>JADBJO010000412.1:422180-499680 GCA_016801955.1 Conus betulinus
ACCCTGTTGGCCTGTTCCCGGGCCAGTTCAATCTTCTCCCTAAGGGCCTGCACACTGAGGTCCAGCTTCTCCCCCACGCCGATCAGGCGTGTGGCGTTCACCTGCAGGGGCTCCAGCATGTCCTGGATGTCCTCCCGACTGCTGCGAACCGTCTCCACTGCTCACACACACACGCACACAAAGGGGAGTAACACACACAGAGGCCACCACTGCTTTCTTTGTCGGTGTCCCTTTCCACTGCTCAGACACACACACAAAGGGGAGTAACATACAGGGGCAACCACTGCTTTTTGTGCTGGTCCCTTTCCTGCTCACACACACACACACACACACACACACACACACACACAAAGGGGAGTAACACACACAGGGGCCACCACTGCTTTTTGTGCTGGTGTCCCTTTTTGCACTGCTCAGACACACACACAAAAGAGGAGTAACACACACAGGCAATTACCGTTTTCTCTGCTGGTGTCCCATTTCCACTGCTCAGACACAAACACAAAGGGAATTAACACACAGGGGCCATCACTGCTTTCTCTGTCAATGTCTCTCATCAGCATACTGAACTGCCACTGTCAGTGTATGCAAGTAACTGAGAATACTGAAGCCGGTGCTGACCCAGAAAGGGTAAGAAATCTACTGCTCTTTTCCGCTTATTTACACATACAAATGCATGCTTTTTCCCTACTTGGCATAGAACCTCACCACATTGTCAGCCCCCCCCCTCCTCCTCTCCCCCCCCAAAAAAAAAATTTTTTTTTTTTTTTAAATGGAGAAAGCAGGGAGCTAATCATGCCTTGACAACTGGTTAGGCTGAAAGAGTGATCACCCTTTGTGATTTCACTTCATGAATCAATGCTTGGACATAGTTCAGTTTTCTCTCTCTCTCTCTCTCTCTCTCTCTCTCTAAATAAGAAAACAATAACTGGCCACTTGTCTTTCAATTTCCTTCGATTCGGCACACAGTGAAAGAGGTGGGTAAAGACGCCAAACTTTGCAGGTTTTCTGAGCAAATTTAGCTGACAGATCTGTGAAGAAGAGACACACAAGTTCAGCATCAACTATTCAAAGCATATGAAGTCAGTGGAACAGCTGACCAAGTTCACTAACTGCAAAATGGTTTAAAAGTGGAATGACTAAAGGTAGCAACTGAACCATAACAATGAAAATAGAATTTCTGAAAGATGACAATGATGATGAAGACTCAACTATGTAGCATTCACACCCAGTGGGGATAAAGCATTTATCTGGACAGGTAATTATATCTTAAAACTACTTTAGAAGTACAATTCCTATTTGTGGGTTATGTTCCCTTTTCTATCGAATGCCATACCCTTCAAAGTCATACTAGCCTCCGTGTGTGTGTGTGTGTGTGTGTGTGTGTGTGTGTGTGTGTGTGTGTGTGTGTGTGTGTGTGTGTGTGTGTGTGTGTGTGTGTGTGTGTGTGTGCCTGTGTGTGTGTGTGTGTGTGTGTGTGTGTGTGTGTGGTGTGTGTTTGTGTGTGTCCCTGTGTGTGTGTGTGGTGTGTGTGTGTGTGTGTGTGTGTGTGTGTCCCTGTGTGTGTGTGTGTGCACATAGACCTGTAGTATGTATGTAAGTGTGTTGTGTATGTGTGTCTGTTATGTATTCGCATGTGCATGTATGTGGTAAAAATGCAGTTTGCTTGAAATGTTTCTTTCAATCCTCTACTGTTTAACTATTAGAACATTTTAAAAATTTTATTCACAAAATAAACTGTGCACAGTTTCTATGATAATAATGGTACTAAGCACCTATTTTCAACAAACCTGTGTCACAAAACTCCATAATAATAAAAAAAAAAAAATGCGTACAGTTGGTATCTGTGTTCTTGATGTCCAGATTAGCCGATGTGCGGTCAGGCCCGATGCTCTCCAGCTTTTTCTGATCTTCAGGCAGGAGATCAGTGATGCGGTTGATGATCCTCTCGTCTGTGTTGTTTGTTTGGTCCAAGGTGACCACTGCCCTGTCAAAGACGTCCTGTGCCCCTCGCAAAACTGGACCCTGCAAAGTTATCACACACATGAGCATGCAAACAGGTTTGTTTGTTTTTTTTTAAATCAGTGACAAAGCAATAAATTAACAATTTAAACCTACCTTCCTTCAACAGACAAGTAAGACGACAGTAGTACCATTCTTGACGGCCCACAAAGAACTTCATTTCCATCTACGACGATGTTAACTCTGGTGTTTTGAAGAAACTGGCCTGAACAAATACCTAACAAAACATCGATCACAACAGTTGGAAGAATAGGACACAAATTATTTACAGTTATCAATCACAGTAACTTTGTCTTCCATCCTCTTAAAGATTCTAAAATAAAAAAAATTCAGACTGGAAACAGAGAAAATCAAGTTAACTAGTCAACCATAGGACTGTACCCCTAAAATGATGAATATGCATCATGTTCTCTACAACAGAACTAATCTTTGCGTCATCATTCGGTCAGTCCTACTACAGTGTCGCCTGTCATTAACACTGGTGGAAATTCTCTGTGTCAGTTGTACTACAGTAAGGCCTGTCATTAACAATGAAGGATCTTCTCTGTGTCAGTTGTACTACAGTAAGACCTGTCATTACAATGAAGGATCTTCTCTGTGTCAGTTGTACTACAGTAAGACCTGTCATTAACACTGAAAGATCTTCTCTGTGTCAGTTGTACTACAGTGAGGCCTGTCATTAACACTGAAGGATCTTCTCTGTGTCAGTTGTACTACAGTGAGACCTGTCATTAACACTGAAGGATCTTCTCTGTGTCAGTTGTACTACAGAGAGACCTGTCATTAACACTGAAGGATCTTCTCTGCGTCAGCTGTACTACTGTAAGACCTGTCATAAACACTAAAGAATCTTCTCTGTGTCAGCTGTACTACTGTACGACCTGTCATTAACACTAAAGAATCTTCTCTGTGTCAGCTGTACGACACTAAGACCTGTCATTAACAATGAAGGATCTTCTCTGTGTCAGTTGTACTACAGTAAGACCTGTCATTAACAATGAAGGATCTTCTCCGTGTCAGTCCTATACAGTAAGACCTGTCATTACAATGAAGGATCTTCTCTGTGTCAGTCCTATACAGTAAGACCTGTCATTAACACTGAGGGACTGTTGGTCCTACTGCTGTGTGATCTGCCATTAACACTAAATGACTTTTCTTGCTACTTACTTCCATCCAGTTTCTCCCAGCTGGGAGCGAATATCGTTCAAGTGGGCCACGGTATCCACCTTTGCCTGGTCTATGTAATCCGTTGAAGCCTTGGCATCACTCAAGGCGCTGGTGAGAGCTGAAACAGGTGAAAAAAGAAAAGCAAACCCTTACGTTTCCTTACATCTCTTAACCCTTCGGATCTCCACACTATCCATTTGTTAGTCATGATCTTTCTGCCAAGCAACTCATTCCCTATCAACAAAAAAAAAACGGTTTCTAGAGCAATTAGAGGATTTACATGACAGTGAATGAGTCAGTCATATGCCGAGTCAGCTGATCAGCAGCTCTGACTATTTAAGTCAGTCAATATGTGCATCACGCAATCAGATGTCAAACTAATCAATCATATAGCCAGTAGTCAACGACTCATTATTTTGTGAACCAGAATGACAACATACTCAATCTAATGTTTCTGTTTAAAAAAAAAAAAAATCACAAAACGTGAATTTTCACATAAAAAGGAAAGGTCTCTTTTTGCTTGTTTGATTTTGTAATCATCTTATTTCAAAGATGGGGAGTTTGTATTATACTCCCTGTTTGGCTAAGTATACTTACCATGTCAGACCATAGCAGCTCTGTCAGGCCGAAGTTTTGTGGCGAATGCAGTCATAAGATAGTCACGTGACGTCTCTTTTTGCTTGTTTGATTTTGTAATCATCTTATTTCAAAGTATCATTTACAGAATACAGTCACATGCACACACAAAAAATACAAAAACAAAGCAATACAAAACACAGCAAACACACAAGCCATCCTATCAAAGGAGAGCCCAAAGAAAGACACTTACTCGTGCTGGTCAAATTACGAATAATTTCAGCCTCCAGGTTCAGCTCTAAACTCCTCTCCAGTGATTCTGCTGCCTTCTCTTCATTGCCGTTGGTCTGCAAGACCAGAAGTGCATAACATTAACGGGCATCACAAAGACAGGGAGACTGTTTTTGAACTCCCTGTTTAGCTAGTACACTTTCCACGTCATACTGGTCCCTGATAGAGCCAGCAGAGCGAGGCTTGGTCATAGCTTGCAATCTATCATGGAGAAGAAATATTTGACCAAGTTAAACCAACACCTAGCTCAGACTGGGATGATGATGAAATTACAGAATCTGAACTGGATGATGCAATAGCTAGATGCACTAAGGATAGTGCTCCAGGTCCTGACAGAGTATGGTATGCATATATTAAACAGCTCTCAGAAGAGGAGAGAGTCCAATCTTCAGTCTCTACCAGGAGAGTTTTGGTAAAGGCTTTGTCCCAGAAGACTGGACACACAGCTAACTGAAAGCTTTACCAAAACACCAGGAAAAGATCATCATCGGCTAAATGGCTACCGCATACTCACTATGCAAAATAGAGCAGGAAAGCTCATGGTATGAATCATAGCAAGAAAACTCGCAAGAGATCTTGAAAGTCAACAAATCCTCCCATCAAATCAAGAAAGCTTCAGGAAAGGTAAAAGTACATGGAAAAATGCAGCTGCTTTTGCCTGTGAAGTATATAAAGGGTTCCAAAGAAAGGAAAGAAACACTAGCTGTTGCAACAGATCTGGAAGACATGTACAACAAAGTCCAGTTCTCACTTCCATGGAACTACTCCTTGACTATGGAGTCAGCAAGACACTTACATGATGGATAGTAGCGGCACTTCAGGAGTGAACCGTCATCCTATGATTTGGAGATTGGACGTCTGAGCCTCATAAACTTTCTATGGGATTACCTCAAGGTTCTCTCTCTCCCCTGTTTTGTACAATGTTTACACTAAAGGCCTTACAGACCTCAACAGTATCAGAATTGCTCGAGTGTTGACACTAGCAGATGACAGCCTGATCTACAAAACATCAAAGAATGCTCAGAGAGTTCAGCAACAGTTGACCAACATTGCTCAGTGGTGTCAAGAAACTGGATCATCCATCAACCCTACAAAAGCCCAGACATTAGTCTGCACTCTCAACAACAAGACATCAGGACAAGTACCCTCACCAGTTTCCTTCAATGGAATACCAATTGAATCAACTAACAATCTACATATTTAGGTGTAGGCTTTGACAGAATGCTATGTTTAGAAAGCATGTTGAGAATACTGTTCTAAAATGCAAAAAAGGCCTATCTGCCATGAAAGCAATGGCAGTTACAAGCACTGAACAGCGCCACCTCTACGACTGTATCACGCACTTGTACTCAGTGTGATTGATTTTGGATTAGAGCTTACAACACTGTCCAACAGCAACCTTCTCAAACTAGAAAGAATTCAAAATAAAGCGATGCGATTGATCCTGGGAACCACGAAGAACACACAGTTGAAACTATGTGAAACCTGCTCGACCTTCCTTCACTGCAGACAAGACACAAGCTAGAACAGGTGAAGGCATATTTCAGAGCACTTGAAAATCCCCAAAACCCACTTCATGCGGCAGTCAAGGAAACAAAAGGCACTTGGCTAGGACGTGGAAAATCATGGATGGGACAGGCAGAAGACAGTATACAGCTTGTGTGCCCAATTAGCAAAACTCAAAGAAACCAAAGAATGGGAGAAGTATCCAGCTCACTTAAACACCTCTACCAATTACCATCACTTCAGAACTTGGAAGACATTGTTGAGAATGGCCAGAAGGCAAAACCAACGCAGAAATTCAGATGCAGGTAGAAGACCTTTGCACAAAAGATGATATTGTAACATACACTGACGGTTTTGTCACCAAAGGCAAGTCAGGCTGGAGATACACAGTGAAGCGAAATGGCCCAAACTATCCAAGAAGACAATGGGTGCACACAGTTTAACAACTTCAAGTCAAACAATGGAGGTAGAAGCAGTGACACAAGCACTCCACTGGCTTTCATCCACAAGCCAGTTTCAAACTCTACAAGCCATGATACTGACTGACTCCATGTACCTACTTCAGAAGGTGAAGAGTGGAATGGGAAGCAATGAACTAATATACAGCCTTCCATTGGAAAGACTCATATGGATGTACTGCCTGGACATGCTGGAGTTTAAGGAAACGAGAGAGCAGACACACTGGCTGGAAAGGCAACAATAAGAACTGGATTACAGCTTGGCCGATCTGATGTGATAAGAAATCCGAAGAATCACTTAAGCAAACAAGAGCAAAGCCACTATACCATAGACCATCTTTCAGATCTGAACATCAAGAGAGGAAGTGGGCCGCACATCCAGACTTAAGGGGAGAGCAAGAAACATCACCAACCAAACCAGCATTGGAATAATCTCAAGGCCAACATTGCAAAGACTCCTAGAGACTGGGGCAAACTCATACTGGGCCTTTCCAATAACAGACACAAATGATGAAACACACGTCAACTGAGATAAGACTGAATCTCTCAGGGCCCCCAGTGCATACTGAACCGGCACCACTGAACACCACCAAAGTGATTCGGCAGCAGTGCAATGTCTCCTCTGAAAGTTTGCATCATGATGCGTTGTCATGTTTACTGCTCCATATGGATTGCATGTGTTGGGGCTGCAGCCACACAAGCTGGGATGTGGCTGTGGACAGGGAGCTAGAACGAGCGGTGTGGTTTAGCGCCACTAAAGTGACACAGACTATGAGACAGCAACCTCCCCACCTGTCCATCCAAACCCCTCCCCCCACCCCCCAAAGAACCTTCTCACCTTTTCACATAATCTGTAACACCTTTCTGCATAATCAACACCACCTTTCAGCATAATCAATAACACCTTTCCGCATAATCAAAAATCCAAATCTCTAACTTCCCTTTTTTTTCACACCATCATAGCCAAATTATCTGCTCATCTTTCTGCATAATCCACAAACCAAATCTCTCGTCCTCTTCCTTTCAGATCATCAATAATCTGAATCTCTCCTCTCCTTTCCCACATCATCATAAACCAAAGACTCCTTATCATCTTTCCACATCATCTGGAAAGACAAGCAAAAGGTGCTTCTCTTCCGCCGCATGAAACAGCTTTAACATATTGCTGGCTTTTGTCTCTCCCCAGTCCACTCGATCAATCACTCACGAAAACAGACAGGTGGAAAAGAAGTATCTGGACAGCACAGTGCAAGACAACAAAACAATTGTCGTTAATCAAAGCACTGAGACCCAAACCTCATTGAGGGCTCTCTCAGCATCCATTTCAGCCTCCATGGAATTGTTGAGGGCGGCAGTGATGAACCTGACGATGTTCTGGTAGGCCTGGCCAGCTGTCACTGCATTGGCAGACTGGTCACGGGTGTGTTGTGTACAGACTGCACACACAAAGCTTCCAGGATGCCATCATCTGCAATGTTTGAACTTCGGAGACTAAAGACTTCCTGTATCTCTCTCTCTCTCTCTCTCTCTCTCTCACCCCCTCTGTGTTCACATTCACCTTCATGCTGGGCTGAGGCCTGATATGAATAAAATATCTTCAGTCTTCGGTCTTGAGTCTCTCTCTCTCTCTCTCTCTGTTCCCCCTCTTTCCCCTCAGTTCCTTTGAATTCTGCATCATTTTCAAATTTATGCCCTTTCCTTTTCTGGGCTTTGAGCAAAAAAAAAAAAAAAATCACAGATCATGTAAAGTTGAAAAAATACTCAAAGAAGTATACACAAAAGGAACATGAGGACACATGCTCACTTGTCCAATTCAATGGCTTGCTGATGCAAATTTGCAGCATGGCGCGTGGACTGGTTGACCATGGGTTCCACTTCCATCAGGCCACGGTTCAGGTCATCGACCTTCCCGATAAGCTCCTGTAAGGCCTGCTCCATTCGTGACGAGTCCCTACCTAGGTCCTGAGAAAAAAAAAAAAAAACAATCATAAAGGTGTACATCATTATACTAAAGTATCCATATTTTCATTTCCATATTGTTTATCCTCAAACTGCACAGTTAGTCAAGAGACAAACCAAAAGCGGATCTCCTGTCAGCTACTGATGCTAGTGGCTTGAAACAAAGCAATGTACAAGTGATTACAGTTACACACAATATCACAATCTGTTGACAGGGATAAGTGTGAAAATAGCCAAAGCCACGTCAGCGTCACAGCCAGCCCCATTGTTTGCCATGGGCAATGTTTCAGGCACACCCAAATGATGGACTGCTTGGCTTTGCAAGTTCAAAATGTAAGGCAATGCATGTGGCCTCACAGACAAATTCACAGAAATGGGCACAGTTACTACAAATGACTGGAATTAAGGTACACGACATTTTCTTACTTTTCAAGGGTACAGGCATGACATACACAAAAGCAAAATCCAAGTTGTCAACGCACTTCAAGCCCATTCAAAACATGACATTCCAAGGGCACTTATTTCACCAGGAACAGCTAGGACAGTCCAGGTCTGTCAGCCATGCACATCATCAGACTAAGAAAACTTGCAGACATGCCCGCTTTTTCAGAGAAGGAGGGGAATTTCATCAGGGATCAAGTTGAAAACAATTGTCTGTCTAGCTCTTTTAGAAAGTAACAGTTCTCTTCCAGCCGCTGTGGCAGAGTGGTTAGCATCGCAGTCTCTCAGCTGGGTGACTGTGCATTCAACTTTCATCAGAGCCGTTCATTTGTGGGAGTTTTCTGCCTCGACCAGCTCACACCCAGAGTTGAGTTTGCTTCAGGCTCAGGCTCAGCGGGACCCCAGTCCAGTTCATCCACTTAATGAATGTGCCTCTGAGAGTTTTGCTCAAATTTCCTGTCCAATACAGCAAGCATTTATCTCTCAGACCTGGCTGATGCCAAGATATATTATGAAATTATGTTTTGAGTACAACCCTGTCATGCAGTCTCAGACTGGATTGGAAATCCGTAGCATCATCTTCGTCCTCACGGATCATCAGCATAAAAAAAGAAAAGTCACACACATCCACATATACACACACACAAAGACACAGACAGACAGACACACCACACAATCACACACACATGTACACATATACACACACACTACAACACAGACAGACTAACACACACACACACACTACAACACAGACAGACTAACAACCACACACACACTCCTTTGTTCTGAAGACCACTTACTTCAAAGGCCACAGACGTGGTGTCCAGGGCGTCCTCGGCATCCACCAGCAGCTCTGCCCCCCTGTCCAGCAGGGCCTGCGTCTCTCTGTCCAGCACCTCAATGATCTCCGTCAGACCCTGTGACACAAGCATCCAAAGGTCTTTGCTCACTTGCAGACCCATAGATCACACACACACACACACACACACACACACACACACACACACACACACACACACACACACACACACACACACACACACACACACACACACACACACACATGGGCCAGTGCCCATCCACCCATGCACGTACACGAGTGCTCTAACCACACACATACAATGATAATAATGGCAGACAATGTTAGCAGCTACCCAAGGTCTGACCAGCACGCTGGGCTGACGCACAGGTCAGACATCTGCTAAGCTGTAGGCGAGAAACCCTCATCACAAATTTTCCCCTCCGAGTCATTAATTCATTTACCAATCAGCTTCAAATTGTGCACAGTGCGGTCTCGAAACCCTAGCAGGTGTGGTGTAATGTACATGGACTTGTCCACACACTGTGGCACCTCCCTGTTGAAACTGAAACTGAAACTGAACTGCTGGGGATACGTTGTAGCAGGGACTGTGTCCCACAGGCTAGAATGATGACTGTGGTCATAAGTAGACTGCTGCAACCCAGTGGCTAGCATGAAGCTGTGGCCGTGTGCATGATCTACACCCCACTGGCTAAAACAATGATTGCAGTCATCTTTCTTTCAAATGTGGGACGGAGTCAACCGTGAGAGGCTTAAAGAGTTCATAATAACTTGGCATACAGAATGGTTGGCAACTCGGGTCGTTATCATTATCTTACATCTGAAGCTAATTCAAGTCAGAAACAAAACAAATCTTGTTGGAAAATAACTAGCCAGTCGCAAGCCGAAAGGGTAGGGAAGATGTGGGGGGGGGGAAAGGGGGAGAAGAGAAGCGGAAGAAGGGGGGTGACCAAGTATCACTGGATATAGAGCTGCAGAAAATGTTTTCACTTTATGTCACTTGCTTTTTTTCCATTCATATCGGCTGAAGCTGTCAATCCTTACATTTTTTATCACTTCTTAGGTGATGCCTGGTTTGCTGCTGCTGCTGCTGCGGGTTTTCATGACGCTGTTGGTTTCTTGTTTCCTCTCCTAGATCAGCTCTGGTCTGTCCAGTTGATGACAAAGCAGCACAGCCATCCTTGCTATTCCAGACAATTCTGATATAGAGCATCTCTTGCTGAGTTTGATGTTCAGGTCAGTGCAGAGAGAGACTTTACCAGGGAGCAGGGGGGGGGGGGGGAGGGGGGGAGGGGGGGGGGGGTTCAGCTAACATGCAGGCAGGAAATGGCACTCATTCAATCAGGGTACAATACTGTGAGCTCACTAAGGGGAGATCACTTGAGCAAGCTTGGAGGTACAGAGTATTTTTTTTTTTTTTAATCCTGATGTTTGTCGATGTTCCACGCCAAGCGGAAATAAAGCATTTGTTGAGACTGTTAAGTATACCATAAAACATCTTTTAGTTCTAAAATTCCATTTCCTCTCCTTGTTGTGTACCTCAATGACTTCCAAGTTCTGTGCCCTCAGTCGGCGCAGGTCGTCCAGAGCTTTGAGGGCGGTGGAGGTCTCCGTGTTCTCCCCCAGGTCCAGCAGACGCTCCAGGATGTCGTTCAGACTGCTCTCCATGTCCAGGGAACGATTCAGCTGGGCCTCCACCCTCTCGCCCAGCATGTCAATCTGCATTATCACTGCACAGACAAAATCCCAACAATGTACTTGCATCAGCAAGCATTCACTGATAATTTCATCTACTATTTGAATGGCTGAGATAGACAATTTGCATTATAAACCATAAAGAACATTTGCCAGAATATATTGCATCCATATTTATGTAAAAAAGAAAAGGGACACATAATTGCAAATTCACACACACACTCTCTCTTTCTCTTGTTTTACACACACACACACACACACACACACACACACACAACATACACCCACACACTTGCAAAAGTCAGCATATTCACAATATCTCTCACACACACACACACACACACACACACACACACACACACACACACACACACGCGCACGCACTCACACGCACTCACAACTCTGACTACCAGTGCTTTCTAACTCTTTGAGGAACAAAAGCCAAGTTGTAAGAACAGCAACTCACAGTCTGGCCATTTCCAGCTCCACCACTGTGTTATTGTCCTCCAAGCTGAAATTGTGAGAGCGGATGTCCTCCAGACTTCTTTCCGCATCGACAATGTAGCGCTGGATGTTGGTCACCCTTGATACTGGCTAAAATCTGCTTCAGAATCTGCTTCACGTACTGCACAGCATCTGCAGAAATGTCATACACCCTCTGTACCCACTGCCACTTCCAGGTGACACACAAACCACAACATGCAAAACATTCATATGGTACCTGAATTCACTGACATTAAATGGTACAAGAACCACAACATGCAAAACATTCATATGGTACCTGAATTCACTGACACTAAATGGTACAAGAACAATATGCAAAACAATCACACAGTATCTGTGCTCAATGCCACTTTAAACTGGTTAAGGAGGTAAGGTAAGGTAAGGTAATGTTGCTTATAGCCCAGCCGAACACAAAGGGCTATATCAGGGCTGTCATCGCGTTATGGTCAACTCACAAGTCATTCATTCACACAACCCTTTAAAATACATCTTCTAAAAACACACCTGCGAAATTCTGTTTAAAAATCTTGAAATGGTACAGGAACCACAGAAAGACAAAACACTGATGTCGTATCTGTACTCTCTGCCCCACCAAGTGATACAGGAATCACAAAATCTGTACTCTAAGCCACCTCAAGCGGTACAGGAACTGAGGTGGTGCAGAGAGTGCAGGTGATATATGAATGTTTAGATAGTGATCTAAACTTTCACACATCATCTGCACTCTGCAGCGCCTCAGATGGTACAGGAACTGCATTATCCAAAACATTCAAACATCAAAGTGAAAAAAAGTCCCACTTTTTATCAGCCCTGTCCACAGTCATGTTCAGTAACAGACAAGAGAGGAAAGAAGACGAGCCATCTGCATCATTGGTAACACTTAAAAACAATGTAAGAGAAAAAAAAAAACACTAACTTGCACAAAACCAGTCCAAAAAGACTCAGGGATGAATGAACCAGGCAGCGTCAATAACAGACAACAATAACTGACAAGAACTGAGAACAAAGTCACCAAGCCAGGCATAAAAAGACAAGAATAAACTTGTTACGTGAGTAACGGTAACAGACAACGAAAAAAAAACAGACTGTATCCAATTCAAGAAAAAAATGCAGATGAAGAAAGATGCAGAAAATGAAGTCAGAAAAGAAGCCAGGGCGTCAGATGACCCCAAGTGCTCACTGTCCGCGCTGATGACTTGCTCCCCGGGCCAGGGACTCGGCATCGGCAGCATCCGTGGCTAGCAAGTCCACAGCATCCTGCACCTGGATGGCCTGGGCCATGCCTTGATTGGCCTGCAACATCCCACCAATCACCTTCATCCACTCCGTCTATGCATGCCTGTGGTTACAGCTGCACCTTCTGGTATCCATGAGAATTATCATCAGTATAGAACCATACCCTTTCTAACAGCTAGTAATCCTACAACAAAGACCAAAGACTCTTTCTAACAGCTAGTAATCCTAACAAAGACCCCTAACTCCTAAAGTCCCCCCCCCACCCCCCTTGCCTTTCCCCGCCCTTTCCCCACCCACTGTCCTCTCACAGTGACATCAAAAGCTTGTTTTCCTTATCTTCTTCTCCTTTGTGTCCCTCTAAGTCCACTGGCCGGTTTCCCTCTTAATCTCCTCCTTTTGACTCTTTCAGTCCAATAGCCAGACAGTTTCCTCTCTTTAATCTCTCTTTTTTTATTAAGTCCACTTCCAACAATCTTCTCCTTTTGTCCTAAAAGTCCACTTTCAGACTGTTTCCTCCTCACAAGCTTCTTCTTGTGTCCTTTAAAGTCCACTTTCAGACTGTTTCCTCCTAACAAGCTTCTCCTTTCATCCTTGAAAGTCCGCTTTCAGACTGTTTCCTCCTAACAAGCTTCTCCTTTCATCCTTGAAAGTCCGCTTTCAGACTGTTTCCTCCTAACAAGCTTCTCCTTTCATCCCTGAAAGTCCGCTTTCAGACTGTTTCCTCCTCACAAGCTTCTCCTTTCATCCTTTAAAGTCCACTTTCAGACTGTTTCCTCCTCACAAGCTTCTCCTTTAATCCTTAAAGTCCACTTTCAGACTGTTTCCTCCTCACAAGCTTCTTTCATCCCTAAAAGTCCTCTTTTTGCCAGAGTTTCTCTGTTATTGAAGACAAGATGTCTGTTTCATAATTCCCCAATTCTATCTTGCCCCTGGAGAAAAAAAAGGATTTTGTTATAAGCCTCAACAATAGGAATCAAAAGATACTTAGTCACTCATTTCAATCCCATTCCTATAGTTTGTAGCCCAGCCAATCACAAAAGGTGATATCAGAATAGTCACCTTTTATAAAAATTGTTACCTTGTCAAATTAGCGACTCCTTCAAACTCGACTAGCAGAGAAGATCGTAGAAAAACAACTCCTTTCAACAAAGTGGGGAAACCAATCCCACGAAGCAAGTCAACAAGACAAAGACAACACTATCTTTTGACAAAACAAGCCCACAAGATCATGATACCCACCTGCTGGGGAAGAAACCAGCAGACAAGAGTGACTGACCTTGTCCAGTGTGTCCCTGGCATCACTGTCCACATCCGCCAGTCGTTGCTGCAGAGGGTCCAGTGTGTCCTGAAGCTCCTCCTTGTCCAGTTGGTTCAGGTCAGCCACTGGACGCTGTCCACAAACACATCAGTAACACTTTGCCTGACACATCGACCACCTGGGCAAACATCATTCTGTATGTCACTGATTTAAAAAAAAAAAAAAAGAGATTATTGTTCTTACACACAACAAGCCAGACTGCAAGCCATCTTATCATTTATTGCAGGAATTTCAAATTTATTTTGAGCTAGAAAGCTTTTTTTTTTAATTCTTATTTCTATATACTTTGAGGCAACATCTTAAACTTGCTCATCTGCTTCATACAAGCCCTTTTCATGTAACGACAATATTTCATCCTCCTGCCTCTGCTTCAATTCTTTGAAGTTAACGCTGGAAACTCTCAATGTCTTCACTAGGCTGCAAAGCACACTGAAGGTTTGAAATGCCATAAGCCATCACAATTAGCACAACAAGTGCAAATAATGAGTTTCACAGACAAGGAATAGGGCTAGGGAACCAGTACAAAGTGACTCACTCGCAACTGAGTCAACGTCGTGTTGTACTGAGCGAGGCGGTTGAAAGCAGCCACGCCCACCGACACATCAGCCAGCTGACGCCGCACGGTGCTGACGTTACGATCCAGGAATCCAGATCGTCCACAGAAGGTGAATACAGTAGTCACATTCTGTAAGAACACATACACTGTGAACAATCAACAAGAACACCCTGTGAGCAATGCAAGAATACATACACTGTGAAAGCTCTGCAAGAACACAGACTGTGAACACTCTGCAAGAACACACACACACACACACACTGAGAACATTCTGCAAGAACACACACTATGAGCACTCGCAAGAACACACACTCTATCAACACTCAGAATGAATACATTGTGAACACTTTGTATGAACATGCACACTGTGGTCATTTGCAAGGCTGTCTCCCCTTCTCCTTGTTTCTTTCGACACTTTTTTGGCCTCAGTAGGAGGCCATCACGTCTGGCGTTTAGGTTCTTTCTTTGACATGGGCAGGCCAGAAGATTTCCTCATGGACCCTCCCCTTTGCAGGCCCAGTGTGGACCTAGAATCCTGCAGACCCTCTCAGGCCACAGTTCTTGCAGAGGAAGTAAATCTACTTCTCCAGAAAGGTCCTATCACAGAGGCACTACTATTTTATCTCGACCATTAGGATTTCTTCACTATTCTTTCTTGGTTCCCAAATAGAACAGGAAGTGAAGAGCAGTTGTGGACTCAGCAATTTATACCTCCATGTTTCTCCTCCAAAGTTTTCTATGGAGACAGTGTGCAGATAACGCACTCCACCATTCCTGAAGATTGGGCCGTGAGTCTCAACCTCTCAAACTCTTATTTCCACATTCCCATTCACCCCGCATCTCAAGAGTACCTTTGTTTTTGCCTTTAAGGGAGGTCTTTTCCTTCAAGGTCCTTTCCTTCAGCCTGTCTCTTAGCCATTGGGTAGTCAGGGTCATGGACATAGTCATGAAGGCAGTCAGGCAAAGGAATCGGCTCCATGTCATCAAATTATCTGGACAATCTGCTTCAAAGAATCAAGATCCCTTGGACGATCACTCTGGCTGGCTTGTCAGAACTGAGGCGGGGTTTGCTCCCTACTCTCACAATTTTTGTTTGTTTTGTTTGTTTTTCCTGAGAGCATGCCAATGATCAATGCCAAGTGTGGATAAGGCCTTTGTTTGGACAGGTAAAATATTCTGGCCTTTGTACTAAAAGTCCTGGTATACAGTTGTCGAACAGTTACAATAATCTAGTCTGGCTTTCTGTATGTGCACTTTTGTACTAAAAGTCCTGTTCAGTATACAGTTGTTAATCGAAGTTACAGATAATCTAGTCTAGTCTGGCTTTCTGTTTGTGCATGGCATCTCTGCATGTGACATTTGAATTAGCTTTGTTGGAAAGAAGTTCTGGTGTACTCTGATGTTTTCTGACATAGTTTTGAGCTTACGTCATTTAACTTTCTTTGGGAAAGAAAACCTTCAATGCAAGAGAGGACGATATTTTCTTTAAGTATTCTGTGACGATGAAAAAAAGAGTTTCTACACCATCTGACATCAAATAAATTCAGTAGTAACACTGACTGCGCAACACTACAATCTGTACTTCTTATGGCACATACCACATAAAAGCTTGGCGTGCACAGAGCAATAACTGGGGCCCTTTAACCCTATTGCATTTGCATTTTCCAACCCAAAACTGCTCCTAGTATTCCTATTTTTTAAGAAATCAATGGAATGAGGTCAGTTCACGACCCTAGTCTGTGTGAATGAATCGTTTCCCATGCTCCGTACTACTGCTAAGATTTCACAGGACACCTCTCAGGGATGCCCATTTATTTGGCCAGCCTGGACTTAAAACAAGGTTGCAGTGTGTGAGGGAAAGTAATGCAGCATGTGTGGCTGGTTGTTGCTGTATTGAACACCTGGGGAGACAAACAGAGTGGTCGAATATGAGCGAAACAAATGCAAAAGTCTTAAAACCTATTTACTGCTGCCACTAAGGATGACGAAGGTCATGCAGCACTGACCTTGACATCCCTGCCCCGGCACCAGCACCCAGCGATCCAGACAGCGGTCACACTGAGGGCCCGTCACTCCCGGCAGACAAATGCAGGCCCCAGTATTCTCGTCACATCCCCGAGCCCCATCAGACAGACAGTTGCACTCTGGAACACGTACACATACACAATATTGTCGCAGCTTTTCTTTTTCATGCCATACATATTACAACAACTGTTCAATCACTCACTCACACACACACACACACACATGCATACACACACACACACCTATATATTCCTATACTCAAGAACTGAGAGTCACAAGAGAGCATTACATCTGTCTATGGAATGTTTCTGTCTGAAAACATCCCATGGGCTGAAGCGCACGGACAGGAGCAAACATGTTCATGACAATGAAAAAGAATAGCGGGAATCTACATACAGCAGCTCCTTGTCAATAGTATAGATTCAGAAGGGAATGCAATTGCAAACTATATTATTTTCATCCATGTTTGCTTACATGACGGAAAAAAGTCACACTAGAAAAGCACAGTGCAGAGACATCTGCCACGAATCCTCACCAAAATGTAACGAGTTTGACATTCTTTCTTCTGGGTTTTCACTAAAATCAGTTCCATAGGGTTTTTTTTTTTTTTTAATCGATCAACAAATGTGGGTGAAAGCATATTACCTACTTTGGAACTTAAACCAGCTGAAATCTAATAAGGTAAAGAATGTATAAATAACAAAGATAAATATAGACTTTATCTTGTGATACATTTCCAGGTATAAAACTTTCTTTTTTTCCTACCTATACTGAATTCAGTATATATATATATATATATATATATATATATATATGTATATATATATATATATATATACACACACACACTGATAAGACTCCATCCATGGAATTGTCAATGAGGACACTCTAGACAAGGGAGACGAGCCTTACTCAGACAGCCGTTGGGCCCCAGGTTCCAGTGGCCAGGCATGCACCGGTCACACTTCTCCCCCTGCACCCCTGGCTGCAGTCACAGCGACCGCTCCTGAGGTCACACTGGGGGCTCACTGCTCCAATGCCACACTCACACTCCCGACACCCGTCACAGTACTCGAAGCCCCCCGTGTTTGGCTGAAAAGCATAATTCGGTGGATGCGAACGTGATCTCTCAAGATTATCTACACAGGATGAGCAGCAAGACATTGAAATAGAAAGAGAAAACAGTTTCAAGCATTTTTCCCAGTTTTGCCCCTAACTTTTGTAAATAACACCCTACACACTGTCTCTATGATCACAACTGAAAACATTCGTCTACTCATACCTCAACATAGAGATATACAAGAACACACACACACACACACACACACACACACACACATCCCCTGTGGGGTTACCGAGGGTCTTTTGTACAAATAGTTCCCCCACCTTCTGGACATTATGTGCTAGTAACGTCGCTTTTCCTTTCGCTCTCAGGAACTCTGTCTCTTCCTTTGCTGTACTGTCGTCTACTGTCCTTTCTGTCTATCATATCTTTTATATCTATCTTTTCCACAACCTCTTCCCACAAATTTCTGCACTCAACGAAGTCGGAGTGAACTGACTATACTCTCGAGTATAGTTTGAGTATCCCAACAGGGTAAAACGAATTCACACGCTACCAGATACTGAAACGCTGAAGAAGAAGAAAAACACACACACACACACACACACACACACAACACACACCTAAAGACACATGAACAACACGTGCGTACACATTCTCTCTGTTCTCTTTCAAAAACCATAAACACGATAAGAAGGCGAGTGAGGAAAACAACGGCTACTCACCGCACATCGTTCGCAGTTATTGCCAATGACGTTGGGTTTGCACTCACAGAAGCCGTTCGTCTTTGTCACAATAGTCAGAGCCGCAGCGGTCACATGTGCAAGCTGCAACCAAACACCCATGATGAAAATGCTGTAATAGAAACAGCACACATGTCTGCACCCTAGGCTTAGGACAAACCAGCGGCTATCTGTGTGAATAAGTTAAAGTTCCACTGCATGCTACTGCCTGAAGGGAGGAAATCAAAAGCTGAAGTCACTGGGGAAAAAGGTGCTTAATCGGATAACTGAAAAGAATGGCACAATACAATGAAAAAACAAACCCCTGTATATTGAGGAATGACTGTCGTGAAATAGCTTGTCCAAGACATGTTCATAATTGTGGATTTTGTACAGTCTTGTAGTCAGTCAATTTATCATATGGCAATGAAACTCCCACGATCATCCACCAAGTTACAATAATTATCATACTGCCTGAAGTTGCTTATCTAGCTGAAAAAAAAAACCTGCAACAAGTGACTGACAGAAACAAGATTTTGTACAGATAAAAGAGTCAAAAGAGGGAGGGGTCACACAGGGAAGATTACCCCTACTGAATCTGATCAGCGACAAAAGGCTATTTTCACAGAACTATAAAGACACTTGACTGCCAGAGGAGGGGCTTACGACTACCACCATCAAAATAACAACAAATGACCAACTGCACCATGAAAATCTCTTAAATCCACTGACACCAAAGACTACCATGAAGGAAAGACATGTCCCTAAAAGTTTGCTATAAGGACGTAAAACTCAACTATTTCCCAGAGGAGGGGGAAAGGAAAGTAAAGAGGGCAGAGTTTCGCAGACTGGCAGCCAAGGAAATATCAAAATACATGATTCAGTTTTTGTGGTTTGGTGTGAACATAGGAGTGAAGAACCCTGGTGCATGTTCTTACACAAAGTGTGACACATACTGAGATGTGCACACAAAAGGTTCAGTTGAATTGTACAACAAAAGGCTAAGCATCGAGACTTCAGTATGTTTGATTGTGCATTGCTGGTTACAGACTGATAAGGCAAAACCAACATTCAGCTGTCATGAACGAAGCTCATTTCCCTACAGTTCATTTATGACGTCTGTGACAAGAAGTCAAAATCCACACTTGATACTCAAGTTATCTGATCAGTTACACAGCAGATGAAAATCCTGAGGTCTGCTAACGACAGAAATGCAAAAATCCATGAATAAGCTACGACTGATGTAGCAGCTGCAGGGGGCTTCAAAACAAAGTATCAGCCTATAGACTGGTATCATATATGGTGTTATTCAAATTGCATACTCTGACATAAACACACTTTCAAATTTCTCCCCCTTTTGTTTAAAATGCTTTGGTTTGCCTGTTTTGTTTTTGTCATCCTTAGCCTTTGGCAGACAGTCATAAATTGAAAAAGTGGGAGAGAGAATGCGTGTGCAAGTGTGTGTATGTGTGTGTGTGTGTGTGTGTGCGCGCGTGTGTGTGTGCGCTCGCATGTGTGTGTGTGTGTGTGTGTGTGTGTGTGTGTGTGTGTGTGTGTGTGTGCGTGCGTGCGCACGCATGTGTGTGTGTGTGTGTGTGTGTGTGTGTGTGTGTGTTGCATGCCCCTACCTGTGCAATCCTTTCTGACCACGGCGTCCCCCCAGAACCAGTCTCGGCACTGGGAGCAGTCATCGCCGGCAGTGTTGTTCAGACACAGCATGCAAATGCCAGTGAAGCGGTCACAGGCGCGAGGGTCGGTCACATCAATGTTGTCATTACAGCGGCAAGGCTGGCAGTAACTGCCAACTTCCCTCGGGTTTCCATAGTAACCTGGAGCACAGCTGTTGGAAACCACCACCACCATAAATAAACAGAAATACTCAGACTTTTTCACTTCTGAGATAGTAGTGCATTCATATTCTATCCCTAAAAAAAAACCCTTACTGATCTGATCATTCTTTAGTTTCACTGGTGTTGAGAAAGATCAGTTCAAAAGGGATAGACCGTTTTGGAAATTTAACAATACACTTCTCAAAGATGATAAATACATAGCAGAAATAAAAAGAAAAATTTTGGAGGTAAAAAAACAATATGCACTACCAGTTTTTAATACTGAAGAACTTAGTAATGTTCCAAATAATTAATTACAATTTCAGATTAACGAACAATTGTTTTTCGAAGTGCTTTTGATGGAAATACGGGGCAAAACTATTGCCTATTATTCACACAAAACACAAACTGAGAAAGAAAGAGAAGGTTATCTCACAAAAGAAATACAAGCCTTGGAGGGCAATGTAAGTGAAGATAATATACAAGTACTTGAAGAATTAAGAAATGAACTGCAGACACTAAGAAACAAAAAGATGGAAGGGATAGCTGTACGAGCAAAAATCAGATGGTTAAAAGATGGTGAAAAAAACAGCAAATATTTTAGCAACTTGGAAAAAAGAAATTTTGTAGACAAATCGATGAGTTACCTCGACACTGGCAATGGTAATATAATATCAGACCAAGATACAATCTTGTCAGAGGTCCAGACCTTTTACCAGAATTTGTACAGTTACAGAGAGGTTAATGATATTAACCTTAACCATCTTTTGCCAGATGCCCCAGGAATAACTTGTGATGCGAAAGAGAGCATTAAAGGACCCCTCACGTACAGTGAGGCTGCAAAAGCACTGAAAAAAATGCAAAATGACAAAAGTCCTGGGTCAGACGAATTCACCATTGAATTCTTTAAGTTCTTTTTTGTTGACATTGGTCATTTTCTTGTCAGATCAGTTAATTCGGGCTACGACTGTGGGCAACTTTCAGTCTCACAAAAACAAGGAATCATTGTGTGTTTACCCAAAGAGAGGAAAAACCAAACACATTTATAAAAAATTGGTGCCCAATATCCCTGTTAAATGTCTCCTATAAAATAGCTTCTGCTTGCATATCTGCAAGATTACAAAAGTCTTACCAAGCATTATAAATGTCTGTCAGAAGGGCTTTATCAAAGGTCGTTACATTGGAGAAAATATAAGATTGCTATATGATATTATGCTTACACTGAAAAAACACGTATTCCTGGTCTCTTAATGCTGATTGATTTTGAGAAAGCATTTGACAGTGTCTCTTGGGTCTTTATTGAAAAATGTTTGAAATTTTTTAATTTTGGACCTAGTATTGTTCAGTGGTTTCGAACATTGTATATGAATACCACATCGTGCGTCCTGGTAAATGGTCAGTATTCTACCCGCTTTAAACTTGAAAGAGGGTGCAGACAGGGGGACCCGCTTTCTCCCTACTTATACTTAATATGCGCAGAGGTTTTATCACTGATGATTTCGAAAAAGTAAAGATGTTAAAGACATTAGCATAAAAACACAGAATTTCTCCTGTCACAGTTTGCAGACGATACTTCTCTGCTACTTGATGGTTCTGAACAGTCTCTCAAGGCAACTGTAGATATCCTTGATGAATATGCACAGATGTCAGGCTTGAAAATGAATTGTGATAAAACTCAACTAGTGTGGATTGGAAGTAGAAAAAATAGTCAAATTCGATACTTTAGGGATAGGAACTTCCAATGGAATCCGGGTATCTTTAAGGTTCTCGGCATAAAATTTTTCTACTAATACAGACCAAATTGTCGAAATAAATTACAGTCAAAAGCTTTCAGCCGTGCAGAAAATCTTAAAACAATGGAAAAGAAAAAACTCACTCCTTTTGGGAAAATCGCAATATTAAAAATGTTTATTCTTTCTCAGTTTACCTATCTGTTTCTCAGTCTTCCGGACCCCCCAAGCCAACTTTTGAAGGAAATAGAAACTGAAATGTTCCAGTTCTTATGGAATGGGAAACATAATAAGATAAAGAAATCAGTAATTTATCAAGAATATGAAAATGGAGGACTAAAAGTGACTGAGTGACATATTTATACTACTTGAGACTCTGAAGATTTGCTGGTTAAGACGGTTAAATATTCCAGAATCAGAATTTGTAGTTTCATATATACCTTGTATCCAGCCATGAAACAAATGAAAACGCTCGGAGGCGAGTATGCTAACGTGTTACTCCAACGCCTCGATAATCCATTCTGGCTTGATGTTGTTAGACACTATAAAAAGTTCTGCTCAAAGTGTAAACCTTAAATATGAAAGAATTCCTGTCAGAATATATTCATTATAATGTAAACATAACAAGGGACAATAAGGTGATCTACATGAAAGAATGGATAGAAGCAGGTGTAAACAAAAGTTAACCATGTAATGGATGTAAATGGAAATTTTTTGTCCTTTAATGATTTTAAGGTAAAATACTCAAACGTTACAAAAACTTATTTTTTAGCATATGAGGGAATCATCAGAGCTATTAGAAAATATCAAGAAATTCTCATTACAGAGAAGACATAGCACATGTTATTGATGAGGAAAATAAAACATGGACCTTGATCCAGAAAGACAACAAAAGTAGTTAAATCGATCCTACTTGGTTCTAAAATCACACCGGCAGCAGTGATTAAGTGGGAACGTCTGTATACTGGACTCAAGTGGAAAGATATCTTTTTAAAACCTCTTAAAACTACTACAGATACTAAACTGAGATGGTTCCAGTTCATACTTGTACACCGTACTCTCCCCACACAAAAGTTTCTTCACATGTGTAAACTCACAGACTCCCCACAATGTAATTTCTGTAACTCAGAAACGCAGACAATTCAGCACTTGTTTTGGATTGCATTCTAATTCAAAATTTCTGGAATGACTTAGAATCTGTTTTATGGAATAAATGTCCCCATTCTCTAAGACTAATATTAAACGAGCAACTAATCTTGTTTGTTGTGCAGAAAATGTAATAACAGACAAGCCTTTAGATTTCATACTACTATTTGCCAAATTTTTCATCTACAAAAGCAAGTTACACAATTTGAACCCTACAATGCCCAGTTTCATCAATAGTTTAAATATAAGGGTAAGAAACAGAAAAATATTTATCAGCAACTGTAGGGAAAACCCATGAATTCGAGCTAACATGGAAAAAAAAATATATGCCCTTATTTATATAATTTAAGCCGTAGACATCATGTTGCCAGAACGGACGGTGTGGTGGGATAATCTCTCCATTGCGAAATGAAATTGTCCATCTATAAGCCCATCATAAAAAAAAAATGTTATATTATGCCATTTGGTAATAGTTTCTATTATTACCTCCGTTTCACAATAGAGGTGTATCCTCAATTGTCCATCACCTACTAAATGTCTAATAATTATATGTAACTGGTTCTGAAACTATGTTTTTGTTTTTCTTGTGCATGATTATTGTCTTTTGTTTATGGAAAATTAAAAAAAAAAAAAAACCAAAAAAAAACCCCCTTACACATGCATTTATGCACATCATAACTTGAAAAAACAAAACAAAGGCCTCTTTTTTATCAGTGCGTGCGTGCGTGCGTGTGTGTGTGTGTGTACACATTTTAAGGTTTTACAGGTCAAGTCAACACACTTGATTTCAAGCACTGGTCAAATCTGTCCAAAAATGTGAAAGCAGTAAATTGCTCATTACGGCTGTGTTCTCTTCAGTTATATTTCCACCATCAATGTTGCTAACAACATCAGAGTAGAATCGTGATCAGAAGCAGATAACCTATGTGAGGTTTATTTCCCTCCTGAAATGGTGACTGTTACCCATAAATCTGATTAAATCATGTATTTATCTACACAGCTTGGTCAGTCAATAAATGAACAGCAATGAAACTCTGAATCGCACATACAACACAGAAAAGTATCCAACTACATGACATCATGATCTGGTTGTTTTCATGTGCATGTATCTTACCTGGATTTAGCGCTGTTTAGAAAGAACTTTGGACAAACTGCAATGTTTGTTTGCTCTGACAGAGTTGAGATCAGTAAATTTAGTAAAAAAAAAAATTAAATTAAATACACTGTGCATCCTACTCATGCATATTGCGCATCCTACACAAGAACTCAAATCCCAATAAAAACTGGTGTTCAGGTGAATGTCAAGGTTACACCAATTATATTTCCCACGATGTGCTACAACACTGTCCACCAATAAACAATCCAAATCATGACTACCAATGTCCTGTTCACAAGTGCAATGTTTCTCAGCCAAGAAGGTGAAGGGGCTGTGTCGTGCTTCATGTGTCAGTTGTACCCACCTTTCACAGGTGGGCCCATAGTAGCCAGGGAAACAGGTACAGTAGGTCCTCACGCCATCTTCAGCAGGTCGACATTCCGTGGCAAAGCTGTAACCAGCGCACATCATCATGACACCTGTCAGCTCATCATTTAATTCTTCACATTGTACACACCTAATGTATGTGTTCAAAAAGCACTTTATTACATGTGTTTGTAATGAACATACTGATTCCTCTTATAAGGAGTTGTGTTTTACTAGAATGTGAGTGAAAAAGTGTGTGCATACATGTATGCTGTATTCACTGACACAGTTACATGCATCTGCAAAGACTTTAAATTTACTTCATGTTCTTCGCATACGCAACAGCCTTTACCTTAAAAACATTTATAGCTCTTGTACAGAACCCATCACCACAACTACCTCTAATTACCTTTCTATTAGGAAATGAGTCCGGGGGCCGGAATAGCTCAGTTGGTAGAGCACCGGACTCGTGATCCTGAGGTTACGGGTTCGAATTTCGGTACTGGGGGATTTTTCCCTCGGAGTTAACATTGGGTTCTGACTCCATTCCCCATACAGTCCTTCGAATGAGACTATAAACCGAGGTTCCATGTGTGAACGCACGCATAACATCTTGCACACACATAAAATCCCATCACCAACTTTCGGAAGAGAAGGCCAGTTTGGCCGTTGGTATGGATGACACGTTACACACAGCATGCACCCTGCGTGAGAGATTGAAAGAATGGAGGAAGTAAGAAAACTGAGTGAACGATATTGAAAGATATTGACTGGATGACACGGAAAAACGACTGAATGAAGCGCCAGCTGGCAGCTCTTCAGTCGGCACAACCCAGGTAGGCAGCCCGTTGTGTAAACGAGTGTGAATTGTAAAGTGCTTAGAGCTTGGTCTCTAGCCGAGAATTGGCGCTATATAAGTATTCATTATTATTATTATTAAAAAGAATTGTCTTCGTCGAGTTATGAAAAGATTCCCAAAGAAAAAAAAAAAACGCAGAATTTTCTTGAATCATAATTCTATTCACAAAGCTTAAATTCTTTTTTTTTCGCGGTTTACAGACCACAAAAGTGGACTCACAACAAAGAATTCATCTCAAGGAACAATGATCCTTAATGGCACTGCCAATGGCACAACCACACAAGGTCAAAGTGAAACGACGGAAAGCTGACATCAGCTGCAATCTCTGAAAGATGGACATGACTCACAGACATCAGACAGTAGTAGGACACAGACATTGCTGAAATAGACAATGCTGATTCACATATCACTGGCAACCTAACTGACAGGCACTGAAAGACACCGACACTGCAGACTGACATTATCATCACCAACAGATACACAAATGTCACTGGGACAAACATCGCTGATATAGGCAATCCTGGTTCACGCATCACTGACAACTTTCCTGACAGACACTGAAAGACACTGACATTACTGACTGACATTAACATCTCACAAACGGATACATAGACGCCACCGATAGATACACACACATCACAGACAACATCAACACCGACACAGACATGACCGACAAAAACTACAAACACTAGAAGACACACAGACATCACTGACAGACAGACATCACAGACACATGACTGACAAACATACAAACACTGACAGACACAAAAACACCACCAACAAACAAACAGATATAACGGACAGACAGCCATGACTGACTGGCAGACAGACAGACAGACAGACAGACAGACACTGACTTGTTTGATGGGAATGGGCAGGGGACAGGAGCAGATCTGACAGTCTCCGGTGGTGGCGTCACCGTAGTACCCAGGCTGGCACTGCTCACATTGAGGGCCAGTGGTGTTCCCCCGACAGTTCTGAAACCCAATGTCTTCTTCCGTCAGTGCAGCAAAATGATCACACTTCAGTCTGGATGCTCTCCCTTACTCTTTTTTTTTCTCACCTTCTTTTTCTCTCCTTTTTTTTCAAGCAATGTGACAGACTAGCACAGACAGTATAATGCCAAAATATAAAAAACCATTCTGACAAAAAAAGAAAGAAAAACCATTATAAAAACTGAAAACATTAACTACTTTAATCAAATATCAACATTACTATAATCATGTCTTTTACATGTTTTTTCTGCTACTTGTAGCACAAATTACATAAAAAATTAAGATTGTCTGACAGTTTACTCCTACTTTTATACTAATGGTGATCTCCATCCATGTCTGATTTGCTTGTACCTACTTAAACCAAAGCAACACATTCCTTTCAAATAATTCAAACCAGGCAGTTTCTTGCAAGGCAGAAAATCATGCTTTCATACAGTGTCAACAGTTCTGATAAGTAAAAGGTCTTCCCTATCATGCCTTCTATTCTTCACCCCCAAATCTCCAGCTGGGATCCAGCATTATACAAGTTCTCATCATGAAAAAAAGACAGCAAAGCACAACAAGCTACAATGTCACCACTGACTCCCACTGCCTGCCTGAAACATCATTTAAATTTTCAACATACATCTGACCATTTTCAAAACAAGATCAGTATGACCTCCCTAGAGAAATTCTGCCTAATGGAATTACATCAGCCAGTTGTAATTTCAATGTAGTAAAAGAGTATATCAATAGAATTCTGTGATCTACATTAAAACAAAGAATACCTAAGTATAATTCTGTGATCTACACTAAAACAATCCAAAGACTTTTGTGTCCTGACTGACCAAGTAGATCGGGGTATTGCTCCCTGATTTAGGCGGATGCCACAACAATCTAAGGACTTTTGTGCCCTGACTGACCAAGCAGATCGGGTACTGCTCCCTGATTTAGGCAGCCTTCACTTACAAAGCACTCTCCAGTGACAGCATCACAATCGTCAGAGTGGCCGTGGCAGTTGCACTTGATGCAAATGCCCAGGTAGGGGGTGGAGCGAGAGCGGTAATGGCCTGGGGCACATTCCTGTACACACACACACACACACACACACACACACACACACACACATTAGACATTATCATTATAAAATCATTAAAAAGCTCAAAACAGTCATTGCAGAGTAGTTCTGTCTTTGTGCTGTTCATCTAGCGAGTAAGCACAACCCTTGCCTACATGCAGACACTTTCTGATAAACATGCAGAAGTGCTGTACCAACAGGACTATGCTTCACATATCATGGACAGAAATACGATACACATTCAGACAGACATCAGTTTCAATTTCTCCTAATCTTGTATTACTAAGAAAAGGCCAGTACCTCATACCTAAACTGAACAAAAGAATTCCAAGAAACAAAGCGTCTCATACCGCAACTGAGGACCAAAGAAAACAAATTCCAAGAAACTATCTTTCACATTTTGCTTTTCACATTACATCATCAACAGTCAGTTTTTATCAAATTTTGCAGCCATTTCACAAAACATCCATATTCAGATTATCAGCCTCGACATTCTATAACTTTAACTCGTACTCCCAATCAAAAACAACACAACGTGGTAACCATATATCCTGGTTTGACAGGATGTTAGTGACAGTACAACCTGACCCAACAGGACGTTAGTGACAGTGCAGCCTGACCCAACAGACATTAGTGACAGTGCAGCCTGACATGAAAAGATGTTAGTGACAGTGCAGCCTGACACAACAGGATGTTAGTGACAGTACAACCTGAATGACAGGATGTTAGTGACAGTACAGCCTGACATGACAGGATGTTTAGTGACAGTACAGCCTGACATGACAGGATGTTAGTGACAGTACAGCCTGACATGACAGGATGTTAGTGACAGTGCAGCCTGACATGACACGATGCTAGTGACAGTACAGCCTGACATGACACGATGCTAGTGACAGTACAGCCTAACATCACAGGATGTTAGTGACAGTACAGCCTGACATGACAGGATGTTAGTGACAGTGCAGCCTGACATGACAGGATGTTAGTGACAGTACAGCCTGACATGACAGGATGTTAGTAACAGTACAGCCTGACCCCACAGGATGTTAGTGACAGTGCAGCCTGACCCGACACGATGTTAGTGACAGTACAGCCTGACATGATAGGATGTTAGTGACAGTGCAGCCTGACCCGATAGGATGTTAGAGACAGTACAGCCTGACATGACAGGATGTTAGTGACAGTACAGCCTAACATCACAGGATGTTAGTGACAGTGCAGCCTGACATGACAGGATGTTAGTGACAGTACAGCCTGACATGACAGGATGTTAGTAACAGTACAGCCTGACATGACAGGATGTTAGTGACAGTGCAGTCTGACATGACAGGATGTTAGTGACAGTGCAGCCTGACATGACAGGATGTTAGTGACAGTACAGCCTGACCCAACAGGATGTTAGTGACAGTACAGCCTGACATGACAGGATGTTAGTGACAGTACAGCCTGACATGACAGGATGTTAGTGACAGTACAGCCTGACATGACAGGATGTTAGTGACAGTACAGCCTGACATGACAGGATGTTAGTAACAGTACAGCCTGACATGACAGGATGTTAGTGACAGTACAGCCTGACATGACAGGATGTTAGTGACAGTACAGCCTGACATGACAGGATGTTAGTAACAGTACAGCAGCCTGACATGACAGGATGTTAGGGACAGTGCAGCCTGACCCCACAGGATGTTAGTGACAGTACAGCCTGACATGACAGGATGTTAGTAACAGTGCAGCCTGACATGACAGGATGTTAGTAACAGTGCAGCCTGACATGACAGGATGTTAGTGACAGTACAGCCTGACCCCACAGGATGTTAGTGACAGTACAGCCTGACATGACAGGATGTTAGTGACAGTACAGCCTGACCCCACAGGATGTTAGTGACAGTACAGCCTGACATGACAGGATCTTGGTGACAGTACAGTCTGACATGACAGGATGTTACGGACAGTACAGCCTGACATGACAGGATGTTAGTGACAGTACAGCCTGACATGACAGGATGTTAGTAACAGTGCAGCCTGACATGACAGGATGTTAGTAACAGTACAGCCTGACATGACAGGATGTTAGGGACAGTACAGCCTGACATGACAGGATGTTAGGAACAGTACAGCCTGACATGACAGGATGTAGTGACAGTACAGCCTGACATGACAGGATGTTAGGAACAGTACAGCCTGACATGACAGGATGTTAGGGACAGTACAGCCTGACATGACAGGATGTTAGTGACAGTGCAGTCTGACATGACAGGATGTTAGTGACAGTACAGCCTGACATGACAGGATGTTAGGGACAGTACAGCCTGACATGACAGGATGTTAGTAACAGTGCAGCCTGACATGACAGGATGTTAGTGACAGTGCAGCCTGACCCCACAGGATGTTAGTGACAGTGCAGCCTGACATGACAGGATGTTAGGGACAGTACAGCCTGACATGACAGGATGTTAGTGACAGTAGAGCCTGACATGACAGGATGTTAGTGACAGTACAGCCTGACATGACAGGATGTTAGTGACAGTACAGCCTGACATGACAGGATGTTAGTGACAGTACAGCCTGACATGACAGGATGTTAGCGACAGCAGTGCAGTCTGACCCCACAGGATGTTAGTGACAGTGCAGCCTGACATGACAGGATGTTAGGGACAGTACAGCCTGACATGACAGGATGTTAGTGACAGTACAGCCTGACATGACAGGATGTTAGTGACAGTACAGCCCTGACATGACAGGATGTTAGTGACAGTACAGCCTGACATGACAGGATGTTAGTAACAGTGCAGCCTGACATGACAGGATGTTAATGACAGTACAGCCTGACATGACAGGATGTTAGTAACAGTGCAGCCTGACAGCCTGACAGGACAGGATGTTAGTAACAGTGCAGCCTGACATGACAGGATGTTAGTGACAGTACAGCCTGACCCGACAGGATATTAGTGACAGTACAGCCTGACCCCACAGGATGTTAGTGACAGTGCAGCCTGACATGACAGGATGTTAGTGACAGTGCAGCCTGACACGACAGGATGTTAGTGACAGTGCAGCCTGACATGACAGGATGTTAGTACAGTTAGTAGTGACAGTGTTGCTGACATGACAGGATGTTAGTGACAGGACAAGTGACAGTACAGCCTGACATGACAGGATGTTAGGAACAGTGCAGCCTGACACGACAGGATGTTAGTGACAGTGCAGCCTGACATGACAGGATGTTAGTGACAGTGCCTGACATGACATGACAGGATGTTAGTGACAGTGCAGCCTGACATGACACGATGTTATGTTAGTGACAGCAGCCTGACATGACAGGATGTTAGTGACAGTGCAGCCTGACATGACAGGATGTTAGTGACAGTACAGCCTGACACAACAGGATGTTAGTGGAACAGTACAGCCTGACATGACAGGATGTTAGTAACAGTACAGCCTGACATGACAGGATGTTAGTGACAGTACAGCCTGACATGACAGGATGTTAATGACAGTGCAGCCTGACATGACAGACATGACAGGATGTTAGCGACAGTACAGCCTGACATGACAGGATGTTAGTGACAGTACAGCCTGACATGACAGTATATAGTGATAGCGCAGCCTGACCTGACAAGAAGTCCCCTGGTAGCTGGAGGGACACTGACACTGTTCCACAGTGAGGGCTGCCTTCCCAGGCCCCGACTCAGTGGCATACTCCATGCTGACGTCGGACAACCTGCGTACAACACCACTGTGCACACAACACTGAACAGGACTGCCAAAGCTGTCACATACCAGAACACTGCCTGGTCTTAAGGGGAAAGCCTTGACACTGATACTGCTTGTCATCAGGTAAAATTGTTCACTAGAGACAAAATAACAGGAAAATTATTTGATCTCGATAAGTGCAGATTATTAACACGGTCCTTGCATGTTCAGCCTGGTTATTTGAACTAGCTCTAGAACAACATTTTAAGTATTCTCTTGTGCATGCACACCTGCACCTATTCACCCACCTACACGCACGCAAGCACACACGCATGCACGCATGCTCGCACACACACATACAGAACACCCACACATGAATACATCATATGCACACGTGTACACAAACACACACTCAGTGGGTCTTCACAAAACCTCTCTGTCTTCAAACAAAATGGATATTCTCTTACGACATGTACGACACACCCCAGTTGCACACTATCACATCTCCTGTACACACACTCGCACCCTGCCCAGGAAACGTGGGACCCTGACTGACCTCACTTCGTCCACCAGGTTGAAGTAAGACGCACGGACGTGCAGAGCCTGAAGGTTGTGCAGAATCATCATGAACTGTTCACGCGAGACCTCCGCTCCACTCTGAGCATGGCGGAAGTGGTACTGAAAAGCCAGTCAGCGCGAGTCGAACGTTAGAGCCACATCATTACCACAATAGTTACCTTCGTCTCTGCACAACGCATTTTTTGTACATACAGAGGCTCTAACAAGTCTCGGTAAAGGCCATGTAAATGTCTTCACCACTCTCTAAACATAACTAGTAAAATATTTCAAGCATGACTAATGTACAACTGTGACATCAATGTCCTGTCAAAGAACTGATAATTCCTTGGTGTAATAGTTGATAGTTTTTTTTTTTTTTCCCTTTCTCTTCTTCTTCCAAACGCAAGCACTCCTCTATCGATACATGGAGCTCACAATTTCTAGTGTGCCTTACATTTTTATGCTTGAGTATTGTTTAAAGCATCACCTCTTCCTTATGTGTATGTAAAGTGTGACAGAATGTTCTGTGACCAAAAGGACGCAAACAAAGACAATCTCAATGTACAGTTACAAATGCCATAACTGCACGTGAATGTTTTGATCTGTTCAAGATATAATTGAACATGACTGCTTGAAAAGAAGACCCAACACAAGGCCGCATTTAATTTATTGAATATGGAGTAGCTACATAACTGGTTATCAAAAAAAAAAAAAACTATCAAATAATCTTGGTTTCTACCCGACAATTAAACATACATGGGTGCATTCACAGCACACGTATACACAATGAACCATGGACTGGCTAACTCTTCTATGCACATATACACACACATACACCCATACATATGTGCACATGGATGATGCACGCACACACACACACACACACACACACACACACACACACATACACACACACACATGCATGCATGCACGCACACACATGTGTGCACACACACACACACACACACACACACACGCACGCACACACGCGCGCACACACACACACACACACACACACACACACACACACACAGGGCAACCGACTGACCTCAAAAAGGGTGACCTCCATGTCCAAAGCCACGCTGTTCTGTGGCTGTTGTGGATGGTAGTGCACTACTGTCATATTGTTACCCTGTACACACCAGCACACACAACTGTCATATTGTTACCCTGTAAACACCAGCACACACAACTGTCATATTGTTACCCTGTAAACACCAGCACACACGACTGTCATATGTGTTACCCTGTAAAGACCCCAACACCAGCACACGCAACTTTCATAATGTTACCCCGTAAAACACCTGCACACACAACTGTCATATTGTTACCCTGTAAACACCAGCACACACAACTGTCATATTGTTACCCCGTGTAAAAACCACCAGCACATGCAACTTTCATAAACACCAGCCCCTGTAAACACAGCAGCACACAACTGTCATACTGTACCACTGTAAACACCAGCACAAACGACTGTCATGTTGTCCCTGTCCCCTGCAAACACAACTGTCATAATGTTCCCCCTAAACACCAGCACACACAACTGTCACATTGTTCCCCCATAAACACCAGCACACACAACTGTCATTTTGTTCCCCTGTAAACACCAGCACACACACAACTGTAAACACCAGCACATCCTACTGTTCCCCTGTAAACACCAGCGCGCACACCTGCTGCTTACCACACACACACGATTTTCACAAACAAAGCTCCCCTCCTCAGGCTCCCTTTTCCCTATCCTCTGCATGCTGCTTACTTTCATTCCTATGCCAGTTTGTGCCTTTTCCCTACTGAGAAACCTTCTCCTGTGGTGAGCAGCATATCATCAATGGTCACATTTGACAATTGTTCAACAGATTTATGTTCATGATCATTCTTTTATGCTAGTACAATCAGCAGCTCAATATAGGGCTGAAATATGGGACTTAGAAACTGGATATCAAACTGAGAAAATAGTCATTTGCAATGAAAATGTTTTTACATGACTATAGAACTCGAACGACTGGATTTACAGTGAACTGTGAAGATATCAAATATTCACACATTCAGTCATTAAATGCTCAAAGTTCTGGCTGAAAGCACTTTAAGTGGATGAATACAGGATTCTTCCTTTGTATGTGACAATCCAGGAGTTTCCTTACCTATTTTAAACAACATTATTGATGGTGGGTGGAACTACTGGTACTGCCATGTTCAGACAAACAAAAATTTTCCATGCACAGATTATTCAGAACGGATCGTATATGACAGACCCATATCTTTCTAGGACAGTGTTAGAAATGCTCTGCTGGCAAAGTTTAGACTTGGAGTGTCTGATACTGCTGTCCACCATAAGAGATGAAAACATGATAAATTTACACATCAAATGGTTTGGATGAGCAACAGAGGACAAAGTTCATTTTGTTTTTGACGGCCCAGTGCATCAAGACCTTGAACAAAATATATCCTAGCTATGTGTTAGAACAGAACAGGTAATCAAAATTCAGATTCATGCCAGCAAAGAAGGGAAATTTTGTCATAAATGTTTGCTTTGTTTCTTTATAAATTTTTCAGATGGTGAAATGCATTACTGGAAAATAGCCAGGAGATAAAAATGTAATGACTTTACATACTTTGTGTTTTTTTTTTGGTTTTTTTTTTCAACCTATCCCTTCAACTGGGGCTTTGGCCTTATGGAATAAATGATTGTACCACATCTTATCCCATGCAAGTTTAGTTTTATATAATACATAGCTAAACAGAACTTGATAAATCAAACATATGGCAAACCACAGAAGATCCTGAAATCTGACTGAATCAATTCCACTACAGGAAAATCAGACACAGTTACACTGCGACATTGATACAGCTTTTAATCTGAAGGTATATACAGAAAACCTGCAAGCACCTCCTCTCCTTTTCACCTCCCCTCCCCTCCTCTCCCCTCCCCTCCTTCTCCTCTCCCCTATCTTCTCTTGCTGAGATCAGATATAACAGATCTGCTCCAAGCTGTCACTGTGTAACTCACCACCAGAATGATGTCAGGTCGGATGATTCCTTCGGAATCCTGCTCTTGAGGAAGAGTGAAGAGAACAGTGAAGATCAGCTGGCCTCCATAGGAGTACATCTGTAGAGAACACAATCACTAATAACAGGCCCGTAAAACGCTCTGTCTTACACTGACCACTCTCTTTCTCTCTCATCCTCTCTTTCTTCCTCCTTCTTTGCACACAATTCACGACTTCATCTAGATCTTTTTTGTTGTTGTTGTTTATCAGAAACTGAAGTTTTTAAGTTTGTCCCTTTTCCCCCCTCCCCTGCTCCAAGAACAGGCATATTTCGTCATTCAGTAGTTTCATGTTGATGCACCCTGACGACTGACTGACCTTATTGCCCAGGTATTCCGGTGGTGCAACCCAGTACATAGCTTCACTGGTGTCAGCAATGTCGTCCCTGGCCTTGACAGCGATGGTGTTGCCCGCCTCAATCACAAAGCCTTCAATGGTGTTGGTGATGCCCCATCCATCCATCGTGTTCACCTGCACACGCACAGGAATGGCACAAAATCAAAATGAAAAAAAAACTGGAAGGCATATATAAATCGGTGGCTAGAAAAAAAACAGGGTGAACAGGTAAGGATGAGAAGTGACGAAATGTACCGAATGTTCATGCATTTACATCCAACGATTTCAGTCACTAACCAAGCAAACATGCCCGAGCTCTTACACTCCAGTGTAGAGATTATGAAGCTAGTCACAAGGACATGAACTTCCAACTGATACAGAAATGAAACACTTCTCTCCCTGACTGTGCTACATCTAAAGCCATTCTCTGACAGAATGAAATTCCACTGAAAAACTTGATATCCAAACAGTTCTTAAAATTCAAGTACAAACCTCACGTTTTAACAAGTGACATGTGACGGAACTTTTGTCTTCATTCCTAAAAGAAAAATAAGTGCATTGCCGAACAAAAGAAACAAACATTCTTGTCTGGTAATTTGCTTGTTTCTTTCATTCAGCAGCTTAGTAATTTTTCTTGTAAGTTTGTTCCAGTATCCACCTGTGGTCATGTCACTTTGAAACTTTGTCCTCAACGTTAAACTAGACTTCAACATAACAATTACCTGTCTGAATTTTTCCACCGACACCATCTGGCCCACTTTTACCAGGGGATAAAGTTTCAAACCATACAGGACTGAAGCTGTCACTCACTCATTTGAACTAGATAAACGTCTGGTCTAGAAGCACATCAAAGCCACCTACCAGATCCCAGGTGAGAACGGAGCTGGTACACCTGGTGGTGGTGCCGAAGCAGAAGCACCGTGTGCAGCCTGAAGGTTGTCTGCACTCAGGTGGAAGGAGCCATCAGGACATTGGTCACACCTGGACCCCAACACGTTGCTCTGAAACGCAGTCAGCAACAAAAGATTTTGCTTCACTGTATGATATCATAAGTTAACGCAAAAGTAATACAAACATAACTGAGTCTAAAGCAAAGGATACAGAGCGAGTCCAGAAAAACAACAGTGTTGGGATCCACGTACAGAAAATATGACATGCTGATCGTCACATCCAATCCCTAAATGGTTACAATTCCTGGAGAAAAAAAGGCCTATTTCTATTTCTAATACCTCTATAATATTACTCTGTCTCTCTCTGTCTGTCTCACACACACACACACACACACACACACACACACACACACACTTCAGTGCCACCCAACACATGAGAGAGAGAGAGCTGTTAGCTTTTTTGAACAACCTCTTCTGCATATCAACGACTGCTTCTGAGAATCAATGATGGAAACCAAATTCAAGAAGTCCAGTTAAGGGCATTTTCCTCACCAAGTAAAAGGAGAAAACTTATTTCAATCACTCACTAAGGGAGATTATCCCTGTTGGCTTGTGGTTAAAGGGAAGAGTTAGCTCCCTGTTCTCCATTCTATTGTCTTACAGGTGTTGTCCGCCTTGGCTTAAGGCTGTGTCAGACCAATTGACATAGGCTAGAACACCAAGGCAACATCAAAATGTTGTTATACTCTGCATAGTTATGTGGGGATTGTCTTCAGTTGTGACAAGCTCCTAGCATAACACTATCAGTCTCCAAATCCCCCAAAGTAGGAGTGTGGCTGCCAACGCTGCGGGGTAATCAAAAAACAAGTCACACAAGTAATGTTCTCATCGCCAGCTGATGCATTTGTACCATAGTGTTCAAGTACTTTGGCTGTTCGGATGATCCCTGGAGTCTTTTAGCCAGGGTACGACAACAACAACATAGGTGTTGTGCTGACCTTATGCAGACACTGGGAGGTGTTGTGCTGACCTTATACAGACACTGGGAGGTGTTGTGCTGACCTTACACAGACACTGGGAGGTGTCATACTGACCTTACACAGACACTGGGAGGTGTACTGACCTTACACAGACACTGGGAGGTGTACTGGTCACAGATGCCTTCCTCAGTTCCAGCCGGATCGCAGTCACAGGCCTGGCAGTAGGGGAAGGAGTGGTGACCAGGTAGACAGGTGTGTCACACTTCCGTCCACCCACATTGGCAAGACAGCTACAAAGGAGGTGAATATCATTTTAGCACAGGTAAGACCTACACATTCTGGAATATACTCTCTCCTCCATCTTTACACTCTTCCTTCCATCCACCACTCCATCCCAAAGACATATTGTACCCTTCCCTATATGGACTGGGAAGATGTGGCAAAAGTGTAGCAGAAGTCAAGAACTGTATGTTGGATTTGCCCCGAGGTAGGATAAACAGGGGGAGACTTGTCCATCTCTTTCTGTACGTATCCTATGTCAGCCGGCTCAAAGATACCAAATATTTTTATGGTATAACAGATAAAAAAAATTATTCTGCATGATAACTGATGGAATTTTAAGTAAGTTTGATAAATATAAAAGGGTGACAAATCTCACACATTATTTTATCTTTTTCAGTGTTCCCAGATGGATGGTTTGAAGACTGCCGAGACAGACATGCTTCTGTTGCTTTTCCGTTTCAACATCTTTTAAACAATCTATATAAAAGCAAAGTTTACACAGCATCATCTGCATCCACTTCAATCTCAGACTGGGTATTCAGCAACACAGACAACCTTTTTCTTTAATTTTATGCTCCATGTTAAATAGCATGTACTATTCTACTTATAATTTTTACATGCTCTGTTTTGCCATTTTTTTGTGGCTAGTGCTGGTCAAAGATAACCCCTAGCCTTTCTTTTGTTTCCAATCCAAAACGCACAGCAGTTCTGCTTCTTTCATTGTCTATGACCAATGAACAAAGACATTCCATCACGCTCTTGCTTTTTCCCACATCTGCAACACTCACTAACCCATTCTCATCAAAACTACTGGGTCTTTAACAGTTTAGATTCTGAGCTTCAACTTGATCCAGTCATCTTCCTCTCATTACTGCCTTTTTTTGTTGCCAGTTCGTCCACATGACTACCAACGTGATCAATATGCCTCATCTCATCTCATTCCCATGACCTATAAAAGATCGTAGGGGGACAAGAGGGACAACTCTACTGATCTTCTTCTCCATCCCAGCCTGTCCTCTGCTTCTCACAGGAGTTCTGGCAGCTTGAGGTTTGTCTGTTCAATTGTCTTCTCTGTCCAGCTCTTTCTTTTGCCTGCACAGAGTGCCTTCCTCCTTCGAGCGTGCCTAGCAGGATTGTCTTTGCCAGAGTGTCAGGGCATGTGACATGGCCCAAACCACATCAGCTTTCTGTTCTTGATCGTAGCCATGAGGAGTTCCTGAGGTCCTGCCAATGTGGTCACCTGCTCTCAGACCGAGTTGCTGATTCTGTGCTCTATCCATAAGATCAACATGCCTAGCAAACCAAAGACCTTGTTGGAAACCAGCAGAACTGAGCTGACTCTCTCTGATTATACTTTCTCCTGGCTTCCCACGATTCCTCTCCAGACAATGATCAGAGTGAGTACATGACTGATCCAATCGTGACACTCAGAATACTTACGGACAACTTCAGATTATGTTAATTACACATGGCACACACCAGTATGTCAAACCAGGGCCTGCAGCTCACTTGCACCCGTCCATTATTTACCGACAACTTCAGATTATGTTAATTACACATGGCACACACCAGTATGTCAAATCAGGGCCTGCAACTCACTTGCACCTTCCATTATTTACCGACGACTTCAGATTATTTTAATTACACATGGCACACACCAGTATGTCAAATCAGGGCCTGCAACTTACTTGCACCTTCCATTATATTACCGACAACTTCACATGTTATTACACATGGCACACACCAGTATGTCAAATCAGGGCCTGCAACTCACTTGCACTGTCCAGTGGTCTGATCACAGTTCAGGTCTCCCCCTTCCACACCTCGTGGGTTACAGTTGCACACCTGGTAAACAGACAGCAAGTCGCCACATTGTTTGCCCACATTTAGACAGGACAGTCCTGGACAGCTCTAAGACAAAACTGTCATCAACATCACTTCTGAGCCCTCTGGGTTTCTTTTATCCGACTCACTGCATGCACAGATCTATACATACCTGCTACTTATTCCTGACAATCTCTTTGGAAACCATATTTAATTAACAACCAACCAACTCATATCTTCCCCTTCTACAAACCCATGTCCTGTAAGTATTACCTAATAATACATTAAGCCACATTCTTCCTGTTGGCAAACTTCATTCAAACACTAATCCCCACTACACCTTCTTCTACAACAAAACTACCCTTGTATCATCCTTGTAATGAGCTTCTTTAGTTCAATTATGGGAAACTTTACAGACAGACAGTATCTTTCCTCTTATGCAAACAACAAATCCACTTTTAACCAATCCTTCTGTAAACATCTGTCACACACCAAAACCAAACCTACAGTTTATTTTTTACTTTACCTGACAACCGATCAGATTGTCATAGCATATAGCCTCAGGCTGACAACGGTCACAACGATCTCCTTCCACCCTGGGTGGACAGATGCACTCCCCTGTCAGTGGGTGGCACACGCCAAAGGGGCAACTGCAGGCTGCAAACACAGGAATGTGAACATCAGAATGGCTTCCCTCCACTCAGCTGCCATACTGAAATACTGAAAACCTAGAAATGAAAGTAAAATGCAAACCAACACAGAGTCTGCAATGATGAACTTTCTCTCCAGGATCTTAAAGAATGTATAGGGACGGTTGAATTCACTACAACTATATGGAGAAATGGTCATAGTTGCACACTTAGAAAATCAACAAGAATGCTAACAGACCAGAAAAAAACAGACAGCTTAGTAAATACAACACTAAGCAAACTGAGAATTATATTTTTCAGCATGTCTTTTGTAAAAATTCAACATTAAATATTAACTCACGTTTGCAGTCTGGGAATCCATAATAGCCTGGACGACAAGCGGAACAGGTTCGTCCAATGACATTTTCCCGACACTGACACTGTCCTCCAAAGGCCTGGCAGTTGAAGTTGAGAGACCCGTCCACATTGCAGTCACACTGCACCGCCCCCTTGTTGAACTCTGTGGTCAGCGTGAACACACTCTCTCTGCAGTACTCCGAGTCTTCTCTGTTCAGAAAGACCAACACAACCCTCTATCAGCACAGAGCGAGGCTGGAAAAACAGACAGTGAAAGAAAGAACACGCAAGTCTGAGTCTTGTTCATTCTGTTTAGAAACCTGCTTGTAATCCCAGACAAAATATTCCTTTTCTACGACAGATTCTTGCATCTAGAAGACCTGTTCCCTATAGCCCATAGGACCAGTTCTATCTGTCATTTACTGTTTGCAAGTTGCTGAAATATTTTTGACTTCATCATCTTTACAAAAGTTTACTACAATTAAATATTAACTGGCTGTCCAAAATGATTCATTCAGAAAATCCAGAGCGATGTCTCTCATCTCTTCATCCATACAACTCAATCTAACCATGTTTTTTTTTCTGTCCTGTTTTACCATGTCACTATCATCCCTGTCACTCTGTCTGACCACACTTCTAGTATTCTATATTCTGTCACAATTATTCACCATCAGTTGAAATATTTTCACCATTACAATAAATCAAGTCATGAAAATCATAGGATTCTTGTTCAAGTAGAAAGTAGAACAACTACAACATTATCTCTGGTCATTATCTCTGGATCTACGAATGCTATCAAACAGCTAAAATACGTACTTGAGTTCGAATCCTTCGTTCACACATTCAGTGAGGAACTTCCCAGAAGTGTCAATGGGCAACAACTCCAAATCATATGGAAGTGAATGTTTCTGCTGGGATGACCAAAGCGTAGTCCTGATTGGAAAAACCACAGGAAAGAATCCTTGTGTTTAGCATCTAATCCTCTGTGCATACATGTAATGAAAAGCAGTACCTGGAATAACACAGAAAACAGCAGCATCATCAGCGCTTTATCCTGGGAGCAGGAAAAGAGAAACAAACCAAATGTTCAGTAAATCTCTCCAGGACAGCAACCAAATAGCCAGCAGATGAGATCTAAAACTTCAAAGAATGGTGCTTAATATTTGGTACTGTACATGTTCCAACATGCTGAGACTAGTACGCAGGAATGCTGAGAGTGGTGCACAGAAACGCTGATAATGATACAGAGACACAAAAACAAACACCCATCCTGTTTACCATTCACTACACAATGAAAATTCCCCGATGCTATCAGTACAGGCATTTAGAGCATTGTTGACAGAATTTCAAAAAGAGTCCTCCTCTCTTCTGAAGTACTTCCTTCATTCCATCCTCTACCTCCTTCCTCCCCCATTCCCAATTTTTTTCTGTGCATAAGATCTTACAAATATGTCTCAAATACCACCTTTCCTTTCTATCTTTGAGGTCAATGGTGTTGCCGTTCCCAAACATGACGACGCCACGACAGCCAGTCACACTGGGGCAATAGGAGGGCTTGAAGGTTCCTACACATCAAGAGGGTTGCAATTAACGCATGCACAGGTCTGTCACTCACAATACAAAACTAAGACCGAACTTGGAAGAACGGAAGGGATTGTGTTGCTTCCCCAAGGAAAAGGGAAAACAGAGTTGGTCTGAGTATGGTATACTGAAGTGAACTCACTAAGGGCAATCACTTTTAGTGTCTACCTGGGTATGGGGAGGAGGTAAACTCCCTGCTCTCCCATTTGTTTTAGGGGGTGGGGGGTGGGGGTAGGATCCTGACATTATGGGATGTTCCATGCCACGCGAGGAAAAAGTTATTCATTTGGACAAACAATTGTGAAAAAAATATTACTTTCCACCATTTTAGCAAATGTTCAATTATGTGAGAGATACTTGTACTTGTTCTGCCTTTTTTCACATTAAGCATTAATTCAGAATGTTACTGTCGGAGATATCAAGAAGGTATTTTTGTTCCAAAACCAATAATCTTTTGTCTTCGAAATAAAAAACATTCACTACGGCTCTAACACGCCTCTACCTAAATCAAGATCATCTTTGGAGGTTTTTCTTCTATTTTTTTTTCATCATTTCCTTCCTGACCTTGGCTAATAAATCTACCATATTAAGATCTACATGTTCTCCATTTTGTTTCAACTGCTGTCAAGTCCATCAACTGTGTTTTGTTTTTTTTCATTTTCAAAATTACTGTTTTAGGAATAGCATTTCGTCACAAAGTATAGTAGCATAGTATTGTAAATGAAATCTTGACATGCTACACTGAAAGCATAGCACTTGGTGGCTCTGTGGGGGTGATAGTATGGCACTGCTGCTGATGTTCTTGTATTTCTTGCACCAAACTCTCCAACACAAAAAGATTCACTTTCACTAACGTATGTGCCCATAAGCACTAATTTTGGCTTATTAAACACTTACGTAGTGGACAGCACTAAAGGGTTTACGACACTTTTAATATCATATACAAACCAACCACAAATAAAATCAATGACCTCTGATACACATTCAATTTGTGCCTTATGAACTTTTTCATGCCATGTCTCCAAGGAATACTGAACAGACATACATCATTTCACTTTCAAACACACCTACAAAAATATCAACACGGACACTGCGACATATTACAAATGATCACTCCTACAAACTTACCCATATCGTGTTGCACAAACCTGCATGTACATCTCAGTCTTATTCTTGAACACATGTTTAGATTTCTTGTACGTTTATTCACTTGGAAGGCATATACAGGTGTACAGAAACACACACAGACCTTGTATGGGCTGTCCGTTGACAAAGACAGTGACAGGGACTGTCAGACCAATCTCGGTGGGCATATAGTAGTGGAAGAGAATGACATACTGGCCAGGCTTGCTCACTGTGCCACGGATCTCAATTTCCCTCTGAAGCAGCCAAACATACTAATACTACTACTAGCAACAAGAAAGATTTAAATGTGTCCATACTCTGTTGAGCACATGGCATATACAAAACAAGCAGCAAACCTTCAAACATCTGCCCACTTTCATTCCCTCTGCACATGAATACACACATCAATACATCAACATATTCTCTCCCTGTTCAAGCATCAGCATCTCCCCCCCTCCTCCAACTCCCCTCCAACCTCCTCCTACCACCACCGGTCACACTTCACACAACAAATGACCAACCCCATGCAACAACACACACATAAATATAATATACATACACGCACATACATGCACTGGGCACCCAAAACATGCCCCCCCCCCCCCCCCTCCCCCCAAAAAAAAAAACACACAGTAGTAAACAATGATCATTACTACTTTTTGACACAATGTAGCTTTTCTTTCTCTTGACAATAAAACGGGGGGGAACTTGTTTCTTGCCTATCTGAGGAAGGAACCCAATAGTTGTTTTAATTCACAGTTTTCATGCAATGTCACTTCTGCAAAATTCACTCTCAAAATGTTCACATGTCTAAAAATTCACATACATGCCAAGGTTTGAGCCAGCTTTCAGAAAATGTCACTAAATCTGGAATTCGAATAATCATCACCTATTAGCGCTGGTGCATGCATGCTGTAGCAGATTACGTTGACCACCCAGACTCCTGTCTACTAATTTTTGCTTTAGTTACCCTCATTAGGACACCGACAGCCAGCCGACGGCACAGGAAGCGTTTTGTTTGTGGCTATCATCAGACTGAACAAATACAATACTGTCCTGGATAAAAAAAGAAAAAAGAAAAGCAATAAAAAACCATGCAGTATGGTGGGGTGTTCCCCTATGAATATTGCTCAGCATAGATGAGTACAAGGGCAGACCTCAGTGTTGTTGAGCTCTTAATGAGCGCCGGTGTGATGGGATCCAGAATGTTGGTGGGCAGGTCGATGGAAGGCAGGGCGGCCCTGATTTGGGCGGGCAGTTCAAAGTCCGAGTCTCACTGTGCCCACCGGCACGGAATCATAAGAAGAGGGTATGCAGCTGGGAAACAACACCAAAACAAGACTGGTGCATGGGATGACAAAAAAATAAGGAATATAGAGACGAAATGATTAAAACTAAACAAACGCCGTTTGCTATTGCCTGTAGGATCTAAAGAATAAATGCAAGTAATTTCAGCAGCACATGAAGTGTATCTCTTTTCTTTCACTCCACTGTCTGTCTCTTTTTTCCTTCCCATTGTTAGGTCTGTATTTCTCTATCTCCCTGTCTGTACTCCCCCTGTCTTTCATTTTTTTTTTTACAATAATAGTACATGATTTTGAAAAAAAACTATATATTTAAATATCATATTTAATAAAAAATAATTGCTTAAATGTCTTATTCCTTCTTTTCCTTAATAGCAGAAAAAAAAAAAAAAAAAAAAAAAAAAAAGAAAAAAAAAGGAAACAAAAACAAAAATAAAAAGGGGGGGACTGCGGATGGTAGCTGTTTTTCCCGGTTTGTTTTCACAGACCTCAAAAGCATGTAGGAGTATGAATATACCCACACCCCCATTGGTCTCGTGGTCCTGCACTATCAGCAGAAGGAGGAGTGCATGGCACTTAGGCACCCCCTGAACGATCCTTCGCGTTTATATAAATAACAACCAAGTAGATATCTCATGAGTTTAGGAATATCAATGTGTACAGGAAATTGCATGATTTCACCCACATGTCATTTGATTATGGCCTAGAACGAGAACAAACAAAAAAACGTGTCTTGATGTGATGATTTTAAAAACAACAGCAGATAGTCATTTCTTCAAACCTTGGATGCTCCCCGTTTTTTGTCTGTTTTTTTGCCCACCGTGTGTGTTGTAATTATATTTGTTAGTGTGTGTTTTTCCCTTGCAGGGGTTTTTGTTTGTTTAGCAGTTGACGTATCAGTCACTCAATGAAGCATATGATTTCCCCATTTTCCAAGAACTAGCACCAAATTGGAAAGTCTAACGTGTGTTATGTAAGTTTGTATACAGATGGTTTTCATCTTTAAGTTTATGATTTACTTTGTGAAAAAAGTTACTAAAAACAAAAAACAACGACAACTGTCACCGAGCCACACCTTTGTCTCCATCTATACGACTGTGTATGATGATTTTTTTGTATTTATTTGTTGCATCTGTTAACACTTGTGTCTAATCTGGTAAAACCAACCCAAAGTGTCATTTAAATTTTTTAAAAAATCCCTGAAAACCGAAGATACAAGTGTTGGACTGAATATTGTCTCTGGCACAAAAGTGATCACATATGTGTGCAGTCATTCGGAACAACAAACCATTCGACCTTGGTTGCCGATGTTTTGAATAACAGCCATGGTGCTCCTTCTGCCTGAATCAAAGAATTAATTTTTCTTTCATGGGATATGATCATGTCACGCACCACCTGTCTATTTGAACGGGACACGGTGAAATAAACGATGTGTGGAGCGAGTAAATATTGAAAAAATAGTACTATATTATCTCTTTCATTGACTTTTTTCTTTTTCATCAAGTTTGGAACACGCCCGCGTGACCCTCCTGTCATAGCAGCAGATCAGGCGCCATATCCGCGGTTCCTGTCATGACCGTTAATAGGACGAGGCACAGGCCACTTAACTGCACATCGATTTGTTCAGGACAGACTTGGTTCGTCTGCTGTTTCATTTTCGAGGCACATTGAATTTGGAATAGTTTGGCGACTGGACATTAAGGCACGCTTTGAATCGGTACACCCGCACACACAAGATGTACAATAAAACATAGCTGAATTTGTGACGTGGGGCTGATGCTTCGACATCGCGCTCAAAAACATTACACAACCCGATGTGAGTTGTGGTGATCTGGAGTGGTCAAATCCCCTAAAGGTATTCAGGATTTTAACAGTTGGTTCCTCTAGCCTAACATCAATCTAAGCACGGCAGCAAAAATTCAAGACCATCTGTGGCCAAACTTAACCTTCCAGTTGTATGCTGCGATGCAGGTTGATCTTTAGTGTTGTGGCTGAAAAGTCTTGTGGCACGCGTCCCTTTTGTTTATCTTGTGGGACTCTGTTTTGTCCCACGCACTCCTGTACCGAAGCCACCATTACTCTCCTCCCCTGCACCCCCCCCATTCTCACCCCCCCCACATGCCCCGCAGTGACACCAGCCCGCCACACCACCCCACAACCCACAAAAAGACAGAACCCAAAAAATTTTTATTAACAACAATGCAAAAGAACCCAGGTTACATCACAACTCCCAAACCACACCCCCCATGTCCCAACAAAGAACACAAAAGAATACATTAAAACATGTTTTCATCAGACCTTAAATCCCCGCTAGCATGACATGACATTCAGATCGCAATGAAAAGCTTAATGGCTAAGGCTAAAGCCAGACAATCTGAACAAAACAACCAAAGTCACGCGTTATCAGTTGGCAATCATGGACAATCCTTTGATCAAAATACAATCAGGGTCTAGAGAGAAACAATTCTGACCTACAATAACAGTTGTTTGGAATCAGCTTTACATCTGCAGGCAGTTCAGTTCGGTATATGACCAACAACTGCTCATGAAACTTTGATCCTTGTTTTTAAGATGTGCAAGCTGCATTCCTCAGCCCCAGGGCAGACATGCCAATGCAGAGGTTGGTGGACACAATGCCAAGTAATACAGCCCACTTAACATACAAAACTCGGATGCGAGAGAGACCACTACTGGAGTTCCATGAACATTGATCAGTATATAAGATGTCACGTTCCATCCATTTAGCCACAGCCAGAACATTCTACAACATGTTTTAGTTGCCAGTGGGACCATTAAGTGCCAAGTTTTATACAGTCCATCAATTTTTATTAACCCTTCACATCTGTTATTTGAGTCCCTACTGAAGTAGTAGTCAATACAAAGTCGTTACGAATGCCTACACTTTCCAATTAAAGCTGCAAATCGATTGGTCCATCATATTTCTATTTGCACCACGAGCCAGAAATGCTTCTACAACAGCAACAATTACGATTAAGTCGTGTTCCCTTGGCACACAATTAACGGTCCCAATTAACTTTGTTTGTGCTTTTCAGATTAAGCCTATCACTATTTACATCTTTTGCTTCATGCAAGTGCAACCAAGTGTTGCATTACAATAGTAACATTGTGGTAACAAACACTTACAATGCAGATGCGTTTACATGAGAATGAAATAGTCAGGAATGACATCTTTCCCAGTGCAAGATGCTGTTATACAGACATAACAATGCCCAAACATTGACAGCAAGTCAATTCATAGGCCACCCACACACTGACCAATGCCAATGTTGGACAAACAGGGGAATCATACTTGTTCACACACACTTACAATGCCAATGTTGACAGTCAAAGGAATCAATGCATGTCACACACATTACAAATCCAATGTTGACCCTCAGTGGAATCATACTGTCCACACACACTTAAATGCAGTGTTGATCACACACACTTACAATGCCCAATGCTGACCTCAATGGAATCATACTGTCACACCACACTTACAATGCCAGTGTTGACCTCAGTGGAATCAATACTATCACAACACACTTACAATGCAATGTTTACGTCAGTGGGAACAACAGTTCACACACACTTACAATGCCAATGTTGACGTCAGTGTGAATCACAACAGTGTACACCACACTTACAATGCCAATGTTGACGTCAGTGGAATCAACAGTGTCACACCACTTACAATGCCAATGTTGACGTCAGTGGAATCAAACAGTGTCACACACACAATACACAATGTTGACGTCAGTGGAATCAACAGTGTCACACACACTTACAATGCCAGTGTTGACGTCAGTGGAATCAACAGTGTCACACACACTTACAATGCCAATGTTGACGTCAGTGGAATCAACAGTGTCACACACACTTACAATGCCAATGTTGACGTCAGTGGAATCAACAGTGTCACACACACACTTACAATGCCAATGTTGACGTCAGTGGAATCAACAGTGTCACACACACTTACAATGCCAATGTTGACGTCAGGGGGGCCGGTGAAGGTGAGGGACACGTAACCAGTGGAAATGTTGTACACCCCACCAAGCCGTCCATCGTCGTGTGAACACTTGTCGACACAGGGTGCTGCACCAAAGTCAGTTTCATCCGAATTATGCAACATCCATGTTCAATGCACATTGATCTTTTGAAAGAAAGCAAAAAATCTAAGCAGGTTGACACCCAAGTGTTTCGATTGATAAATGATCTGGTAAGAGTTTCTGTAATCAAATGGAAGGAAAATCTAAAGACAAGTATTCTGTTATGAAAAAAGAGACAGGAAAGAAATACAATAGCAGAAATAACAGAATAACATCATGAAAGCTGCTGCATAACATATTATTAATAAGACATGGATGTAGCTGTAGGATTTCTTTCCACAATTCTTTTAAAAACTGCATTCCACAGAATGAATTTAAACCAATTTACACAAAAATGCTTCCACTGAAAGTGGTGTGCTTTCAAGATCTGTGTTCAAAGCCCCTCCCATTTCTATTCCGATCTCACTTATTTCCAAAAACCATACAGTTTTGATTTCAGGAAATTTCCTACTGTTTTGAGTAAATCACTGTTGCACAGACCCCACATAAAACTGCTCTGACAATCAACAAGGAACCACATTTAAGATGGTAGCCAACTGTCTGTTCACCTGTATTTGCAGCTGTGGAGGATGACCTTGGCCTGATCCCGGCCTGCCAGGGAGGGGCTCCCACAACACGGCATCCACGTCCAGTTCCTGCGAGCGGTTTGAACGGGTTGTGGTAGGACACCACCAGAGCGTACAGCCCTGGCTCAGGTACCACAAGGTCCATCTTGAAGCTGGTCTGCAGCATCCACACAATGCACCTGTGCTTTATCCAGCCACTTCCAGCCAGCTATCAGATCATTTCCAAACCTCATTTCTTATGTTCAAGTGCCTGCGACAGCTTCTAGAAAACTCAGAATCAAGTGCATGCGTTGTTTGAAACTGTGTTAAAAAAAAAAAAAAAAAAAAAAAGCAGCACACTTTACACAATAAAATGATTCAAACTGTACAAAAATGCAATCAACTCACAGAAATAGAATGCATGTATCAATGAAAATGTCAAAGATAGTTCTGCTGAGACTGAAACTATGCAGAACTTAACACTAACAAAAAAAAAAAAAAAAAATTAGACATTATAATACATTCCCACGGGAATTATTTCTCTGCACCAACACAAATTACTAACTAAAAAAGAAATGTAGAGAGCGTTCAATTAACAACCCCATTTCACAAGAATACTTACCATTTTCAATTTGGTACCAAGTCTTGACCAACCCAACCTTTTGTGATTTTATTTTTTTTTTCCCCTAGTCTGCCCGGATCCCCCTATAGCCCCCCGCCGGTCTTTTTCCGCTTTCCAGGCTCAACACTTCAGTGTGAGCTCCTATTGCTCGGTATTCATCTGGCATGTTTTCACCCCCACATTTTACTTCCCACCGTTTTTAACTTTTAGGTCTGCCTTCCCAGGTCTTGGGCTCAATCAGTTTGACATGGTGCAACCCCGTCACACCTTTTTTTTTTTTCCCATACTTATCCCCGGACCGTTCTTTGATACACTGGGAAGCCACAGAAGAAGACTTCCACAACCGCTTCCCTCACACCCCTCCCCTGGTGCTGTATGTCATGCCAACACATGTTCAAGCTGCCCATGAGTCTGCCCCTGATTTGTCTAGTTACGAACAAGTCTAACACTTTCACCTGAGCCGAGCTTACTCCTGCGTTAGGGTTGAGGTTGAGCCAGGCCCCCCCTTTTTGGCCTGTGCCAAGTTCTTGAAGAGAGAACATTGACATCTGGAAACAACCCTCAACCGAAACTTCTTCCCCATTTTTTCAGCACGTAACCACTCGATGCCAGGTACAACATGGGTAGCCAATCACGATCCTGGGTATGGTAGTGTAGAATCATCTGATGGCCAGCAGAAGCGACATAGCTATATTAATCCCTGTGACAACTCGGGGATTCTTGTCAACAATTTGACAAAACACATCTAATACCTTTTTCAGAACACAACAAATATCGCCACTTTGATTGTTGACAGACAAAAAAAATCCAATAAGGAATAACCCCATAGGCCCCTTTTCGTTCTGTGCCGATCCAAGGTAAATGCTCATGCTTCATTGCGAGCAAAAAAAACAATGATAATGGAAAATGACCCCCAAATAACAGCACGGTAAGTATTGCAAACAACTAACTAAAATAAAATAGAGATAAAAGATAAATAAATTCATTCCCAGAAACACAAATCTCGCCACCCCTCAGCACTCATAATCGATTTCAACTTAACTTTTTTTTTTTCTCGTCTTGAACTGAATATTAGATTATTGTGCCCAATGCATGTTCCTTAACACCCCCTCAACCTGTCCCAATTCTCCATTTCACCTTCCCGCTGTTGCCCATTTAGACCTATTGCTTGCCGTGGTCGTATGGAGGCCCCCCCATAACCTACTCTACGGAAGTATGAACAATGCTGGTACATAATACCACACCTAATGCTTTCTCTGTTTTCTACAGCCACTACGAAAAACGACAAAGATGACCCCCCCACCGTACTCCCCCCATGATGTCACCTTGCCCTTCACAGCTATTTCATATTGAAAACGAACATAAAGTCTATGAATTGCACTGTGTTGTTTTTAGGAGCTTTTTGTAGCCCCCCTTTTCAGTTTAGTTTGGTGTTTAAAATGCAGTAAACAAAAGTCATGTCCTCACAATGCACTTTTAAAAAGAATGTTTGATACATTAACGATAATTGTATTATCAGAGAGGCAAGAGAACAGAGAACGAAGTGATAAGAGGAGAGAAACGGGGACAAAAATAACTCACGGCCCCTCATCCACTGGCACAGAGCACGGCGCGTTGGGTGATCTGTGGTGTTGCAGCACTGTGGCCTCGTATAGAAGTCTTGAGGGAATCAGCACAAAGTAGTCCTGTGCAAAGGCATCAAGAACTCGATTGTAAAACAATCTCAGGTCTAGCTCCATCCCGAACCCATCAATTGCCCTGCAATATTCGGAACAGGTTCCAGCCAGCAAATCAGTCATCACTTTGTGGTCAGAATTAGTACACAAAAAGATATCACCTGAACTGAATGAGGAAGAAAGATGGGGGGTGGGAGGCTGTGTCAAGCCAGGCTGATAATCAACGAATGAAATTACCCGATAAACAAAAAAATATTAGATCATGCACTTGCAAAATGAAACCTCTTACCATCAAAAACAATCAAATGAAATGAGATGAAAAAAAAAAAAAAAAAAAAAAAAAAAAAAAACAAAAAAAAAAAAAACTTGGCGAACAAAAAAAAAAAAAAAAAAAAAACACAAAAAAAAATAAAAAAAAAAATAAAAAAAAAAAAAAAAAAAAAAAAAAAAAAAAAACAAAACAAAAAAACAAAACAAAAAAACAACCAAAAAAAAAAAAAACAAAAAAAAAAAAAAACACAACAACAAAAAAAAAAAAAAAAAAAAAAAAAACAAAAAACAAAAAAAAAAAAAAATCCCCCCCTTCCAAACAAAAAAACAAAAAAAAAAAAAAAAAAAAAAAAAAAAAAAAACAAAAAAAAAAAAAAAAAAAAAAAGCGAGATTTTGAGGAATAAGCTTGTGCAACATTGAAAATGAGGCAGGTTTTGCATAAGGGGACCTTTCTGTTACAGCTGTATTACGACAGAACAGGGACAAATACAGCAATTGGAACACCACTATCAGTTTTTGTCGGTTGTTTATATGCATGACTTTTTTCTCATACAATTGGGCCAAACAGCCATGACTGAGTCTACAAGGCATGAAGTACCGCGGGCATGAACAGCAGGATCCCCACCACCACCACCACTCCCTGCCGCACCACCCACCACCAGTTACCCACCCCACCCCTTTTTTTTTTTGCCAAGCAAAACCCATGTCCCAACGCAGGTCTGCAGGAGGAAATTCGCCCTTGACCCCATACACTGTACATGCAGCAGTCTGGGAGGAAGTTCACAACTACCTTTTCCATCAAGCAGAGAGCTGCATTTGTCGTTTACTACAGACATTGCAGAATGATCCAAACCTACTGTTGGGGAGATTGTCGAACAGAGACATTGCGATGACCAGACAGCCCAGATTGAAATACAATACTTGCAGTGCTCATCAGACCCAGAACACACTCCCCACCCCCCCCCATGGACAGGGACTGTTGTCATAGCGATGTTGCTGGAAGTCTCCTTCCTTTCGTGACTTTGGCCTTTACACTGGCATGCCATGTCTGACCCACAACCGTTTGCTTACTTATTGCCTGTCTGTTCTTTGTCGTGCCTCATGCAATTATTTGATGGACAGTGGGGACCAATCCATTCACCCTCTAGGTTTCGCCAGGAACTAGAACCAAGCTTTGGCTGCTATTGGCCATTTACAATCACACTGCCGGCTGGAAATTGTTAATTGGATGTGTAACCACAAAGATTAAAAATGCTGACTGAGCTTAAGAAAGCCAATCACAATCCATTTCATATTACAGTGACCGGCCAGCTCACTGACCAGGAAAGCGATGTTGGCACTTTGGTGGAGATGGTCCATCGGCCAGGGTTTCAGGACAAAGGCAGACACAGCAGCACCTGACGTCACTGTGGCAAACTTGGGCTCCAGGGTCTGCAGAAACACGATCTCCCCCATCTGGATGTTGTCTGTGGGCGAATCGGGCGTCAGAGTAATGTCCCCTCTCACAGGCTTCTCGTTGCGGTGACATAGCGGTAGATGATTCGATACAGACTGGGGATGCGGATATTGACTTCGAGCAATACTTCAGGCTGCAAAGAGAAGTGGCGTATTTTTTTAATCTCATTTTTTTGAAACCATGAAGTCCCATACTTTTATAATTGTAAAAAAAGTTTGATTATGACCTAGAATTAACTGGATGGACAATTTAAAAAAACATATATGCAACACAACAAAAAAACAACAGAAAGGGACAGTTTTCTTTCTTATATCCAACTTCACTAACATTATTGTTCTTAAATTATTTGCTGAAAAAGTACAGCTGAAAAAGGATCCAAGAGAAACCAGGGCAATAGTCCTTGTGACATTTTCTCAATATCAAAACATCTGAAAACTTTTATAACTTTTTGATTCCCCTAAATAACAGAAACTGTATGAAGAGTTATACATTCCATAACATACATTTATATGAGAAACATGGAATCAAGATTTTTTCCCCTGTAAAAGTAATGCAAATAGAGAAATAATAGTAAAATACAAGAAACTAACAGAAAAGAACAAATAAAAATGCTCTTTTTTCAAGTGCAGTGCTGTCTGGTGTAGTGTTGTTATGATTTGTTCCCCCCTAGCTGTCTTATACAATCTTGATTTGTTAGTGTTACCTGTACATATGTGTTAGGATGGCATATCCTCCTCCAAGAGTAGTTGGGAAAGATGTAGGCATCGTAGCCATATCTCACTCTGTAGCCCTCTGGCGTCACACCATCTTCAATCTCGAACTTCAGCTGAAATGCAGGTTGGGTAGAAATGGGATTTGATGGGCCTGCCGGGGGGGGACCAACAATATAGCAATATTGGTGTGCATCCATAAAAGAAAATGTTATCATAAAAACAGACACAAACGTGTACACGGTTCCACATGCTCACCCACCCCCCAACCCTATCCCCCCAAAATTCCTGCTTCTGTTTCAGAAAAAAAAATTTTCTTTTAACTAAGGCCTGAAAATTTTCAATTGCAAAACAATGAAAACAGAAAAGGGTGCCATTATTGTATGTCTCGCATAATGGAAAGTGCACAACTCACTGGATCGCAAGTTCTTTACAGTAACTCGCGGTCCGACACACACACTGGCCCGGATCTTGTTTGCACACCAGAGTCTGGGATCCCACCCCCCCACCGGTATTGCACATACGGTTCTGGAAAAAAACACATTAGAAATCACCAATTCACATTTTTGAGTGTGGCCCCAAATGAATAGACATGCAAATATCATGGAATGGCCACCAATTGTGTGTTGTGTGTGTGAATCGTGTCCCGGTTTGTGTTTGTGTGTGTGTATATGTGCTTGGGTTAGCCTGTATATGATGTTCAGTTACCCTGCGCGCCCCAAAGCGCTAAGCAACAAGTGTTTCATTTTACATGTGTGTTGCTGCAATTTCGATATAAGTGTATACATGATAGTTTGTTCCTTGTTGTGCAACCAATTAGAGTATGTAATATGATGGATGTCTAACAGAATCCCTATCTACTTCTTAGCTACTATCATATTTTTTCAATTGCCACAGTCCTTAAGTTTTAACCACGCACTTTTACGTTATTATTTGACATTATTATTCCATCTCTACTTATATACCCCACCCTCTCCTCGGCTAGAAAACCCCAAGCGCTACCCAGAGAGCTTTACAATCCCCCTCGTTTACACAAATGGGCTGCCTACTGGGTTGGGTAGTTCTGACTCCTTAAAAAAGATTTGTCCTTAAACCCGCCCTGCGTGCCGATTCATTAACAGTTTTTGCTGCTACCTCCGCATTCCTTGTGCTCCCTCCAACCCAGTAACTATTTGTTCAAAGATTCATTCACTTCGTGTTTCCTTCATCTTCCTTCAATTTCTCACACAGGGTGCATGCCCATATGTAACGTGCCATCCAATTCCCATTTTTTGGGCACCAAATTGGCCCCCTTTCTCTCTTCCGAAAAGTCTGTCCCTATAGATCTGGGTGATCTTGGTGATTATTTAGTTCTTTTCGTGTGTAAATCGATTCGTTATTCTTGGTTTTGCGGTCACACACTGAACATCCTGTGTGTTATGGTCCCCATTCAAAGGACGGTATGTGGAACTGGGGGGGAGGGAATAAGATCGACATAAGACAACAATTTGTTAAAAACTCTTAGGGAAAAATCCCCCGTACCAAAACGGCCCGGCGAAGAAAGGCACACACAATTTCAATGTATGAGGCAAATTATCTAACAGTGAAATGTGAGGGGCTTTTTTAATTCTTCATAAAGAAATCTAACCCACACACACACACACACACACACACACACTCACATGCCCATATGGACATACACACACATACACACACCACAACCCACACACATTCTCGCTGACCACAACAACGACTGTACACAAAACACTCACGATCATCAAACACAACCCCTCCCAAAACTTTACATACATACCCACACCAATAACAAACACCCCATTCCCTCATGGTTTCTGCCACATACCCCCCAACTCCCCACCCCCTTCCCCTTCTCAACCTCCCCATCCATCACACCCAGTTGCTCTGCAGTCATCTGTTAAACCCTCACAGTATGACTCACAGTGGACAGGGGTCAGTGTCATTCACAGTAGGACAGGGGGGTCAGTCCCTCACAGTGGACAGAGGTCAGTCAACCTTCAGACAGACTGAAACTGGTGGCAGCCAAACGGATTGTTCTCCTGCCAGGTGGTCGAAGTAGCCATCACGGCCAGGTGTGTTTTCACCATGGTCGCGGCCACCCATCGTCAGGTTTGCACATACACTGCACTGTCACCGTGTCTCAGTGTTACATCCACCGATGCAGGTTGCTGCCCGTCAGGGGTACCCGGCTAAGTAACAAAACCTCCCATTGGGGTACATTCTTGTCTCGAACATAAAAAAAAATGTCCAAATAATTTTAAAGATGTGGGTCAAATGAAAACGAAAAATTGGGCGAACCGAAAAACTGTCCAGGTCATTATTACACTGTTTCCTGGTCAAAACATGAAGCATGAGGAAAAATAAAAAATGTGTGTGGTTGTGGTGTGTGGTGTTGTGTGTGTGTGTGTGTGTGTATGTGTGTGAGAGAGGACAGGGAGGAAGGGGACTATGTGCGTGGGGGAGGGGGCGTGCCTGCATGCTGCAAATGGAGTCATGGGGTGCATGTAATGCTTTGTGTGTGAATGTGTGTCTGTGTGTGTGTGTCATAGTTTGTGATGTGTATAATGATACAGGGACAGATGGCGAGGGGAGGGCATGCGTGGGGGGAGGGGGGAGCGTATGCGCGTTGCTGCATGGTGGAGGTTCATCGAGGATGGGTCCGTGTGTGTGTAATGGTGTGTGTGTGGGAGTGTGTGTGTGAGTGTGAGACCAGGGAGGGAGAGGGGGGTGTGGGATAATAAAGAAAAGGGGGAGGGGGGGGCTTTTGACTAAAATGCATGCTGCATGGGTTGTGGGTCGTGGCGGTGCTATGTGCGGGCGAGGGAAAAGCGTGCGTTTGGTGACGGGGCGGGATGCGTGTTGTGCTGGTGTGTGTGTGTGTGTTGTGTGTCTGATGAGCGGGGGAGTGTATGCGCTCATACCTGTATGCAAAGTAGCACACATGGCTATACATGCATGCATGCATGTGTCCTGTATGTGTGTAGGTGTAGTATGTGTGCATGCAAGGGTTATGCATAAAACATCTGTCACATCTGATGTACGAAAGAGCATGTATAGATGTGTTGTTTGGTGTGTTTAACAAGAGATAAATTAGAGAAAAAAAAGGAATGCTCGGAAAACAGTGACCCTCGGTAAAACAAATCAGCTATATTCATAACTTTCCTTGGAAGGGCTGCAAAGAAAATCAATGATGCTTTTGTCTTTCAGGTTGATGATATCAATGTTCAACAGATAATGGACAGATAAAAAACCCTGAGTTGGGAACAGACTTTGTAAGTCACTATAAAACTTGTTTTCAGATGCACATGTACTTGCATGTCCATATCCACAGCAACATGCACAACCACACAGACACCAGACACACCACCCAACCCACACACAACATCACACACAACCCACACACACACACACTCACACACACGCGACCACATCAATGAAATCGCACACTAAAACTCACACGACCACGCACAGGAGCAGCTTACACGTGCAAACACAAAACACACGGACCCACACACACCACACACTCACACACACACACACACACAACACACACAACACACATCTCTCTCTCCTCTCAAAAATCTCCTCTCTCGTACTCACACACACACACGCCACACCCCACACACACACCACACACACACACAAACTCACTCACAACACACACACACACACACAAACACACCACACACACAATTACACAGGGTGAGACACTCGCATACCATACATACACAAAACACACACACCACTGCACACACACACACACACCTCACTCACTCTCACACATCACACAAACACAAGCACACACACACACACACACACGCACACTCAAGACTCGCACCCACGAACACACACCACACACACACACACACACAAACACAACACAGCGCATCCACACCACACGACACACCACACACACACACATCCACACAACACACACAACGCCACACCTCACGACACTCACACCACACACCAACACACAGAACAAACACAAGCAGTCCCACCGTGGTGATGCCACAGCCACCCAGGGGTAGCCCGGGATCTCTTTGGAGCCCGCCGGGTTGCAGTTTGCACACTGTCCAACGGTTCAACATTGTTACTTAACTTTGTATTTCCATTTCATGTATATATAATGTCAACAAAATACCTGTGGGTGCAGGCAGAAATGGAATGTGTTGTGTGTGTGTGTGTGTGTGTGGGTGTGTGAGTGTTGCATCAGTGTAGTAAGCAGGAGACCATGTGGAGAGGGTGTCATCTTTTTCAGATTCTGACATACCCCCACACCCTCTGGAATGAAAAAAAAATGCCATTTCTAGAATGAATAATGCCTCCTCTGGAATAAATAATGCCATCTCCAGAAAAAAAAAATGGTGTGAATGAAATACAAAAAATAATTAATGGAATAATTAATGCCAAATGTGGAATGAGATAACACCAGCTCTGGTGTGTAATAATGCCATCTCTCGTTGAACTGATCAAGGATTTTACCTACTCCACCGGATTTCCGCCTACAGGTCACCATTCTCGTTTTAAGGCCGCCGGGTCATGAACAACCACCTCGACATTTCGGAACCAACACTAAGCCCCTTTCTTTTTTCCCCTTTCGTGACTCCAGTTGTATTATTCCTTTTTTTTTTTTTCTGTTCCCAACGAATAACATTAATTCCCCTCCCCAAACCGCGGTGGATTATGGCATAATGCCCCTCTCATTAAAAATCCCTCTTTAATATCACACATATTGAGACACAATTATGATCCAATTTTGGGTATCCCTTTACCTTATCTATTCATCCGCACGACTCCCCCCTTTTTTTTCACTCCCACATTATTTATTTTTTTAACACACCACAACCTCCATCTACAACAATAATCTTTTTTATCATAATTGCTTTTCAAACTGGCTCTCCCTCTCTCATTTCTCTCGCCTTCTCTCTCCCACTCCTCTTTCTTCCGCTCCTCTTCTCGAATCTCTCTCTCTATCATATGGCTTTTTTAATCGGGATCCCCACCCCACCCGCACCTCAGGATTAATTCCCCCCCCCTTTATGCACCGTTTTTTTTTTTTGTTGGAGCATTTTTTCGAGGAATGGGCCCATTTTTTTTGTTTTTGTTTTTTTTACCTCCACGCGGCTTAGGGTTCATGTTCTGGGAAGCACAGGTCCCCTATGAAGGGTCGAAGAGCATCTTTCTGTAACCCATCGAGAGTGAGCAACACCCCATGTTAAAGTAGGTATCAAAGGATGTTTCTGGCTTACCATTACGTAATGTATCATGAAATTAGTAAATAAAAAATTCTCCGTCCACATCTCTAACCTTGTCACAGACTTCTGTTTCATATTTAAAAGAAAACATGACTACCACCCATACCACCTTAAAACCCCTCCACCAACTACCCCACGAAAACACACACACACACACTCTCTCTTGCTCTCTCTCTCCTCTTCTCAGAATGATGTATTCAACTGAAAAAGAAATAATTTTCGGCTTGACTGAAAATCATTTTACATAGCTTTACCCCAATATGAGAAAGATAAATCTACTGAGGGGAAAATAATCCTTTTCACACTAATCTTTCCTATGCACTTCTTTTTTCCGCCACAAGATCCCTGTCACTTCTCTTCTGGTGGGGTACAGCCGATAACCAACCCCCCCCCCATAGGTAGCTTTCTTTGAAAATTCTGCTGCCTTCATTTCAATAACAAAAGGACTGTGTTCACTGAACATAGGTAAAAAATCTGATAGACCTGACCTCCGGTTCTCAAAATCTCTCCACTGCCTTACTAAAATACGGTCATGTTGTGTGAAAACATCGTAATTTCCATTTTCCCAGTGGGTTGCCCGTGTTAACGCTCTGTGTGGCCAAACTTAGGGCAGAAAGCCTTTCCTTCTTCACAGTTTCAAAATGCACTGAACCAACACTGATCGTCAGGCATGGTTCTGATAACTCTGAAGGCTGTCAGTCCTTTCCATCCCTACCAGATCCACTTGTAATGGACCTTTCTTTTTTGTAATCAAAATGTCCACCTTGTTCAGGCGATATCTGTCCTAGTCCAGCCATTTTGAACAAAAAGAATAAATTGCACAAGCACACCCTATTAGTAACGGAAGCAGTTATGGGTTTGTAATTGCCAAGACAAATTTTCACTTCAACAGCACGGTAACAGATCAATTTTTTCTTCTGCCTGCTTTTGTTTCTCCTTCTCGTTTTCTCATTCGAGCCACAGTGTTTTGTTTTACTTTAAGGACACAACTCAGGGCACTGAGAGGTAGGAACTATCATCAGGTGGAATATATGCACTCGAGTGTTACAATCATCTCCCTGACTTTCTCCCTAGCCACTCTGGCTTCCACTGTATTATTACCCAAGTACAATTCTTTTCTCCGTCTATACGGTTCTCAACCAAATAGTTGCTCCACAAACCAATCAGTAAGCATACGAGGCGGGAAAACGCAAAAACCCCCCCCTTTTTTTCACAATCAGAAAAAAATTTTTTTCCCTTCTCATCCCCCAGCCGCAAAAAAAAAAAAAAAACTTTTAGGTTTAAAAAAAACAGTAAATTTTTTTTTGGGTGGTGGTGGTTCGGGGATAAGCCGTGGTTATTTGGGTTAATAACAGTAAACGGATATAAGCAGAAAACTGGATATCACGGACCTGCACTCTGCCAAGTGTGGGTTTATTGCTGGACTGGTCAACCACAAACCACATCAACCACTTCGAACGCAGCTAGGATAGCGTAGTTCGTAGCTTGCCGGGTTAGAGGCCTTGGTTAGGGTAGTTAGCCTGCCGCACAATCCAGACCGGCAAAGTTGGAGTTGCAGGGACACTGGCCACGTTCGTCACACACACCTCACTGCGTGTCCCAGGACTCTTTACACTGACATTCTGCAAGTGACCATCGTGCATCACTTAGTCACTGGAGTCATGAGAACAGTGCAACAAATCATTTTTGATCACCACAAGGATCATGATAACAACACAATAAAATCATCATTACCATCTCCATAAAGATAATGAAGAACATTGCTTTCAAAGATCATCATCACCATCATCATTGGGGGTAATGAGAATACTATAGATCATTACCATCACCATTAGGATAATGAAACAATAAATCATATTTATCATCATTAGGATCTGGAGTACATTATAGTAAATCGTCATCATCATTTTCATTAGAATCATGAATAAGATCATGGCTACATAATAATAAATCATCATCATGATAAAGGTCATGCTAAAATACAATAAACCATCACCACTATCATCATTTGGATTATGTGCAAAAAAAAAAAACATTACAATAAATCTTCACCATCATTAGTATAGTCAGTCAAATCAATATCTTCAACATTATCATGAAAATGATGATGAGTACAATTTTTTTTTCCCCTGTCAAATTTCCGTGCCACTTCAGAGGCATTGCAACACACACTTCTCGTTCCCAGCCTCCATCCAAGGTCCGGCGATTCCGCCACAGCCACAACATTGGCAATCACAGGGAGTGGTCAAGTCAAGTGTACAGACACAAACCCACAGGGGGAGACACTGCACTGCTGCTGAGCCACTTTGGTGGAGTTCAGTGGCTCCTGTTTGATCTAACAGGCCGGACACCACTGACAACAAACTTTGCTTAGCCAAGGAGCCCAGTGTGAGCTAGCTCTCGCTATCTTTGTAGGGCACCACACATCCATCCTACAACAATCCCCATGAGTATTCCTCTACAAATGAACTCCTACAGAACCAAACCAAGGCAATATACATGCGGAGGTCATCGAAACTAAGGTCACCAGGAGTGGTGGGCAAGAAGAGCCACAGCCACAGATTTTCCGACTTTTTATATGTGTTTTTTTTTATGCCTTGTTTATGCTGATTAACGATAAGATGAAGATGACGCAATGGATTTCCATTCAGGTCTGAGATACACGACGACGGGCTGTGCTCCTAAGCCTTATTACTTCTATACTTTATATCACTCAACCAGACATACAGACGACACCTGCAGTGCCTGGTCAGGAAGTTTGAGCAACACTCTCACACAGATGCATCCATTAAGTAGATGAAACTCGACCGTGTGGTCCCAGTCTTCTCAAATGAGCCTGTAGGTAACTCAACTCTGGGTAGGAGCTAGTCGGCGGGCAGAGAGCAAGTCCCATGGTAAATGGTTAAGGCCGCCCCTAAGGGGAGTCAAACCCACACTCTCCAAGCAGGGAGTCATGATGATACATTTCTTCACAATTCACCAAGAACAACCAGTAACACATCATCACTAACCCCCCTGAAAAACCCACACTCTCCAAGCAGGGAGTTCATGATGCTACCCACTTCACAAGAACAATACAGTAACAATCATCATAATGAAGATCATGTGTATAATAAACATTCAAATCATCATCAACATCACAGGGACTATGAGTACACTGCAATAATCTGATCCTCTTCATTATGATCGTGAATTGACACAATAAACATTGTTTACAGGACATGAGTATGACATAATAAACATAGAAAAACATAAAACAAAGAATTGGATTGAGCCTGCTTCAAATGCAAAGCTGCTCCAACAGCTAAAGCATGCACTGTGTAAGATCCTGACAGAAACGCGAGAGAGAGCGCAAGCAAGAGAGAGAGAAAAAGAGAGAGAGAGGAGGAGGAGGACAAACATACACACTTCAAGAGACAGAGGAGGAAAAAAAGAACAAGAAAAGAGATGTCTTAGCCTACAAACTTTCAGTCTCCTGACAAATATACTGATTTGATCAAGTTCCAGAACTCTCCTCCTCTCCTCTTAAAGCAACATCCCTTCCCTGACCACATTATTAAAAACCTAGCAACTCGTCAGGAAATTTCTCACAGGTGTATTAGACTATAAACAATATATCAGCACTTCATGACTCTGTCATTAAAGGGTACCTCTGCAGTTGGGGAAGCCAAAGAAGCCAGGCACGCAGCGGTCACACCTCTCCCCTGTGTAGTTCTGTTTACACAAACACAGCCCCTCCACCTTGTCGCAGATCTCATCCGTGGTACCAGCCGGGTCACAAGTACAGACTGAAACACCACACACAGACAATGAAATTACCATTATTTCTCACACCGCAACATTGCTTCACGCTGAAAATCTGTGTGATTTCAGCTGAGTGGCTCACTGGCAACTCACCTGTCGGCCAGAGATGAAAACAGCATGCTGTGAGGGCAAGGCACTCAGCAACTGTTAATCAGGAGCTGGCCCAAGACTTTTTTCCAAAATGACGATTAATATACTCTGAACTCTTGGCATGATAGTCTAACTCCTACTCTCTATGAAATTCTCTGTACCATGTATATTCAAAATGATCTATTTTTGGGGAGGAAGGATTACCACAAGATGTCATAAGGCAGCCCATTCTTCAAACTTGAGTGATGGCTCATGACAAATTTGACGACGGCTGTGCTTGTACATCAGACTTTTGACATTGCACTGTCACAGCTACATGGCACACAATTTCAAATTTTGCACCCATGTCAACAGCACAGAAATGAATAGACAATCATCTGGAATAAGACTGCCGTAGTCGTTAATAAAACCAGCAAACTGACATAAAATTGTCTTTGGCAAATAAACAGCAGACAATTTGAAAAAACACCTTTCTGGGCCAATACAGTCTGTAATAAGACAGTCAAATGCAGAGCATTATACAGTGCATTTCTGTGTCTTGTGGCCGTCTCTGCTTCATAGAACATAAATAAAAGTTAACCATGATACTGTTCTGCCTTTGTTGGTAGCTTCCTTCCATCGGTTTTTCTCTATTTGCAATTTACTGAACAGGACAATCACTTTCAATTCTGTCTGACGACATATAGTATGCAAATCAACAGACGTTTTAATACTTCAAAGAACACAGCAATTCAGAACTAGCATACAATTCACTGAAATACCAGTCCATCTCAGAAACAGAACTCAATCAAAAAAAAAAAAAATGAACTCACATTCACAGTTGGGGTATCCAAAGTATCCATCAGCACAGGCACTGCAGTCGCGACTCGAGTAACTGCTGCGACACTCACACTGCCCACTCTCGAAGTCACATTTTCTTCCAGCAGAACCAATAGGATTGCACTCGCATGCTGGAACAGAGGTGTCATTTCTCACTGGCTTTACAAACAAAACTAAAATGCTGCTCCCACTGTAACAAGTCAAAAGTTGCTCAAACATCTAGACTAGATCGTCTGTCTGTGTTTCTGTACCTTTTATGGGCCATGCTGATTCTAAACCATTTTATTTTTCTTCCTTTTTTCCTTTGTAACTGCACAAAAATGACGATAAACTTTTGTCTGAGAGCCTGTATCTCCACTTCCTTTTCTGCCTTATCCTGATGTCTTCACAGGCCTCAGAAGTAGATGTCTGTCACACTAGTCAGGAAATCAATGTGACAATATGCAGTCATGTAGTGTACACTGCCTGAACATAAAGTCCCAGTCTTACCATTCCATTCTTTAACTCACAAGGGATACTGGCCAGGAGACAATCTGGTTTGGTAGTTCCCAACATTTATTCAAGCCAACTGCATTTTATTCCAACTGAAACCACTTGGCCCCAATTGCATCTGTTTACATACTCCCACCCTAAATGGCCACAGCTGTACCACAAAAGACAAGGAATTTTTGCATGATACAATAAGCAAACCCTTCGATGCAACTTGAACAAACATTTGCCAGCATATCTTTGGCTAATTCAGCTACTGCACAACAGTGTCATTCATAAAGGGAAGTAAGAAAAATGGCACTCACATTCTGACAGATTTCTTGGAGAAAAAATTGGCAGAGCAGTATGAAAAAAGAACATTTTGAAACTGTTGCCCAATTCCAAGATGGAGTAACAGCTGGTGAGTATGACCACAATACACACTGCAGATTCTTTTCCACTAAATCATAAAGAACAATACACAGTTAAAATTACAATATCATTACGCACAAAAAACATGCACTATCAGCTATTAATGTACAGTATACAAGAATAAAACAAATCACACATTTCTAAAAAATCATTAATACTAATTTCGATTTGAACAATGACATAACAATGTAAATACTAAAAACAATTACACACAGCTTTTCATGACATAACCAAAACACCACACAGCAATCCAAACCTGACTTACATGACCTGCAAAGATACAAGCTGTATTCAATTTTATCTCGTCTTTCTTCCAAAGGGAAAGCCCAAAACCTCCCCCATTAGTCTGCACTCAAAAATGTCCTTATCAGCCCCAAATCTCCATCTTCTGAAGACGGCATGCTAAACCCATGATACCATATTTTTTGTCTATCAAAATTGTGCATGTCAGCACAATAAAGCATTTCCATCTTACGTTTGCATTCTGGGAAGTCGTAGTATCCAAGAGCGCACATGTCACATTTGCGACCATCATAGTTGACCTTGCAAGGGCAAGAACCAGCAGCGACAGTGCAGATACCGTCCTCCGTGCCATTAATATGGGCAATCACATGGTATGCAGTCTGGGTAACCGTAGTAGCCAACATTACATCTGCAACAGGTTGTGACATACACACAGTACAATTTGTCATCAAACAACAGACATCCCTATCAGTTTAGGTCGTCAGTAGAGCAAAGTCATTATAATCAAGTTCAAAATATACAAAATATCAAATATGTAAAGATTAAAAGAATAAAGCAAAGAGAAAAAAAAAAAAGAAAAAAAAACCAAAAAGTAAAAAAAAAAAAAAAAAAAGCTATTCACTATAAACATAATTTCCCTTTTCCTTTTCTCTTTCCAAATATGCCACAGCTCTGATCCCGCCCATAATGAAGCCAGTCTCTTACTTTCATTTTGTCTCGAGATGACCTTGCTGACTGCAGATTATTCAATATATATACAACACATTTGCCTCCGTTCCCTTCCTTACTCTCTTCCTTTTCCTCTCCCATATTCCCATGTCCTCTTGTCTCATTTCTCCCTCCCCTCTTGTTGTCTAACCCATCCCTTCCTCCTTTACTTTCCCTCCTCCTTCTCTTCCCCTCCTTACACTCTCTTCTCTTATTCTGTTTTCCTATATCATTTTCTCTCCTCTCTTCCTTTTTGATTCTCTCTTCTCTCATCTTTTTCTCTTTTCATTTAATCTTCTCTCCTTCTCCTGTCTCTCTTCTTTCATCTTCTCCTCTTTTCTTCTTTTCTCATCCATTCATTCTCCCTTCTTCTGTCAGGGCTTTCTCTTCTTCCGTCTTCTATCAAATTTATTTGTTGTGTGAATGTGACTATGTGAATTGAGTCTATGAATGTCAGAATGCAAATGATTTTCTTTCTGAAATTTCCATTATCTTGTTTTATAAATGTTTTCAGTCTTGCATTTGATCTAGTTCTCATGCTTATGTTGGGATGAAAGTTCATTCAAATTTGTATCATATATTCATTGTCATTGTTCACACCTGTTTGGCATTTTTTAATAAAATCTGTTTTTGTTCTGTTCTTTTCTGTCTTCTTTTCTCTCAGCTCTGTTCTCCTTTCACTCTCTCTTCTCCTTCACTCTCTCTCCTTTCACTCTCTCTTCTCCTTTCACTCTCTCTTCTCTCTCACTCTCTTCTCCTTTCTCTCTCTCCTTTCACTCTCTCTCCTTCTTTCACTCTCTCTCTCTTCTTTCACTCTCTCTCTCTCTCTTTCACTCTCTTCTTTCACTCTCTCTCCTTTCACTCTCTCTCTCTTTTCTCCTTTCACTCTCTCTCTCCTTTCACTCTCTTCTCCTTTCACTCTCTCTTCTTTCACTCTCTCTTCTTTCACTCTCTCTTCTTTCACTCTCTCTTCTCCTTTCACTCTCTCTTCTCCTTTCACTCTCTCTCTTCTCCTTTCACTCTCTCTTCTTTCACTCTCTCTTCCCCGGGCAGCTGCTCACCTGTCACAGTTCAGGCCGGCGTATTCTGGTCGACACAGGCAACGCCCGCTTCCTTCCTCACACTCCCCTGTGGACACCCTCAGGTCACACTCGCAGGGCTGCAGACAGACAGAACACCCCAGTGAACGACACAGACAGCATCAGTGATCAGCCAGTGACTCATGGGAGACTTCAGCAGTTCTGACTTCGCCCTCCACCACCCTTGATCAGCATCGCCCCCTCCTCTCTCTCTCTTCCTCCCTCCAGGTACAGGACTCTGAGTCATAACAAACTCTCTCATACATCATCAGTCATCTTCACTGATTCAACATTATAACATTTCCTGTGTATGTTAAGAACATCCTTTTAAACAGCAAAACACTTCAGAGACAATGAACATCAGCACAGGGATTAGTAACAGTGCTCCACCATAATGTTTACACTCAACATCTTCACATTTTTACAGTCATCAGCACAGGTCTCATGGAAATCAGTTTTACAAAAAACAGTTCCTCCTCACTGATAGATAGCATGCGACACAATTTACAGCAATATTCTATTGGATATAAGTAGTGTTCTTTGATAACAAAGCTCCAGACTCAGGATCAGTAATGACAAGGAAGCCACCTGCCATCCTTAGAATGTGACCTCAGTCTTCTCATATTGCTTCCAGTCATTTCAGCTAAGCTTGGGTTCCCCGAAGATGGAGTATGGCTGCCTTAATGGCGGGATATAAAACGGTCATACACACAAAACTCCACTGCCTGTCTTAGTGTCTATATAGGCAGTGTCCGCAGGAGTATCAGCCTGCGTACGCAGAAAGAAAGAAAGCTAAGCTTGGTTTCTTAAAACCTTCGTTGACAGATCTGAATTTTTTTTTTCCTTGTTTGTTGCTTTGTTTGTTTGGGGGGGGGGGGGGGGGGGGGGGGGGGTTCAGTCTTTTTTGGTTTTTTTTTTGTTTGTTTTTTTTTCTCCCTATTTTGTGCTTCAGTTATAAAGTCAGGAGGTTAAAAATACATCCATGCTATGATGATATGCCACAGTGAGGTCTATTTGCATGCCTTTACAAAATGGTCCAATACTGTCCATTTGTATGCATCTACGAAACAGCTCAGTGTGGTATTTCTGCTTGCCATGAAAAAAAATGGGCTTTGTTGTGTGTGATGGTGTGGAGGGGTAAGGGGTGTGCAGGTGAAGACAGACAGATGATGGTAAGTGCAGGAACCAATGGACAGCAGCCAGTCAAGAAGACACAGAGGATGATGAAGTGGAGTTTCTTCCTTTATTTTCCCTTCATGACATGGAGGTCAAACAGGAGCACTGCCCTGGGAACTCTCGCTCTCTCTCTCGCACTCACACACACTGAGCACACTCTTGGGACACACTCTCGGGAACACTTTAGGCAACACTCCAGGCGACACTCTAGGTGACACTCCTCGCACTCACGCTGTGCCCCAAATATATACAGCTTGCCCGGACCGCAAAGACAACAATGCAGCACCGCACGCAAAATGAGCCTTGCAAGACAGTAAATGACAAAATTTGCGCTATCTGCCACAGCAGCTTCTGTGTTGTCTAGCTCGCAGTACGTTCAAAGTATCCAACCATATTAGGTATCGATGAAAACCTCAGAACCCAGGAATAAAATGCAATAAGTCATAACTGACAATTCTGTGGCTGTGTAAAATATTGGTGATTTAAGTCTGAGAATGAACCCACTTTTAATGAGTTTACGTCATCTTTCCTTTATTTCGATGAAAAAAACTAAACAGCATGAAATATTTTAGTATTGAATGAAAAGCTGGCATTTGGCTCTTTTTATACATATAAATTTCATTATCCAAGCAGAGAACTTTGCGTTTAAAAATTTAAAATTGACAGAAAAAACACAACGTGCTTTATCATCACATGGCTATCGCCATGTGCTTCTAACACGATCTTCAATAAAATGTTATTCTGTTGGAATGGTCCATCGGATAACTTTTATATATTTTTGGTTGCTTCTATCATAGAAATGGAGTCATTAAAAGATTTTGATTGTGAAGTCCAAATTTCATAAAATGACAATTTAGATCAAAACTCCGAAAATCAACAAAGAAGGTGACTTGCTCAAGGGACCGGCGCCGTCAGTCATTTCGTATAGTTGCAAGCTTGTACAAAAAAGATCCTAGGCATGTGATATACAAATGAGAGCTTATGGACTTTACTTTCAATGCATGTTCTCGGATTCTTTGGGTTCTCTCATACTTTTTGTGAAATCAAGAATTATTTACAGTTTGTTCGTCGGACAATTCAAAATGGGGGCCAACATTATTTGGTTGAAATACCAGTTTAAGAGAAAACATGGGCTTCTCAGTCCAACATGATTGTAATGAATAGAATACATTAATTTTTGTGACTTCAGCGACATACACACAACTATGCAGGTTCTGAGGTATTCATGATTTAAAGAATTTACACAATAAAAAAAAAAAATGAGATTCAACCAAGGGAGGTAAGGGGGAAGATAACTCATGAACAAAATATCTCTCGTTTACGAACACGTGACCGAGAAATATACACTGTTAGCACCCGGCTACAGTTGGTTCATGTGCAAATCATGAAAATGTGGTCGACCATGACCAAATATGGTCTGTATGCACTTCATGACAAACTGGCTCAACACTGTTTATGTGTATGCCACCATGAAACAGCACAATGTGGTTTGCATGTATGCCAACAAAACAGCCCAATGAGGATAACATATATGTCATGATCAAAGGATCAACAAAGACTGTTATGTATGCCATGACAAAAGGTGGCCCCATGGCATCTCCTCACATGACATGACAAAAAGGCCCAATGTGTGTCGAAGTGTATGCCATGAGATGTCCCATGTACACTACATGTATGTCATGACCAATGGCCAAATACAGCCTTTTTGTCTACCATGACAAAAGAGCCAAAAGGTCTACATGTAGGCCATAAAAAAAATGGACCAATGATCTAAGTGCATGCATAACAAAATGGTCAATATGGTCAACTTGTATACCACCAAAGAATGGCTCTACTGTGCTCTCTTTCCTAATTAGTTATTAATGTGCGTGCGTGTGTGTGTGTGTGTGTGTGTGTGTGTGTGTGTGTGTGTGTGAGTGTGTGTGTGTGTGTGCGCGCATGCTGTGTGTGTCTCTGTGTGTGTGTGTCTGTGTCTGTCAATGTGTCTGTGTCTATATGTGTACACTTGATGTGCATACACATTCTGTGTGTACACAATGTGCATGTGCATATATAGGCAAACATGATATGCCTGTGTGTGTACGTGTGTGTATGCGCATGTGTGCCTGTGTCTGCATGTCTGTGTGTGTGTCTGTGTGTGTGTATGTGTGAGAGTTATACACACACTGTTTTCAGATTTTTAATTAAGATAAAAAAATAAATAAATAACACTGGTAAAAATAAAAACTAATGCACTTTCATAAATACAATGTAACATACGTTTGCAGGCGTCGGGGTCACTGCGATCACTCCATAGGGGCGATAATAGGTTGGCACACACTGCTCACAGTTGATTCCCATTGTGTTGTGCTGTAGCAGAATAACACACCTCACATGAAATGTTCACTCTTCAGCAACATGCAATATTTTTTCAAAAATATTCTCCACACAAAAAGTATGCAATTCATTCTTCTTTGAAAATTCAAATACTTTCTCATTGTCCTTGTGTTAAGCAAATAATTATAAACAGAAAAATGTAAAAAATTACAGAAAAACTTCCAATTTGATTGGAAAAAAAAGTTAAAATCAACACTATTCTTTAGTTTTAGTTTTGTTTTACATCTGCCATTTTCATGGAACTTTCCATGTGATGGGTACTGAATGCCTGTCAGAGTTGGGTTTTTTTTTTTCATTCCAGAGTAAAATGAACTCGGTCAAACGTCATCGTAAATTCAGCAGGCACAGTTGTCCCTAAGCGTCAGTGTTTCAGGTACAGGATTCTCTTTTCCTCTCCAGGCACAGTTAACTCTATGCGTCAATGTTTCAGGTACAGAGTTCCCTTTTCCTCTGTCTCAGTCACACTCTGAACAAACATCCATGCTCTTCCACAAATCAGACAAATAATCATGTCATACATCTTCTGTCAGCTAAATGCATTACAGTTAAATTTTGCTGGGTACCTTCTCACTGTGGAATTTCAGCAAATGAGAGGGTCGATCAGGCTGCAAGAAAGGCAGCCCGAAATGATGAAGATTCAATACCACTTGACATTCCCTTAGATTTAAGTGAATGCTAAACTTTAATATACGAAGTGTTCAGTAAAAATTTTAGAAATGTATTAGAGAACTCAGAAATTAACTATTACCACTATTACCACAACTGTATAAACCCAATTCTGGAAAAAAATCTTTTGGCCTCATCAAGACCTGACCTTGCCTCCATACCTAGAGGAATACAAAGCTTAATGCACAGAACAGAATGTGTTTGAATTCACTTCGAACAAATTGAGCAAAAATGTTACATGTATGTGTGGAGAAAGAGTTTGGAGTTGAACATCTATTAATTTACTGTCCAAGAGCAAAGGAGGTCATTAGCAAAACTGGTGACGATATTTCATGATGGATCTGGTTCCCTGTCTCTATCTAAAATACTAAATGACTGGTATGGGGAGTCAACCGTTGCTATGGTCTGACATGGTATAGTATACGAGGCCAAAATGCTATGGTCTGACATGGTATAGTATACGACGCCAAATTTATCTTTACACAATTTGCAAAAGTTTGTCACATAGTTCAGTCGGTATTTATCTTTAAATTTGTTTAAATTTTTCTGATTGTTTAACCGTTCGTCCTTCTACACATTACCTGACCTGCATCGTACTTCCTATCCAAATATGACTGACAGTGCTCAAGAACCGACAAAGTGATCCACTGGACGCTCTCCTAATAGTTTTACATATTGTGTAATTGGATTTTTTCCCACTTAATATAATGTTTTTCCAAGGTGCGAGGGGGGGGAGGGGGGGGGGGGGGGGGACGGGGGAGTGCGCTTTATTTGTTATTGTAATTGAATCATGCAGGCATGCATATGTTCACCACGCAGCACACACACACACACACACACACACACTTGTGTGTGCGCACACTCACACACACTCACATCGTCTGATATCACTTTTAGTGGGAAGACGTTAAACTGAAGAAGAAGAACAAGTCAGACAACTCACCCTGCAGTTCTGGCACACCCCACCGCCCTCATAGTTGCCGTAGATGTCAATGCTCTGTCTGTTCTTCTCCACCTCCTCGTCGAAGATGCACTCATCGGAGTGACCGTAGCACTGGCAGGCTGTTAACATAGCACAAAAAAATTGATCATCCACACAGTGCTGGCAATTTCCAAGTTTTTGGGGGGTACACCATTCCACAGGTGTGGAGGGGGACAGGATTAGTATCTGTCTGTTTCATTAGCTGGAGTTACAGTGTGCATATTACACCCATTCACCACTTCTTGCTGATCTGTCTGGTTCTGTGTCTGCTTCCTGTTCAAGGTTTGGCTGCGTGTTCACCACAATTCAAAGGTGATAGTGTCAAATTATGTAAAAATGCGCAAATACTGCATGCATTACATTAATGATGTAATCGCTTCCTACAAGTGCCATGTTCTTAGTCTCCCAACTTTCCTCTGTGTCTTCAACATCACAATCCCTCGATCTAAGTGTCAATTTCACACACTGTCCCGCATTGCCATCATTTCTTACACTAACACTGAGGTTCTAAAAACCATCCATATATCACACATACAATCTTCAGGTAGTATCACTTTAATTGCTGCTGAGGTTCTAAAAACCATCCATATATCACACATACAATCTTTCAGGTAGTATCACTTTAGTTGCTGAGGTTCTAAAAACCATCCATATACCACACATGCAATCTTTCAGATAGTATCACTTTATGTGCAATCTAAACTATCCCTTTGAAAATCTTGCAGATTATCACTTTAAAATATGAGGTGAATTACTCTGGATCTCCTATCCACCATGAATTCACTCCGTTCAACATGGCCACTTACGTTCACAGACAAAAGGGTCATTCATCTGGCACGACGCCATCGTTTCTGCACAAATCCCTGGCACAGCACCTCTCGCACTGGTCACCGCAGGTGTTGTGGACACAGGAGCAGATCAGTTTGTAGCCCTCCACATCCGGTGGACGATCGCAGGGTCTCCGCATGGCCATTACACACACAGCGTCCACCGATGGAGATGTCCTTGATGCTGTAGTAGTACTGTTACAACAACAACGATGACAACAGTGACTTCAATTACTAGAATCATTTCAGTGATGAAATTCACTCGCAGCAGTAATAAACTCATCTGTCTGCATTTGGGTAAGGATACAAGCTTATTTACAATTCCTTTTTTTTTATTGTTCATATTCGTACACTTGGACTGAAAAATAACTTAAGACTACAGTACTACCTGGGCTTAAAGATACACAATACACAATGGACTGAAAAATAACTTAAGGCTACAGTACTACTTGGGCTTAAAGATACACAATACACAACATTTTACAGACACTGCCTTACTTTCATGAAACAGATACACTACACACTGACAGGCTGACCTATCCACTTGTAACAGACATAAGCCCCAGTGATTTAACTGTCCACAAATGTGTCAAATTGTAACAGACATAACAGCCCCGATAATTTTACTGTCTGCAGTTGTGTCAAATTGTAACAGACATAACAGCCCCGATAATTTCACTCTCAACAATTGTGTCAAACTGTAACAGACATAACAGCCCCATAATTTCACTGTAAACAGTGGTGTCAAGTTGTAACAGACATAACAGCCCCAATAATTTCACTGTCCACAGCTGTGTCAAATTGTAGCAGACACAACAGCCCCAATAATTTCTCTTTCCACAGCTTTGGTCAATTGTAACAGACATAACTGTCCCAATATTTTCAATCAACTGGGTACAATCTATTCTAAACAGTCCACCAACCAATCCAACTTAATGAAATAAACTATCACGAGAAAGCAAAATACCATAAAGGAAAGAAACATCTACAGTTTAAGTCAAGTACTTGGCCCATGTGACTACACGACTGATTTCTCTTTTTTTTTTTTATTATTAGCTTGTTGAAAAAGAATACATTCTGAATCATACTTGAAAAACGAAACTTACACAATTCAAATTTGACACTGTTACTCTACCTTAAAAAAAATATTTCAACATCAGATCAACAGAAACCTTGCAACAAACTTACACGATTCAAATTTGACACTGTTACTCTATCTTCAAAAAAAAAAATATTTCCCAAATCAGATCAACAGACACCTTTGCAACTGATACAACTCTACTCGCAATCAGATGCTGCATTGCCTTTCAGACTTCTTGACAGTGTGTTTGGAAAGAGGCAGGTTAAGTTCACAGCCATCTAAAACCTGCACCGACCCTGCGTGTGACCGTGGGTCCTGACGGGCCACTGCCATGAGGTGACCCAGCAATGTTTTGGTGCGCAGCATCCTCAGCTGGACGTCGGTGGCCTTGGTCCACTCCTGTAGCACATCGGCGTTGGAGAAATTCTCTGCACTGGGTCGGCCGTTCACCAAGGACACCACAATCTGCACAACAATGAGGAAGCTTTAACATGAAGCTTTCACTGCAAGTAATGAAAACAATAACAACAACAACAAATTCAACTAAGCATAAGATATATACACTGTTTCTTACATGCATCTATATTCTGTACACACACACACACACACACACACACACACACACACACACACACACACACACACACACACACTCACACACACTGTGTTCATCAATTTTCAAATGCATTTTAAGAATGTTACAATATTCATAAATAATGCCATATCGGCACTAAATTCATTCATAAAAGTGAAACAAAATATGATATAATAATTTTTTCAACATGATAAAATTTTTTTTTTTATCTACTTGTAACATTTCAATTTTAATTTCATAAACCAACTATTTGAAAGGACCAGATGATTTACGAAATATTTCAAACCAATAAAATATGCCTGGTTCTACGCAAAAAACAAACTAAATATGTGAAAAGAAAGCAGTTTTTACGAAAAAAGAACAAACTTTCCAGGTTGTTTCCTGCTGAAAAACCCATTTTTTATCGAAAACACACACACACACACACACACACACACACACACACACACACTTACACTTACACTTATACTGTATACCTGTAAAAAAAAAAAATAAATAAATAAATAAATAAAACATGGTGCCTACGTGCTTTAGATAGAAATCAAGATACTAAGAACTGTCAACAGAGCTCCACAACATGAATTAGAATGCCACAAACCTATCCTGAACTAAATCTTCTCATTTCTTTCATTGAGATGCCCTTCTGGAGTTTGATCCACACAATACAGCTTTGCTTTTTTTTTTTTCAATAAACCAAACTTTTTTTTTTCTTTTCAACTCTACAAAGGACACCACCTCTACAAAGGACACCACCTCCCCATTCCTGAAGACTTTACAATCCAGAGGCAGATGACCAACACCAGCATCCAGCCCGGAAGAGAGCTCTCACCTCACCGCCTTCAAGGGGAACCACCTTGGAGAACTCTGTAGTGCAGAGCACCTGGTCATCGTAATACAGCGGATCATCGGCCGTGGTTTCAAAGAACTTAAGGCAGTCGCTGGGCGTGTCGGCAAAGAACTGCCAGGCCTGCCAGGTCTGACCAAAGTCGGTGGATCTCTCCAGCACCCCACACGCCTGGGCGTGGGGAGTTGGCCATGCGGATGAACACGTACGCCACATGGAACTCCTGAAATTTCAAAACAAAAAAAAAAAATTACAGGATACTTTGTCTTTTGAGTGTTTCAGACGAAACGATAGCAACAATATGAAATGATGACATAAGGTTCATGTTTGTGATATGGGGTCTGTCATCAGAAAAAAGTGTATGCTTAAAATGCACTTAACTTTATACCTTAATGCCTACCTATCTGCAGTACTAAACTTGCATAAATTTGGTCTTATGAGACAACTTTCCATCAAGACCAAAGTCAAAGTTTTCTTATTTTGTTTCGTTTTGTTTTCAATTAAAGAGAGACAAAAAAAGAAAAGTTGACCCTGGAACACTGAGGTATGAGTCCTGTAAACTGTATTGTACACATGTATGTACTCTCTCCCCTCTCTCTCTTTTACTTTGTATATTTCAAACTTAACAGATAAAACCGGAAATGACAAGGAATGTGCATAATGTCTATAATAATAACAGAAACAAACACAGATAGATGGTGATGATGATCAATCTCAAGAAAAGGCTTTGGGGATGTATATGTCAGGCCTATTGTTGGGTATGGTTGGGCCTACTAGGTCACAGTCAGACACCTGTTCCGAGGCATGGGATTCAATTCCCGCTTGAGATAGCCAGGATGGAAGGGGACATAACCTGTGCAGACTCCCATCCCCTCCTTGTCCTTCAGACGACACTTAAAAAACCCTGGTCCCATGCATTAAGAAATGCATAAAAAAAAATTTTTTTTTTAATTCCATTCCACCTCTCAAGGCTTAAAGAGCAAGCACTGTATGCCAGTGGGATGGGAAACATGAAAATAAACACAAGTACACTGACGTCCACTTTAGACATCATCCCGTAAGTCAGAACGTGGACACCATTTTGGCAGGGGGGATGAAAAAACAGTCGTACACATACTGGGAGGAAAAAATCTGTCTTCAAAGACAAAATAGTTCAGAGTTCTGACTGATGAGCAGAAGCAAAGGCAGAGAGAGTGAAGGAAATTTAATGCCACAGCTGCGTTTAAGCACTCAGCACACCAGCATCATACAGATATTTGACATTTCTGCCTCACCAACTCTACAATGATGACTGAATGAATGATTTCAACATAGAACAGAATCATGATGTAAATAACCTGTGTACCATCTTTCGGTCTAATGAGACTGTTGTGAACATTTCAAATAGATAAAAGGAGCATGTACCAAAGATTCAGCATGTGCGGGAGAAAGACATGAAACTCAGCCACCCTTGTCAGCAAATCGTATGATGTGATGAATGGGTCTGTGAGGATGGTGCCATGATGAGTGAAAGTCTCCATGACTCCCCACCCCCTACACACACACACACGCACACACACACGCACACACACACACACACACACACACACACACACACACACACACACACACACACACACACACACACACACACACACACACACACACACACACATTCCATGCATTACAACAACAACAACAACAAAAATCACCAGAACAATGAGACAGTATATTAGGAGAAAGACAATGAAAGATACAAACGCATATCAAGTCACACTGCACACAAAGACAGCCTGACATGGAAAAGGGAACAAACAATGTGACTGTGGCGAGAGGAGCCTAGGGTGGGGGGAGGGGGGCCAAGCGGGTAAGGTAACAATATCAGAGGTTGAAAAGAAACAGAAAATAAAAGACAATGAGAACAACGACACACTGTATGATACAGAACAAAACCAGGGAAAAAGACACAGTAGACATACAGACAGGCAGGCAGACAGGTAGAGAAAGAAGAGAGCAGCCCTTGGGAATAGTATTACAGCCTGATAAAGGAAACCATTTCCGGGAGGGGGGAGGAGGGGGAGGTGTGGCTAATTGACTGCACTCAGGGCCCCCCAGCTAGTGAGCCCCACAGGGCAAACCAAACACTGACGCCCTGTGAGGGCTACAGATCTGCCCCAGGAAACTGCTAGCCTCACTGGGCAAACCAAACATTGTAAGGGCTACAGATCTGCCCCAGGAAACTGCCAGTCTCACTGGGCAAACCAAACACTGATGCCCTGTGAGGGATACAGATCTGCCCCAGGAAACTGCCAGCCTCACTGGACAAACCAAACACTGATGCCCTGTGACGGCTACAGATCTGCCCCAGGAAACTGCTAGCCCACTGGGCAAACCAAAAACTGATGCCCTGTGAGGGCTACAGATCTGCCCCAGGAAACTGCCAGCCTCACTGGGCAAACCAAACACTGATGCCTGTGAGGGCTACACATCTGCCCCAGGAAACTGCCAGCTCCACTGGGCAAACCAAACACTGCGAGGGCTACAGATCTGCCCCAGGAAACTGCCAGCCTCACTGGGCAAACCAAACACTGATGCCCTGTGAGGGCTACACATC
>JADBJO010000412.1:504680-522180 GCA_016801955.1 Conus betulinus
CTTTTGTTTCACTGTCCTTGCGCGTAGGTCTACTGTTTCTGTGTGTATTAGCACTGTGCACACACTGTGTGCATGGACTGGAATGGCCAGCGTGGCAATTGTGTTGTCATGTGTCATTAGTTTTGTCTGTGGTTATACTTGTCAAACTAACTAACTCTCTCTCTCTCTCTCTCTCTCTCTCTCTCTCTCTCTCTCTCTCTCTCTCTCTCTCTCTAGTTTACTATAGACACACACACACACACACACACACACACACACACACACACACACACACACACACTGTGTGTGTGTGTGTGTGTGTGTGTGTGTGTGTGTGTGTGTGTGTGTGTGTGTGTGTGTGTGTGTGTGTGTGTAAGTGTGTGTGCGCTCGCGCGTGCGCGTGCGTCCGTGCGAGTAATGGACGAGGGAGGGAAGAGACAGAGTGTTAACAGAGAATTAATATGCGCGTCGTACACATGTGTCTGTATGTATGCACACACACGCAGGCGCATCCACGACTGCGCATGCATATGCACGCGCACGCGCTCGTTGCCGTTAAGGTGCCACCAGAACGCTTCTGTCAAGAGGTCCAGCTGTCAGTGAGCGAGTGACAGCCAGAAGTGGGGAAGCAAACAACACTCCAAAGGTATCAATCAACTCGCCACTGAAACCGAGAGGGTGAAAGAGAACCAGGCCGACCCCTCGGCAAACCTTGTACCACTGACTGACTGCCTGGGGACATAACTGTTTCACCCAGAACGGCTAGACTAGACCGGCTGACGCATGACGACAAACACCACTAATCTCCCCTTCTCCTACTGTTTTGTATGGCACGGGCTCCGACAGCTACATAGCCCCAGCGCGCTCTCTCTCTATAGCAAAGGCACGCTACAGCGTCGCGAGATCGTTATCTCCCCGTTGCTCATTTCAGCTGTTTCCCACACAAACCTCAACCGTAGGGGTTGGAGCCAACCCACCTAACCCGGGTCTGTCTATCTCTGCAGCCCCAATCCCGCTGACAGCGGGTGTCGGGTACACTTCTGGGTAACACAACTCTCCCCCCTCTCTCTCTCTCTCTCATGTGTCACTCACACACACACACACACACACACACACACAAAGACAAAGACTGACTGACTGAAACCATTTACTCTCAGATTAGTATGCTGTACTGACAACACACACACATGCATGAGCAAGTACATGCACATGTATCTATGTTCTTGCATACACACCAAATCCTCATCGACAAAGATGACACATGTTAATTAACAGAGGAATGAAATTCATAACAATAATTCTAGTTCATGACCTGGTTGAACTCCACCTGGTTGTAACTTTCTGGGAACACCGGGCCGGACCCAAGCCCGGATAAAGGAGGAGGGTTGGGCATGGGGTTAACACCCCCATCCCGTAAAAACCAACTTGTTACAGAAACGCCAACAACAGACCAAGGAACTTCTACCCTGGGAGAGGAAGGGTCCTCCTCAAGAGACGCCGTGTAATGAAAGCCCGAGTTAACGGAAGCCACAAGGCCGACCCCCCTTCTAAGGCCAAGAAACACCTGGTGACGGGACCTTGAGCAGACAGCAAGAAGATGGGACACACCTGGAAACAACTAGAGAGGGCAGCCCAGGACCGAGGACTCTGGTGGACTGTTGTCGGCTTCAGGAGGAGCGACAGGCATAACTGACTGACTGATGACCTTGTCAGTACAACTTTGAGTTAATCTGACAATAAATTGGTTTCAGTCAGTCAGACTGATGACCTCATTGACCATTTTTAATAAGACTTTACTCTGTATATGTAGGCACACACACACACACACACACACACACACACACACACACACATTTTTTTGTATTCCAGGTCTTCGTTTCAACCCTGTTTTTACAAGCTTAATAAAAAATTCAAAATCAGTTTTAAAAACAAAAAATACTTTACCTCCCAAATCTCTCATAATTTCTTATTCCGAATTCAGTAATGTAAATAATTTGTTTTAAAAGACAGTGTTTTTATTAAGACATGTTAATTACGAGCAGAGCAGTCACACCATTGGTCAGCTAAAACAAAACTTTTCAAGAAATCTCTGCTGTTTCTCCCATGTCTTTCTTCCTCTGCCATTGTTGCTGGTGCTGTTGATGTTGGAACATTGTCCTACGTCCTCAGTCCTTTTCACGGGTTTCTCTGGTTGTGGGGTCTACTTCTGTGGGTCAAGTTGTTGTTTGTGGTGTTGGTGACTAATCTGTTGTATTTATGGGGTTCGCAACATGTGGCAAGGGTTGAATTTTTTTGGTAAGGAGGTGGCTCGTGGGGGGAGGGTCTGTTTACGGGGGTGGGGCAGCGGTGGGGGGGTTGGTGTGTCCTATGGGTCCAGGGGGGGGGTGAGGGGGTACTGCCGTGGGGGGGGGGGGGGGGAGGGGGGGGGGGTGGGGACGTGTGGAGGGGGCCATGCTGTCTGCCCCGTTGCGTGACGGGTGGGGGAGATTGGCATGGGTGGGTTGTCAGTGGGGGGGGGATATTTTGGCGTTTGAACAGTGTGGAGCGCAGAATTTCAGTGGCTCTCAAAAGTGCGAAAATATTCGTATATGATCCATAATTTGTAAGAGATATAGAGTAATTTTCTAGGGTATATCAAGCAATCAAAATCACTCGGGCGCCGGCAAGGCATAGCGTCCTTGTGGTGGCGTCCCGCCCCCCCTCAGGGGCCCTATGGAGTCCACCCATGTGGGAATGTTATCCACCATAGGCACTCTAGGCAAGTTCTGCTGCTTTACCGTCGCCTTCTTCAGACTTTTTTCCATACAAAAATTGCTCTCTAGGGCCCACAGGTGTTGGAGAGTTTCTCAAGGTCCTCTATATGGCATTGGGTCTCGCGTGGTGCTGGTACAGGGTAGGGGGCAAAGCTCCTGTGTGAGACGCGGCCAGTGGTTGAACATGTGGCGAGCCCGGGAGGGGTGTTAAGGGCCGCTTCATGTGCACAAAAAGGGCCTAGTTTGCGGGCGGGGGACAAAGGGAGCGGGTACCGTGGATGTTGAGGGGCATGTGAATATCGGGGTGCGGGCATAGATAGTGCTCTGTTCTGGACAAAAGTAGAAAGAGGGGGGTGGGGGGGGGGGGTGGGGGGTGGGGGGGGGTGGGGGGGTTTGGGTGGGGTGGGGGGGGGTCGGGTGGGGGGTTTGGGGGCAACTATAAAAATGAGTAACCTTCTAAAGTGGCCGGGGCTCCACTGCAAGCATGGGTGGGCGGGGGAGGCGTTGTGTGTCAGGACGCTTCCGACCAGCGCCAGACGGCCATAACACCGCCGCCGAGGCCGGCGCAGCCTAGAACCCAACGTATTTGACAGGCACGGAGCTGGGCATGAGATCGGAGGCGGACCTTATTACTGGGATGCGGCCGAATGGCAAGTCCAGAGGGTGAGTGGTAACAATGTCGCGGAAGGTCCGATGGATGTGGATAAATACTCCGATTTGCCAGCCCCTGCCGAGGAGTCCGTGAGCAGGGCCCGCGAGGCCCGCTGTTCTGGAAGGGGCCCGGGGTGCGCAGAAGTGAAAAATCTAGGCCGCGTGGGACATTTAGGCCATAAGCAGGAGGGGGCCTGGCAGCCAGGTGCCAGGGCGTGCCCGGAGAGGTAAGCTGCGGGCGGGTAGGAGAGACACGAGCGGGCTGACTGGGTAGGGCGGGGGCCAAGGCCGGGAGTTGGCCGGCCCTCAGGCCGGGGGTGGTAGAGCTGGGAGAGTGGAGAGGTAGAGTGGGTCCGAGGGGTAGGTCGGTCCAGAACCAGAAGGCCAGTCCTGTGGCCGGTGGGGGGCGGGCGAGAGGTGGGGGACTTCGTGGAGGAGGTAAGCGATGAGGCCGAAGCGCGGGAAGGGTGACCAGGCGCGGGCGGCTGACAACACCGCGGAGGGGAGCGGCGCGCTTCAGAGAGATTGTTGGGAGTTGGCTCGATCGGAGGGGGTGTGAGGAGGCCGGACTCGGAGGGTACGTCGGAGGTGCTAGCCGGACAGGGCGGCGATTGGTGTCGGGGCCCCGGGGGGGGAGCAAGTGGATGTCGATGAGTGTGAGAGAGGGGCTCTGACGTCTAGTGGACCAGGCGGCACAACGGCGTAGCACGCATTGTGCTGGCACAGATCGCAGGGGAGTCGTGGTGAATTGTGAGAGCTGCCGGAGCGCTAGAGGCCATCTCGGTCACAGCCGGGGCCGGGGCAGAGAAGTGATGGCGGAGAGGGATAGGTAGTGGGGCCGAGGCGCGAGGTACCGGGGCAACCGAGCCGCAGTGGTGTCGGCGTCCAGAGTGTGGGGGGGATGGGGTCTGGAGGAGGTGCGGAGGATGGGCCGGCGCGTCTGTGATCCAAAAGGGACGTGGGGGGGGTTGGGTCAGCTCAACACTCATGGAGGGCGTGCGCAGATGTGTATGCGTGGAGGATGTGGGAGAGGAGGCCCTGAGCTCTATGGCCAGTTGCACGGTGAACAGCCCTGTGGCTTTCTGCGCAGGATAAGTTTAGATTCCTGAGGATGTGGGAGAGGTGGCCTAGTCTCAGGAGACCATGTCCCCTAACAGCACGTGTTCGCGCAGGAGAAGTTTATTCTGAGAGTGGGGAAGATTGCCTGAGCTCTATGGACCCGTCACTTCAACAGCCATTGATCTGTGCAGGAGAGAGTTATTCTGGAATGATGTGGGAGCATCATGCCTTCGAACCTATGGACCAAGTCACCTAGCAGAACACATGTTCTGCACAGGAGATGTTGATTCTGAGGAGTGGGAGAGGATGGCCTGAGCTCGATGGACCAGTCACCTAACAGCCAATTATTCGTGGCGCAGATTTGATTCTGAGGAAGGTGGAGGAGGATGGCCTGAGCTCTATTGACCGTCACTAGGACACGCCATTGTTTCGTGCGCAGGAGTGACTTGCGTCGGCCTGGCAGGTCCGGTGAGAGGAGGCCCTTAGCTCTATGGACGCAGTCACCTAACAGCATTTTGCACCTGCACAGGAGATGTTGATTCTGAGAGGGGGAGCAGACCATGGCCTGAGCTCATGACCACTTCCACCTAACACCATTGTTCTGCGCAGGAGATGTTTATTCTGAGTGCTGGGTACCACCAGAGAAGATCATCAGCCTGCGCCTCTGTAGGTCCTGTGACTCAACCGTCATGGGTTCTGTGTTGGGAATTCTCTGAAGAGAAGGTGAGCATAGGTTTTCCGTACTGTCCTGCTCTACGAAGTTTGAAGAGGGATCCTTACTGACACGTTCCAGCTGAATTGTACGCATCACTGATTTCGTGTCAGACCTTTTGACGGTAAGTTTTTTCCCCCTTGTTCTCACGATTTGTGGCAACCTCATTGCACTGCACCCATGACGTTCATTTTAGGTTTCTGATCATGGGGCCACAGCCTGTCTTGTCTGCAGAGGAGGACCAGCACTGGGCCACTCATGAAGAAAGTCAATTCAACGAGTCCTGGGGCCAACCCACCAGAGAAAGATACGCACTACTCCAGTCATTTCAAGTAGCGTTCGTGTGCCGCCTGCTTTGACCCACCTTAACACAGGTACCACCTACTAAGCCACCTACTACAAAGATAATTACCCAGTCCTCTGAACCAGCTATTATCTCTCCCTCTGAGGGCGCCATCATAACCTTTCTCGACATTCGAAAATGACTTTCTGATGCTTGGTGACCCCACCAGAATCTTATCAGATGATACATGTATATCCCGGCATCAATCAGGCCTGAGAGATACAGACACTTGCAGTGTTGATCAGGAAATCTGAGCAACTTTTCTGAGACCCATCCATTGAATGGATGTGGTCCCTGACTTCCCAAATGAGCCCATAGCAAACTCCAACTCGCTGTAGGAGCTGTCAGGGTGGAAAAATCCCACAAATGTATGGCTGTAATAGACATCTAACCCAGCACCTCTCAGCTGGCAGTCCACGGCTCTAGCCACTTCACCACAGCAGCTGGTCTTTTGACAGTGTGTCAGTCTGTGTGCAAATAGAGCAAGCTGTGATAAATATAGTCCCTAAACCAGAAGCCTTTGAAACCCTCACCATGTCACTCCCCCCCCCCCCCCACCCTCCTTCCTTTAAAAAATACTTTTCGATTCATGGAGGGAAAAAAAACTTCAACAGTGTATTCATTATTGCCTTAAATATGCATTGTGTGCATTGTGTGGCCTGCTCCCCAAAGGACAGGGCTTCGTCAAAGCCAGAATCCCTTCTTTTGACAATGCTAGTGTTGGCTGATAACATCCATCCATTGTCCCTGTCCCCTCCCATGCTCTGTGACCTATTTGACCTCTGAAAGATGTTCACATTCCATTCCTCAGAGCATCGCTGATGGCTTCGGATACATATCTGGTGTCAAATTCCTTCCCTGAATGATGATGGCAGCAGTGACTGGTGGTGGTGGTGGTCGTTATGGTGGTAGTGATGGTGGTGTCAGGCTTACACCTATGCTCAGCGTTTGAGGAGATCCCCACACAGAATGTGAAGCTTGTCAGATCCTCCAATTCCCCGTGGTCTGCTGGTTATTGAGTTTATTCCTTTCTTCATGTTCCTCTAGTAAAGGACAAACAAGCCAGTGCATCAGCTGTAGTAAAACGTCCCTAGTTTACTGGCGATAATGTGTCAATCTTCTGGTGTGAAAGAGGTGATGTAACGTAATATAGGCCTACATCGCTGATTTAGACAAAGCCTACAGTAGCTGCAATCTACAACGTGTCATTTTCTTTTTTTTTTTTTTTTTTTTTTTTCTTTTTCCTTCTACATCGGGGACAGATGTTTCTGTATGGCTGTCATTACGGAGGCCTGGACCAAACCAGTTCCAATTCTCACCATCCCTGGATCCAGGCCAGGGCCGCGGTCAAGGCAAGGGAGACCACCAACAGAGAGGAAAGAGACATCACATGTCAGACGGCCTTCCCAAACCAGACAGACAATGCGACAGTCCCCCTGCTCGGCCCCTGCTCCACTGGTTTCGCTGATGGTCAGCAGTTGGGGGGGACACCCTGTGGTTTGTGGTCACGTCATGGCCCAGTGGCCAGTAAAACCAGCCAAGCGTGAAGGCTGTCCATTGTCAGCGTCAGCCGAGCGTGTCGGGTCCAACCAAGGCTTCAGGGAGGGGTAATGGAGTAAACTAAGAGCGCCCATCACAAACCTCCCACCCACAATGACTAAGATTGCTTTGCTCTCCTCCGGCTGCTCCGATAGGGGCAAGCAGACAAAGGAAAGGAGATGGCGTGGGGGGCATGGGGGAGCGGGACAGGGGGGGGGGGGGGGGGGGGGAGAGAGAGAGAGAGAGAAAGAAAGAAGCGGAGGCCGGGAGAGAGTTGGGTGGGGGGTGGAAGTTAGGGGAAGGGGTGGGCAGACACCGCTACGGTGGATCAGGACCTGTAAACAGAATGATGTAAATCTCTTTGCCCAGGTTTGTTGTGATTCCACTCCAAGCTTACTGCCTGTGTGTATGTGTGTGTGTTCGGTGTAGTGCAGTGTGAATGCGAGCCGGTCGGTCTTCCTGTCATGCAGCTGGTATATAAAAAAAAAAAAAAATCGTCCAAAAGTATAAAGAAAAAAAAACCTGGAAAACAACGAAGACAGAAGAAATCTTCCTTTTTCAACGATGAGAGTAAACTTGTAGACATACAGGCATGGGCTAACCGAATCCTGAAAATGCAAAACAACTAGCACTGTCTTGTACATGGCGTAGGGGCAGGGGACCTCTGTGTGCGGCGGTCAGCACTGGGAGTATCCCATCAATCCCCCCTCTTCTATTCAGGGTCATGGTTAATTTCATGTCTGCGGCCACATGCTCAAGAACTTACCCCCCCACCCCCACCCCCCACCAACCCTACCCCCCACCCCTCTTTCCCTCCTTTTCCCGCACTTCCTTCTCCCGACATTCTTCCATTCCCCCATCCACCCTCCCATATCCCCTCTCTCTCCCCGGTAGTGCTTACAGCGCGCACTCGCTGCAACGGATTGAATCCACCGACTGTGTATAGCAATTATGTCTGTGCTTGAATTCCAGCTCAACTCCCACTTCCTACCCCTCCCAATGTTCTCAGACAAAAAAAATAACTGGAGCTGCTGGACTGGGCTGCGGTTTGAACCACGAACCTGTGTAGAGCTCGGTGGTCTGGACTCACTGGATCGCTGGTGTTCCTCTGGTCGGTTACATGGCTGCCAAACACTAAAACTGCTCCCTCCCAGCTGAGCCATAGCCGAGTGTGAAAATCTTTTAATAACAGACTTCGCTGTGAAATTCGGGCTGCTCTCTAAGACCGGGGAATATCCGTCGCCTTAATTAATAGAACAGCGCCATCCAAATTGTGTTTCTCTCATTTTTCTGCCTGCTGCATATAAAGTTACCGGCTGTTCACCCACTGATGTGCATTTCCAAAAAACACCTTTTAGCAACGAACAGCTCCTTTAACCGTGTTGCCGAGGGGTTCCATTATGTGCACTGAGTGCATGTTTCACCTGAAACTCCGGTCAGGTGTCTCATCCGAAAAAAAACACGAGGTAAGGTAATGTTGCTTACAGCCCAGCCGACCGCAAAAAAGCCATATCAGGGTTGAAAAGAACACGAACAGGCATGTCAACGATGAATGCAGTAAACATTAGGCCGACATTTCGTAATATGCTGACCAGAAGCACACTGCAACTATTTGTCGCCATCTGCGAGGTGTGTGTGTGTGTGTGTGTGTGTGTGTGGTTATTCGCTGGCAGCATCACTAATGAAAATGCAACGTGTGCTGTGTAGTTTGGCTTATCTCGTTAAAACTACACTGAGTGAAAGTACACGAAGTGACACTAGCGTTGAATTAAGTTCAGTCAAGCCTTACCACCAAAAAGGAAAGAAAAAAATTAATGGGACCCTAGAAGATGGAAGAGCTCCTGCCATACTTATAGCTCGAAGTAACGCTACCAAAATCTCCAGATTCTTGGTCCCTACTAAAAAGTGCTCTGAAGTACGCCCAATGGGCCGCTTCCGTGCTGTCTGACTCACACCAAGTCGCGGCCAGCCAGACTCTTTGCCACCGTGTTGCTCGCTGCGTGTCCGTCAGTACTTCATTGATGTGTAGGTACTCGGTCTACATAAACTTCAGTGGTCTGGTCTGTAAGGGCCTATGCCAGGAATAGCATCATGCAGCGGAAGAATCACAGATGTCTGCAGCGGGGGGGGGGGTGGGGGGGGGGGGGCGGGAGCAGGCGGTGGCGGGGAAAGTGGTGGGGTTGGAAGGGGCAGCTGTAGTAACGAGGACAACCCAGGCTTTGTTTCCTTTCATATCTGCCCGTCTTTTTTTTTTTTTTTTTTTTTTTTTTTTTAAATACTCATAACACATATATATGCACGAAGTGCAACAGAAAATTCTAACTGTAAAGGATCCCCCCCCCCCCCCCCCCCCCCCCCCCCACGTTGTTTTTTTTTTTTTTTTTTTCCCCACCATTTTTTGCTCGGCTGTTGAAGTCTTGTCATTACGGACAAATTGTGCCCGACAGGCAAGAAGCATTCCTGCACCTAGTGCGTATGCAGCGTTCTCCTTGAGAACAAATGGAAGCCTGTGCCGACGAGTATCCTTTCATTTTTGTGTTTCTGCATTAATCACTTTTTTGATGTATTACCCGACATGCATGTAGGCCTACAGGCCCCTATGTCGGAACCAAATAGTTGACCTTGCGCTGATCATAAGCATAAAGACAATTATCTTCAGCCGAGAGTAGTGATTAAAAAAAGTCTCGTTGAGAGAAGTGGAACGGGGGGAGGGGGGGGGGGGGGGCAGGGGGGGGGAGGAGGAGGGGAGAGAGGAGCGCGGAGTCTTGGAATTAAGTTTGGCGTTGAGGCCCTGCGAAGCAGGGGGATAGGCCTATTAAGCCCAGGTGTGTGTGTGTGTGTGTGTGTGTGTGTGTATTCGTGTGTGTGTGTGTGTGTGTGTGTGTGTGTGTGTGTGTGTGTGTGTGTGTGCGCGCGCGCGCGCGCGTTGTGTAGATGTGTATATTGGTGTGTGAGTGCGCACATGCGTGCGCGAGACAGACAGAAACAGAGGGCACTCTGTCTTGAAATCTAAATTCAAAATACATGAAAAGAAATTTAAAACAACACTCCTATCTGATATAAACTGTAATTTCAAGAGGGCAAAAATGTAATAACGGAGATGTGAACTGAAATAAAAATTAACAGTGTGATCTAACAAAATGAGCAGGGACAGAAAAAAGGGACGTGAAAGGATCCAAACTGACACGGGGGGGGAGGGGGGGGGGGCAAACAAGAAAGAAAAAAGAAAAAGAGGGGGGAAAAAAGGAAATCTATATTTAGAGTCAACTTCATGGTACACAGTACACCGGTTTTCTACTCTTTTCCACGTTGCCTTGTTAGTTCCAGCTCAAGTCTTGCGAGCTGGAATCCTATCTGGGCTTATCATTTTGTCCAGTGCACTTAGCCTCGTTCATCCCTCCCCATTCCTCTGATCACCACTTCAGTCGCCATCCTTCAGCTTGCAACCCCAGTCACAGGCACTCGCAATATCATGTCTCTCTGCCACGATGATGCGCCTATCCCAAAAACACTGTATGCTACCCGATTCCTTCTTTTCTATCATTAACCGCACGCGTGCAATAGTGGGCCGTATAGGGTGTTTGGAGGAGGGTTTGGCGGGGGAAGGGGGGAGGGAAGAAACAAGGGTTGAGCTTTAGAACATAAATTCTGGGGTCCATAAAACAAAACGAAAAAAACATCTAGTTTTAGATTCAACTCAAATTCTTCAGAGTATTTCCCAAAGTTCCAGTTACTCTTGGCAAGATTCACGTTGCCTTGTTAGTTCCAGCTCAAGTCTTGCGAGCTGGAATCCTATCTGGGCTTATCATTTTGTCCAGTGCACTTAGCCTCGTTCATCCCTCCCATTCCTCTGATCACCACTTCAGTCGCCATCCTTCAGCTTGCAACCCCCAGTCACAGGCACTCGCAATATCATGTCTCTCTGCCACGATGATGCGCCTATCCCAAAAACACTGTATGCTACCCGATTCCTTCTTTTTCTATCATTAACCGCACGCGTGCAATAGTGGGCCGTATAGGGTGTTTGGAGGAGGGTTTGGCGGGGAAGGGGGGAGGGATTCCATAAAAAATATGCACAAGTACAAGGGGTTGAGCTTTATCTACATAAATTCTGTTCGCATGTCCATAAAACACAAACGAAAAAACATTCTAGTTTAAATGATTACACTCAAATTCTTCAGATTATTTCCCAAAGTTCCAGTTATCTTTGGCAAGATTCAAAGTAAGCTCAGTTACATGGTGTAAAAGCGTGAAGATCAGACATGTTGAGACTACTTGAACAAACGGAATTTCCCTGAGAAAGTTCTTTTCAAATTTGGGAACAACCGAAAGCTGCTGAGTTGTCCTTGTGGCTTTTTAAAAACCAACCCTGAAAGAACTTTACTTTGGACACTATCATAGTCCATCCCTGTTTTGAAGTAGCATACCCATACTTTGACTTTTCTGAATGAAAATGTCACATTTTAAATCATTGTTCTTTAGTTTCCGAGCACTGTTCCGAGCTTTAATTTGATGCTTACTCTACTACAGGGTATTACTAAATGCATTTTCCAAAATGAAACCTAGCTGTCTAACGAGTGTATGTCTAAATGCTGAACCTGTGAACCATCATTATGGTAGTGATGCTCTCTCCTCAACCGAGGTCCAGAGCAATACTGCAATTAGTCCTATTCCATTATGAAAACCAAAAAATACCGTCAAGCACCTATGTTTCCTGAGTGCCACAAGTGCCAACACAGCATCCTGGCACACATCAGCCCACAAGTCACTGCAGGGGGGCAGACTGGTGCCTCTCTCCACATGTTCCACATTCCTTTCCACACAGCTCCAGAGGAAACTGGCGGCGCAGCAGCTAAACGGAGGATGCCACATCCTCTCCAAATTCTGTTGCTTTCAACTCATGATGGGTTTAGTTAGATTCCAGTTGTGGGATAACTGCGCTTGCATTCTTCACCATTATCAATATATTAGACTTGGAGTTTGATTTGAACGATGTCTACTATGTTTCTCTAACTGTTTGTCCAGACTGTTATTAATTCCACCTATTTCCCTGTCTGTCTGATGGATGAATACTCTCCCACTTTCCTTCTCCCTCTCTCTCTCCTCTTCCTCCCTCTCGCAATTTCCCTGTCTCAAGCACGATGACGACTCAATGACTGATTCACTGTGTGTGTGTGTGTGTGTGTGTGTGTGTGTGTGTGTGTGTGTGTGTGTGTGTGTGTGTGTGTGAGAGAGAGAGAGAGAGAGAGAGAGAGAGACAGACAGACAGACAGACAGACAGAGAGACAGAGAGAGAGAGAGAGATTGCATTTACACACACACACACACACACACACACACACACACACACACACACACACACACACTCACTCACTCTCTCTCTCTCTCTCTCTCTCTCTCTCTCTCTCTCTCTCCTCTCTCTCTCTCCCTCCCCCCCCCCCCCCCCCCCCCCCCCCCCATGTGCAAGTCAAGTAAAAATACTACATGTATATGCCTTGTACACAAACAGCATAAGTCATTTGAATTTTAACCCCAAACCATGCTTCCCAAAGCATAAATCAGTGTGTGTACACAAGCAGCAAAGGTAGGAAAGACTTCCATAACCTACTTTCTGTTGAGAAAGTTGTTCATCTCCCTCCCCCCTTTCTCTTCTACTATATGACAAGCTCCTCAGTTATCCTATTCTGAAGATTATGGAAATCTGGTGTCCAATTCTTGTATGTTGTACATACCGCTTCGATCAAGGAATAATGGTGTGTGTACAATACAAATCATTGTGTGATGTGACTGACTTTTGTTTGTTTTTTTTTTTAAAAGAAAGTGTGATTGGTGCAGTCTAGCCAGCTAAACCAGGTCCTTTTGGTATTCCCATGTCTTCCCTTTTTGCAAACTTATAATGTTAAAACAAGTAAAAATGTGATCAACTGAACATAAATGGAAAAAAAAACCCACATCCATCAGAACTCTAAGCCTTCATCTCTCTCTCTCTCTCTCTCTCTCTCTCTCTCTCTCTCTCTCTCTCTCTCTCTCTCTCTCAATCAAACACTTGTGCATGAGTACACATATTATACAGCACAGAAAAATTTTACTCCAAGATCAATTCATTTTTTCCTTCTTGATATTCTTATTGATTGTGAATGTTGATGAATCACTTTGTGTGTGCGAGTGTGTGTGAGTGAGCATGTGCAGCATGCATGTACATGTATGTGTGGGGTGGATGTAGGTGTGGGTGGATGGGCAATAGGAAAGACATAGGTGGAAGCATGTGTGTATGTCACTGTGTGTTTACATCTATAGGAGGTGGGTATTGCATTCAAGTTATTATTTCATTTGAATTGATTCTCTTTATCTTTGACTTTGGTTTTTCAAGTAGTGAGTGGTACTTTTTTTTGCTGGAATTAAGATCATGAATATACAAATTAAATTTCAAACCTTGTGCAATGTCTGTTTATGCCTTAACAATGGTAATTACATGGTTTACATACATACATGTTTGCTGTTCTGTCCATTTCTGTCTTTTTGATGACTGCAGCTGCACCTGATTTTTATTTTTTTTTTTTTTTTTTTTTGGGGGGGGGGGGGGGGGGGGGGGGTTATCATACATTTCGTGTCATACCAGACAAGTTTGGTAGTAGGTTGTACTGGCCCTTCTATCTGAGCAGTTCCTGACGCCTCTTACACCAGAGAAATGTCCCATCCCAACCAGGTACTTGAGTGGATGTTTAGCTGAAAACAGTGGAACAATACAAAGCCGCTACAGCAAGAGCGTCATCATTCCATATGTGTGGACACCAATGAGGCTATCACTGAATGGAATGCCCTGACAGAGCAACAAGTCCAAAGGACTTTGGGAGAAGCCTGTTCAGCTTCTTCTACTGCTTACACAGGCTGGTACTCCTGCGGACACCCTCTATATAGACAGGCAAGTATTAGTCCCATCTGTCCAACAAAGGGAGTGGAGTTTTGTGTGCATGATCGTTTGTTATCCTGCCATTAAGGTAGCCATACTCAATCTTTGGGGAAGGTGCATGTTATGTGTAAATGTGTCATTCACACCAACGGCCAAACTGGCCTTCTCTTCCGAAGGTCGGTAATGGGATTTTACATGTGTGCAAGATGTTGTGCATGCATTCACACATGGAACCTTGGAAGGACTGTATGGGAAATGGAGTCAGAACCAATGTTAACTCCAAGGGAAAAATCCCCCAATACCGAAACGGCCCGGCCGAGATTTGAACCCACAACCCGTTGGATTACGAGTCCAGCACTCTACCAACTAAGCTATTCCGGACCCCGCCTATTCAGCATAAAAATAATGGAAGACAAGTCCACTCCTCCTCACCAGCATATCAAATAACCCACTAAGAGACAAGAAAACTCTGTTGTCCTCAAGACAAAGAGGTCCCTGAGAGCTGGCCATTGGGTCTCTTTTGATGGGAGTTGCCAGATTAACAACTGTAACATTATCAACTGCCAAAGCAGGCATGTTTGTTTGTTTATTTGTTTTTGCCCCATTGCTTTACTTGTGATATTTTCACTTAATGCAATTTTTTTTTTTCCCGATAATTCAACTTTGTTGATGATCTCTTTGATCTCATACATGTCAAAACAAGTGATTTGTTTTTTTTTGTTTTGTTTTGATTTTTTTTTTACCCTTGCAACACAATGTTCTCAGAAAATAAGGTTTTTGCTTGGAGCATGTTCACAAACTAGCAAAAGTCACCTGGTGGCAAATTCTATTTCATTTCACAGTTAGGCATATCTATTCTTAATCTCACTAATGAATCTTGACAAAGCAAAAGATGTGAATCATTCAGTGAAGGACAAATCTTGTCCAACCATCAAAGTACAACACACTCCCTACCTCCAACAGAAGACAAAATATTTCTGTGGCCTGACCCTCTAGTGAATTCAGTACAGTGGACGGGACTTATGCAACACATTAAATGTGTGGAACTTTAAAGCTACAGAAAGCCAGGCCTAGTTGTTCAGTGAACACAACATTCCAGTGTCTAGATACAGCAAACTCTCTCTCTCTCTCTCTCTCTCTCTCTCTCTCCCTCCCTTCCCTCCACCCCCCCCCCCCCCCCCCCCCCCCCCCCCCCCCCCCCCCCACCTCTTGTTGCTGTTGGGTTTTTTGTTGTTGTTTTCCTTTCAATTCATCCACTGATGGAGAAACAACTCATCGACATATCTTTATGTGTTTTTCAACATCTGTGTGTTTGTGAGATGCTTGCAAGTTTGAGTCACTTGTCATGCTTGGTTGCAAGTCACACTTGGTGGGACTTGGGCTGGATGTAAAAAAAAAGGCATATATTTTCTTCTTTGTTATCCTTGCAAATAAAGATTATAACTGATTATCACACACACACACACACACACACGCGCGCGCAAACACACACACACACACACACACACACGCGCACGCGCGCGCGCGCGCACGTGCGCGCAGAGTCAGAGAAAGAGACGCGCGCAAACGAGAGAGGGAGGGGGGGAGTGTGAGTCCAATCATTCAATTCTGGCACTGTTGCAGTCAGAGGGGCAATAGAGACGGCTTACCTGTCCCAGGTGGATAGTGAGGTTGACTTGGTTGTACTGCACGCCTCTGGACAGTGGGGGGCTCTGCCACCATCTCTCCGTGCCGTCTGTGGCGTACCTTGGCCGGTGGTCCTGCTGGTCAATGCGAGGGTTGCAGTAGTCGCACAACTGCCCCCGGATCACTTCTCTCGTCGTTTGATCTTCGCTACCTGTGGCCCCTGTCAGACGGCAAAACAGTTCGTTGGGAACATCCAAGCCACATGTAGCTGTGGCCGATATGTTTCTCCCCTGAGCCAAGTTGAAGTACGGCGGCGTCAGCACTTGCGCGTTCACACTCACAGCAAACAGCAAGCAAGTCAGTGCGTGGGCATAGACCAGTCGCCCATGGTCAGTTTGAGAGTGGCAGGAGCACGCCGCTCCTGAACCGCCATCTCCGCGCTTACTGAACAGTCTGGGGAAAAGAGATGAAGTCGGCACAGAAGCCGGCTCGGAGGGGGGTCAAGTGGGCCTTGCCCTCTGCTGGCTCAGCGCATTTTCTGTGTGAGGGGTGGAAGGGTGTAACTGCAATGGGTGCACACCGCTGAACACGGTTTGTTTCCGCCTAATTTACCAAGTATTGTGATAGTTTGTGTGTAGAGAAGACGGCAATGTGATCTTTTTGCAGGCAGCTCTCTTTTAACACACAGGTTCCCATAGACTGGCGCTAGTACAACAACCTGTAGCACCGTAGTTTACTTTGTGGTTTGGCCGTCTGCAAAACTCTGTGAACACAGACACGCCTCGAAGCTGCACGTTGGGAAGGAAAACGGGAGGCTGAGAAGGAAGACAGAAGATGAGGGAGGGTGGAGGAGGGGTACGGGGGTGTGCGGGGAAATGTAGTATGCTTCTGTGTGAGGTTAGGAGGGAGAGGGAGGTGTGCGGAGGGACTGGGAGGGCAGGGGTGAGGTGGGTGGCGGTTAAACATGCGCGTGCATCCGCACAGGCGTTCTGTGTTTATCTCTCATCCAGGAGATTATTTTTTTCTGTTACTTCTATGTATCCACCCCCCCCCCCCCCTCCCCTCCCCCCTCTCTCTCTCTCTCTCTCTCTCTCTCTCTCTCTCTCTCGCTGAGTGAGTCATCAGGACAAGCTGGGACAGAAAGATGCGGTGGGGTGTGATAGCAATTAGCGCTTTAATTAAAAGAAGAAGGAAACCGAAAAAGTATGGGACGAAATTAACTAAACTTTAAAAAAAAAAAAATTTAAAAAAAAAAAAAAAAGTTACCTAGAGCATGACAGAAATGTATTGAAAGAAAGCAGGGAGCGAGTGTGGGGGGGGTGTGTGTGTGTGTGTGTGTGTGTGTGGGGGGGGGGGGGGGGACTATGGCCAATATAAACCTTTATGACAAGTTTCAGGACTTTACGTCCCCTCCTTTCAAAGAGAAAAGAACCGTCAACAAAAGAACACGACTGAAAAACTTCCAAACTTTCAGTTCAGGATGTGGGGGAGTAAGGACTAAGTCAGCATAACAGGCGTCTCTGTGTGGTCCCTGTCCAAGCCCTTTGAAAAACAGTCTGCTGAAATAAAACACGTATAGACTTTATCATAGTAGAAACACATTCCGTGCTTTAAATTCTCCAAATTCTCACTACCCTCGGGCTTCGCACTCTACGTCCAACGCTATACTCGTTGACAGTGTACAGTTTCGGTTTCAGTTTCATCGAAGACCTGTCACTGCGTGCGGACCAGTCCATATATAAGATACAATACATCTGCGAAGTTTGGATACCACACTGACCTGTCACTGCGTGCGGACCAGTCCATATTATAAGCTACATTACATCTGCTAAGTTTGGATACCACACTGACCTGTCACTGCGTGCGGACCAGTCCATATATAAGCTACATTGCATCTGCTAAGTTTGGATACCACACTGCGCAGGTTC
>JADBJO010000412.1:524680-569680 GCA_016801955.1 Conus betulinus
TTCTGATCAGGTCTATGCCACCTGTTGGCTGACTGCTTTAGGTCAGGTTCTGATCAGGTCTATGCCACCTGTTGACTGACTGCTTCAGGTGTTCTGATCAGGTCTATGCCACTGTTGACTGAGGTCAGGTTCTGATCAGGTCTATGCCACCTGCTGGCTGGCTGACTGCTTCAGGTGTTCTGATCAGGTCTATGCTGGCTGACTGCTTCAGGTCAGGTTCTGTTCAGGTCTATGTCACCTGCTGGCTGACTGCTTCAGGTCAGGTTCTGTTCAGGTCTATGTCACCTGTTGACTGACTGCTTCAGGTCAGGTTTCTGTTCAGGTCTATGTCACCTGCTGGCTGACTGCTTCAGGTCAGGTTCTGTTCAGGTCTATGTCACCTGCTGGCTGACTGCTTCAGGTCAGGTGATCAGGTCTATGCCACCTGCTGACTGCTTCAGGTCAGGTTCTGATGCCAGTTGTTTCTTGCTCCACCTTGCTTGGAACTGGCATGGAAAGGGCAGGGAGAGTTAAGCGGAGGTGGGGATGGGATGTCCACCTTGTATGGTTCCAGTTCAAATGGATACATTACTCTTCAAATGGATACATTCCTCTCTCTCTCTCTCTCTCTCTCTCTCTGCCCGCGCTCGTGCGTAATAGCGAGTGTTCTTTTTAAGGGTTCGAGACACCCCAGGAGTACCGTTCACCCCAGATGTCACTTACGGTGACTAAAGAAGCATGATTCCTGAAGGAACGTCAACCAAGACTGCTTCATGAGTTTGACAACAGCGCCGCCAATGAGGGGCATCAGCCCCCCCCCCCCCCCCCCCCCCCCCCCCCCCCCCCCCCCCCTTCTCTTAATCTCTCATCAGGCTGAGACCCTTTGTACACGCTGAAGTCGATTCTGGATGGACGTAAACAAGTAGTTGTGTTTGAAACACAGAACTCAAAGTTTCCTACTGCTGCTATCAGTGAAGGCTTTAACATATGTACTGTAATGTTGTCCTTTTTTATATTGTCTCTCCCCCTTTGCTTCTGTAGAATAAAAAGAATTGTCGTTGCTGGGGCTTCTGGTGGTGTTGTATTTCCTCTGGCAGTGTTAACCGCATGTGCGATCTCTGGAAGCACATGGTTGTTGTTCCTCTCTGTCTACCTTGCCTGGGTCGGCGCTGCCCTTGCGTGCACTGAGGGCATGCTCCGCTGTTTGTGGGTCAAACAGGGGGCAGAGACCAGGTGACGCTGGATTGGAGGCAGGTCACATACAGGTCTGAGGATGAAGCTGACTCTAAGAGGTGCTCTGTGCCTATTGTCTTGCAGCTGAGACCTTGCTGGAGTGTGATTTCCCACATGGTCCCACCGAGTATGTTGGCCTGGCAAGACTGTCTACTGAATCCTTTCAACATCCACTTTTTTTCTTCAACTGCTGCATCACCATGTCCCTCTTTGCTCCTGTACCTACACATGTTTATATCATGATGTAATATGCAGCATGTGTGTGTGTGTGTGTTTGATGTCTGTGAGTTGGCCACCTGTACATACATATGTTTATATTATGATGTGATATGTAACATGTGTGTATGTTTGATGTCTGTGACTTGGCCACCTGTACCTACACATGTTTATATTATGATGTAATATGCAACATGTGTGTATGTTTGATGTCTGTGAGTTGGCCACCTGTACATACATATGTTTTTATATTATGATGTGATATGTAACATGTGTGTATGTTTGATGTCTGTGAGTTTGGCCACCTGTACGTACACATGTTTATATTACGATGTGATATGTAACATGTGTGTATGTTTGATGTCTGTGAGTTGGCCACCTGTACGTACACATGTTTATATTATGATGTAATATGCAACATGTGTGTATGTTTGATATCTGTGAGTTGGCCACCTGTACGTACACATGTTTATATTATGATGTAATATGCAACATGTGTGTATGTTTGATATCTGTGAGTTGGCCACCTGTACGTACACATGTTTATATTATGATGTAATATGCAACATGTGTGTATGTTTTGATATCTGTGAGTTGGCCACCTGTACGTACACATGTTTTATTATGATGTAATATGCAACATGTGTGTATGTTTGATATCTGTGAGTTGGCCGGCCACCTACCTGTACCTACACATAATTTATGTTGCGATACAATATGCACCATGTGTGTATGTTTGAAGTCTGTGAGTTGGTCACTGTACACTAAAATGTAAATGTGATTAACATGCAGAAGGATGTTCTGATTTGCCTGTATAATGTATGCCATCAGTAGTTTATTTATATTGTACATAAATGTTTACACAAAGAAAAAAAATCATAATAGAACAAACTCTACGGGTTCAGAATACTAAACTCTGTTTCACACCTACACTTATCATCGTGTTAACGTGTTACTTCGAACAAGCTTTGACTGACTCTCACAGCTGGTCGTGGATGGTGGGGTAGAATGGCGCGAACACCCCCCCCCCCCCCCCCCCCCCCCCCCCCCCCCCCCCCTTTTTTTTTTTTTTTTTTTTTGATTCACGGGACGAAACTGTAGCGGAAATGTAATTGACAGGCGAGCAGCAATTATCTTACCTTAGAGTGAGCGGAGCATGATACACTTTACCTCCCTTGTCGTCTGCTTGCACGTGATTATATGCATGATCCTTCATACCCCCTCTGCCATGGAAAACAAACAGTGGAGCATGTCCTTAGCTCATGTAAAGTAGCCCTGGCTCAAGGAAGGTACACATGGAGGCACAACCAAGTGCTCAAAGGGATTGTACAAGTAGTCTGGGCTAGTACCACACCACAAAAGGGAAAATCAGGACTCCAAAAGCACCCGCAACATTCTTCACGGCAGGAGGCAGCGAATCATGGGCCATGAACAACAGTGTCACTCGGAACATGCAGGCAAAGTCTGCTGGACGGGGCAGATGACTGGGAGTGCACTACAGACCTTTCAGAATGGAAGAGTCACCCAGAGATCATCAGCAAGAGTGGCATGAGACCAGACATAGTAGTCCACTCTCAGTCAACCAAGCAGCTGATCATGATCGAGCTCACGGTGCCATATGAGAACAGAATGGAGGCAGCTCAAATCTACAAGACTGAAAAGTATGCTGATCTGGCAAACAGCCTGAGGAGAGAAGGCTATCAGGTCAAAGTCCTCACCGCAGAAATTGGAGCTAGGGGGGGTAGGGTCTTGTCATGAACAGCTCTCAGTTGTCTGCATACAGCCTCATGAAACAGCTCTCAGTTCAAGCTGGCAGGGAGGAGAAAAAAACAGAGGTGTCCCAGTGGCTCAGTGGTTAGTGCGCGAGTCATTAAGTGGAAATGAGCATGTCCAGAGGGGCATGGGTTCGAATCTCAGCCATGGCTCGTCCCGAGATGGGGAAAAAAAGGGGCAGCAGAGGGACATCCAGAGTCATGCACCGGGTGTGGCCCAACCCCCCTAGAGTGTCAGGATTTAAGGGCCGAAACACTTGCTTGAAGGGGGCTTCTCTTCTGAGGACTCTCTGCTGCCACGCTCTCCACGAGTTTCCTTCTACTCATGCAAAATAAACGCTCGAGTCTGAATAAGCTACAGTTCTACTGCTGTTACATTGTTACACTTGCTGAAACGAATCTGTCCCATTGTGTGTGTGGGCGTGCGCGCGCATGTGCATGTGTGTGGTGTGTGTGTTGTTGCTGTTGTTTTGTTTTACGTCTTTCCACATTACGTGACATTAGACGAAAAAAAAATTGGGGGCCGGGAAAAAAAAAGGTTAACACAACGAGTCAAAAGAATTAACTTATCTATTACTGTAAAACAAAAAATAGAAAAAAAAACACAAAAATAGAAAGTCTACTTAATCAAAGATGGGGAAAAAAAAAAAAACTCTTCTTCTCTCACTACTGACTATTATCTATTATAAGCATTTGCCAATTGAAGTTTTAGCTAAGTGCAAAAAGAAAAGATATGTTTTTCACTCGCTGACTGGAAAACATTTTGTATAGGGCTGTACTTGTATTTGGAATGATTTTTTTTTCATTAATTTACACAGAAAAATGTGATCAGTTGATATGGTATGACCACATATACAATGTATATTTTTGACATACTTTGTTTTAAAACAATCCAGTTTCCATCTACGGATCAAGGAATTCATCTGTCGTCCACGATAAATGTTTTGCTCGTACTTACTCAGCTTTTCATGAATATTTTTCATTTCATCGTCGTGTAAACCAAAACTTTTCTCTTTCTATCAAATGAAAATTAGAAAATTGTACTTTTTCTCCGCTAAAGTATAGCGCTCTTACAATGACATAGAGAAGTTTTAAAAAATGCGAATCTGATGATCGTTTGTGTGTGTGATTACGCATGTGTGTGTGTGTGTGTGTGTGTGTGTGTGTGTGTGTGTGTGTGTGTGTGTGTGTGTGTGTGTGCGTGTGCACACACACACACACACACACACACACACACACACACACAGAGTGTGACGAATAGGGGTGACAGGTGAGGTTCTCTAGGGGAGGGACTTTGAGTGTGTTCTCTGTTAGAAATGTAGACAGCTTCCGTGTCAAAATTCATCTTCACCCTCTCTCTACAAGTGGCCGAAGGAGGAACTTTCTGGTATTAGCAGCCATCAAAATAACTTTTGATATATCTCATGACTGTTGAAAATACCCAAGGGTAGCTCAGAAGTAATTCACCGTAGGCTTATGCACTTACAAGTGCTTGTGGTCCGAATGACAGAATCAGAAGTAGGTTCGAAGTCGAATTGATACATGACTAAGAAATAGACTGACCCCAATTAAGCAGTTTATCACATGAAATTTTACCATGCACACAAGATTAAAACATCCATATTAACAGAACGACAAATGCAATACACTGTTTTTGCTTGGGCTGGCTTCTCCTCGCTTCATCATATCATAAAGGGAGGGAATGTTCTGAGTCGGAGTTCAGTGGGGACACAAACCTCAGCTGTTGCTGGGAGTGCCCCCAGGTCTCTGTGGCCAGTGGTAGCTAGGATTTTTTTTTTTTTTAATCCTGCGCTGGGACAGTTTCTGCAGAGGCCAGGGTCCATGAGGATGACAGAACCTGGTGTGCAGATGAGTAGCTATGGGTCCGTTTTGACGAGTCCTCACACCTGCCCTTGATTTTCAGCAAAAGTGTGAGGGCTCAGCCGGCTAAGGTAAGACTAACATAAATGTATCAGCCCTAATCTTCAGTGTCCACTTTAGTTTTTCACTCTGATTTTGAGTGGATTTTAATAAATGGTATGAGACAGCAAGAGACTGCTCCATTTTTCTATTTATTGATTATGTTTTTTTTCTTTTCAATTGCTGCTCTTTTCATTGAATGTTTCCATTTTTGCTGTTATTCTTGCTGTCCTTGTATTTAGTTTGCTTGTCATTACTTTTCAGACATCCGAATGTTTGCTCTTTTTTATGTAATGATTTGTGTAGGGACGGCTGGTGGTAGAGAAAGAGAAGAGAAGGACTGTCTGTGGCTTCCTCTTCATCCTTTCTTGCTCTGCTTCCACACACACCGTTATCCTTCTCTATGCCTCTATTGAAGAACACACACACACACGCGCGCGCGCGCACGCAGGCACACACACACACATCTATCTATCTATCTATCTAAGGACAGACAGAGAGGAAGATGTAGGCTGCATGCACATGCACATACACACAAACACACGCGCGCGCGCGCACACACACACACACACACACACCTATACATATACGCACAGGCGCGCACACGCGCGAATACGCACATACCTACACACACACATACCCCCTGAAAATCGTTTAAAAGTGAACAATACCTTGCTAATGTGATGCATTTTTGTTGTTTTTAAAGTTGTCTGCAAGTCTTGCAGTGCCCCGTGCATAAGGGGAAATGTATCACTGTACCAAGTTTTATCAGCAGCAAAACTATGGATGTTATTTATGAAATTGACTTAGTTTGGCCACACACTTCCTTAGATAGCGATGGGAAGGTAAATCGGAATAAATCATTACTTAAAAAGAAAGCAAAAAAGAATTGGTGGACGAAGAGGAAAAATTTTCGTCAGAGTGACCATTTCGTCACAGTTTTTAAAGTTGTCTGGAAGTCCGGCAGTGGCCGTACACGAAGTGGAATGGTAACAGTACAAAGATTACGATGGAAAAAGTGAAATAGTATTATTGACATGTTCTTCTCTGGTCGGGAGAATAGAGTGGAGATTCAAGGTTATAGGCACGAACTTTTGACATAAACACAATAATGTTTGGTCTATGCATCGATCAAAACTGGGCCCGATGGACACGAATTAATGCAAATATGAATGATAATATGTTCGATATCTGGTTTTACGTGCAGAGAAGAAAGCCAAGGATGAAGGTCATCAGTGGACATATCAGGAAGACAAATCCGTGGCCGCTCACGTCTGGGAACTAGGACTTTGGGGTTGATGAAGCCTATTATGAGGTCCCAAACAAGTCCTACAGATGTCTTCTCTGTGACCGACATAGGTCACAGCGTGTCAAGAGGCGACGGTTTAGCGAGATCCACAGCCTTGTCCAGCTGCATCTTTTTCTCTTTACCTGGCTCTAATGATTTAGAATTCACTAAAAACTGAAGTGTACGTGTCTGAGAGAACAGAAAAGGGGTTCCGGTGTCGCGTGAATCTGGGAACGTGATATCTGGGAAGGCTTCCCAGATATCACAGAGGCTTTTGGGAATGCTTTCCCAAAATGTACTGTGATCTCTGGGAAGGCCGTGATATCTCGGAACGTGGTCTTTCAGAGCTCAAAAGGGCAGAAAGAAAACGAAAAAGAATGGATTTTCGAGATAAGTAGGAAACAATTTATTTAGGTGCAATTGAGATCTTTGGCCTTCTTGTCATTTCATTTTTTGCACGCGTTCCCAGATTTACCGTGATATCTGGGGACGCGTTCCCAGATTTCACGATTGGAAGTTCAGGAAATCTGGGAACGCGTTCCCAGATATCACGGTTCCAAGATATTATACGACACCGGGTTTGGACAGTACAGACAAACGATTCGCTATCTTCATTGTTGGGAGCATGGGAGGGACAGGTGGAAGTGTCTTAGTCTCTGCCAACGGGGAGAGTGGTTGTCAGCAGTTTGACTTGCCATCACAAAACAGCCGAGAAGACCCGAGGAGCTCAGCTTTGGTTTCAAGGACTGTACCCACTCGGACATCGTCCTCCGAAACAGGGGAGTGTACAGCTGGATGAAAGAAGAGGGATCTGAAAGCCAGTGCTGTGGTTTGGGGCGTTTTTTTTCTCCGATATGTTTGGTAAGGTTTGTATATGGATTGCGACAGATTCTTTCTGGCACGATTGAACTTTCTTCATTTGAGACTGTAATAAATGTACTGGGTCTAGATATTCTTCTTTCAGGAGTTATTTATCGCTTCTTAGTTTATTTACTGTATGTTTTAGATCATCTATTTTATCACAGATGGATCTGGACTCATCACACTTTTTTTTTTTTTTTTTTTTTTTTGCAGAAGCTTTACATCTTCAGTCATAGGGTTCGTAACATCAGGGGACGAGTCTATTGCAGATATGGAGTTGACAGTCTGTTCAAGCCGAGTCACATCGTTTTAAATAGATAAATGGAGTGGAACTGAATTGAATCTGGGCAGTCTTGCAGTGAGAACGATGCTGCATGCAAGTACGTTTGCCAATAGCAGACTCTTCTCTCTTGGCCTTAGTTTGTGTTCCTCGCTGAGAGAGAGAGATTGTTTTAACACAGAACCCAATGGACTTGCTGTGTGTGTGCGCATGCGTGTACTACCCATCATTAGTCCCGTTCCCCGCAGTCGTTATGTTGGTTTCAATGATTTCATCTCACCCTCCTCCGTCTCCTCACAAAATCATTTTCCAGTTCATGCTCACACACACATGCATTCACAAAGCACACTCCTCCACCATTCAACGTTGCTGCCTGCCTCTCACAAGCTTTACATGAACAGAAGCAAGTCCATATCCTGAACACGTTTTTAACATACACGCACAAGAATATATGCGTCTACGCGCTCAAGCAGGAGAGGTTTTATGAACAGAGAGCCAATCAACAGTGTGTGCACGCGCGCATCTCTTTTGAGGACCCCCTCCCCACACAACACTCCCTCCAGAAAGTTTTTACTTAAATCATTCTCCCTGGACTCTCCCATCCTTACGTCCCCCATCTTCCTTTACACTCACTCACACACACTTCTCCACCTCGATTCTACTCAACCATTTTCCTTCCACAAGCTTTACGCTTCTGACCACGTTTTTCACACACACACGCACGAGAGAGAGAGAGAGAGAGAGAGAGAGAGAGAGACACTTTAAGTTGAACGGGAGTCTCAATGAACTCAGTGTATGTGTGAGGGAATAAATATATGCAGGTGTGTGTGGGAGTGGTACACTCTTTTACCCCCCGCCCCCATCCCCCAGATGTATTGTCTGCTCAAAACCATTACAGTTTGACTCCATCCCTCACCATCCGTCCCCCAATCTGCACTCGCACATACACGGCGACACGTACACACCACGTACTAACGCACACAAACGTGCGCAAAATAAGAAGCATTTTCCTAAATTCTACACTATTACCTCCCTCATGATTTACGTAAACGGAAATCAATTAGCACTTTCCACTGTCCTGATCACATTTTTCACACACACACTTTACATGAAAGCAAGCACAGGAAGGGGTGAGAGAGAGAAAGAACAAAGGGAGAAGGGAAGGTGAGGGAAAGAAAGAATAGGTGAACACAAGGACAGACAGGGAAGCAGAAGGGGTGAAATGAGAGAGGAGATGTAACAGGGAGAGGGTAAGTACGTGTACAAGTGTTTACCATCTTTTTCAAATACCATTCCCCACGGTCGTTGTGTCGATTTCAATGATAAAATCTTACCCCCTCCCCCCCTCTGTGTCTCCCCCCCCAAAATATTCTCCATTTCGTGCTTGCACACACACACACACACACACACAAGAACAGAGCCTTTCGTCTGTGATTGTAGAGAATTCCTGACAAAAAGGCATACACCACAGATCTAACATCGTCTCTAGCAACCCTTTTGTGAATGGAACACTCGTGATGACTATTGAAAAGCGAACATATGCCTGTGTTTAGTTGAAGTTCTACCAATGTTAACATTAGAAAAACGCAGGTGGCCACAAAACAGGTAAATGAAGGTGTTTTCCTATTATATTCATACAGCAAGTTTTTACACATGACCCTCACACTGTAGTTAAACAACATGAAAACCCGTTTTCAACAAATTATTGCCGGTCTCCAGAGTAGATTTTAAACTAACTGAAAATCAGATTCCCCCCCATTGAAGTATTGCATGTCAGATCCTCCTTGTATCGAAAGTTCGATCAGGTCTGGAAATAAAAACTGCCTTTGTTCAACCATCTTGTTTGGGTGAAGAATGACCTCTGACCCATTATTTTCAGTCTAAGGGAAGGAGCTGCTTATACTTTACACCAGTGTGAGAATATTCTTAGTAAACAAGGCTTATTACATGACGGATTCAGCAACTTTCTAATCCTTACAGACAATGAAATATGGCACTGGCGCATTGGCCAATGCCAGCCACCAACAACAAACTTTAGTAATTATTACACACACACGAACCCAAAGGTATATCTTGCATGTGAGCGACTGTTCCTTCACGCCTAAAACTGCCATTACTGTTGATGTTCATTCAACACAGAAAGTTTTCCTTTGAAATAAACAAACATTCATGAGTGGCTTGCATTTATCTCTGTAGTTAAACAGGGTTGGTCAAATTCTGCCGCTCTTTTGCCTTAGGCCAGTTAAGAAGCAGGTAAGCAAGGGAGTTTCAAAACTGAACGGCCTGTCAGGTGAACTGAAATTTGATATCTACACTGTCATTTTCTCCGAAAATCTCTCAAAACACACTGCTTTAATTTTGAACTGCACTTGCTGTCGACTGTCATTATCACTCACTGCCCACAAACTCATTATACAGTTGAGCCTACAAAAGACCCACAGACATATTTAAGCTCCACAGGAGCCTGAAGTCCATGTCATCCAGTCAACTCTTATCTGCCAGTGGTGCTGAACTGCTTTGTTGTCATATTTTTTCATTGCGCTAGTGAAGTTTTCACTCCCATTCAAGACAATGATATGAAAAATTCTAAGAAATATTTACAACATATAAAAAAAAACCCCCCCCCCCCCCCCCCCCCCCCCCCCCCCCCAAAAAAAAAAACAGTAAGCAGAGGTGGCAAGATGGAGGTGGGTACAGATGGCAAGAGACGAGTCCAGAGCATTGTCATCTGCATTGAAAACATGGTTCCATTATTATTCTAACAGTACCAGTGCAGAAATAAAACTGCCTGGATGATTTTGACCTCAAATTGCTTTCAATTTTGATACTCAATACCTGATTGGAAAAAAAAATTGTGCCAATATCTTTGAAATTTTGGGCCAGTGAAAACTTTGGTGGACTGGAGGCATTTTTGATGCACTAGCCCACCAGCTAGAAAGTGAAAATTTTCAAACTCCTCCAGCCCACACTAAATGTGAAGGTAACGACTGATGTAGTTTAAGTACATTACAGTTCGTGAGCGTGGCGATGAATACCAATGATTGGAATCTTTTTACTGCTGATAGCATCAATGGTGATCACATCAGGCACAGTATTATCAAAGGACTCGATAGTCTATAGACCAGGACAGCTGCTGTTTTCATCAGTCTACATCCCCCCCACTCTGTGTGATTCTCTGTAAACTATGAAAGTCACCCATGAAATCTTTTGTCTACTAGCCCTTTTTCTTTCTTTTTTTTTTTAAAATTTTTAAAAATTTTTATTTTTTTTAATGCTGATCGATGAGAATGAGGATGATAAAGATGATGCTACGCATTTCGATTTCGGTCCGAGACTACATGACAGGGCTGTACTCTGCGCTTCCTTTCATAATATATCCTGGCGTCAACCAGCCCGAGAGATACAGGCACCTGCAGTGTTGGTCAGGAAATTTGAGCAACACTCTCAGAAACGCATCCATTAAGTGGATGAAACTCAACTGTGTGATCCCAGTCTTCCTAACTGAGCCCGCAGCAAACTCAACTCTGGGTAGGAGCCGGTCGGGGCAGAAAAACCCACATGACTCTGATGGGATTCGAACCCACGACCTCCCAGCCGGGAGTCCGCGACGCTAACCACTTCGCCACGGCGGCTGGTCTACTAGCCCTTTTTCGATCTCGCCATTAGTTTGAAAAGGGATTTATAAGCCTCCACCGAAAACGTACACAAACGAATCACAATATATTTGTCTACATTTTTCAGCAGAGTCTTATAAATGATTTTTCAGATTTGTTTAGATTTCTGTGTGCAGTCACCTCACTTCGCAACTAGATCTCACCATTAGTATAAATTTCTGTTGGGAGGAAAGGGGAGGGGAGGGGGCATGCCCAAGCAAGTCTTGTTTGCAGCTTATGCTCTAACACACAAGCTTATTTTTATTCTGCTATCAAATGAAAAAAAGAAAACATTTTCATTTCCTTTACAAGTATTTCAGATACTGTCAAACTGCAAGTTTAACTGGGTTCTAGCCATCCTACAAGGGAAGGGTTCCACACAACTAAGCTGAACGCTTAAATATTTCAAAAGCATTTCAAGATGTTTTATTCTTTATACACTGTAAGACAAAAAAAGGCACATTTTTCACATGCAATCGAACACCATCTGGTAAATCACACCCACACAATAAAAACTGCTCAGCCTAATAATGTAATGCCACACACCAGCACATCAATGACAAATTTATTCAGTCTCTTTGAATTGAAATCTTCATAGCAAATAAGATAAGTTAATGACAATTACAATCACACTGTTCATGAACCATGAGAAAGATTCAAGCATTCAGACTCCCAAGCATTCCAGTCAATATCTAACACAGGCAACAGTACTTATCTAGGAAAATATTCACATGATGTCTTGAGGATGACCCTTTTTTTTTTGTGTGGCACTTGGTATATGCGTATTTGTACTAAAATAAAACCTGTCTATATAAGTGAAAATTAACTCCATGCAAGTCAAACTCACTAAGATACTTTGCATAAAAAAGTGTGTGTACAAATTCCTTTCAAAATCCCAAATATAAAATTTTTCTCTAAAAAGTTGTAACTAGGTTACCTCTTCTGAAAAATAATGATGCACCATCTTGCTGAATAATTTCATATAATCTGTAGCCCAAAAGCTTAAGATCGGAGTATCATTATGTCACTAACTGCTCTGCTGTTCCATTATCAGACTGAAAATCATGGGGAAGAAGGTAGCTGTCAGTCTCTGAAGTTATCACTTATCTTTATCTCTTCTGTATACAGGTAGCTAGTAACCACAAGTACTTTGACTACCATCAATCTCTTTACACAAGTAACAAAAAAAAAAAAAAAAAAAAAAAAAAAAAAAAAAAAAGGAGCAATGTCCTTGTGTGCATGGTGCTAAAAACCAATTCTCACTGACGTCCCGCAATTGTACAAGCACCACCCCAATGTCTTGGACAGTGTCAAACAACGCTGAAGAAAAAGACTGGCTACAAACTGAAGACAGATACCAGTCAGCTGTGAGGACTTCACAGATGCACAAGCGGCACAGAATCTGCACAGGTTTTCTGCCTTCTCAATAGCCAAGAGAAAACCTCAAAGTCAACATCATACTGCTGCCCTTAGAAAGTGTGGCGTCTTCCACGTCTTGTTCTCCAGTCAGTTTTGCTCTCAGGAAATAATCTGCAAAAGGACAAACTACCTTTAACTGGATTCCCACTCACTTAGAACTGCTGCACAAAGGATTTTTTTTTTTTTTTTTTTAACAAAACATTAAAAGACAATTTAACAAATTATATACAAATGAAATAGAGGTATATCAATATGTCCACTTCAAAGGTTCAAGCATACATGCCTACCCCTAAAACTGAATTTCAGTAGCACTGATTTCAAATTTCAGTAGCACGGACTCAAAACCAGTAGCATTCATTTTTTTCTTTTGAAACAGTTTGTGGAAAAGGTTGGTCAGGGTGTCATGATCAGCTCAACCTATGCATAGAATAAGACAAAACTTTACCGCCATGTTTTAATTACAGAAAATGCACTGTCACAAATCACGCACTTTGGTTTTGAATCGTCAGAGTCCAATTTCACTATGAAGGGAAATTTGCCACTGCATTTGTCTAGGAATTTTTTGTGACGGCTGACGCTTTTTTGATGCAAGTTCATCGGCATCACCAGTTGGCACATCCACTCACTTTCTCTTTGTATTAGATGCCATGTTTCTCAAAACTTCAATTACTTGCAATATATCGATTTAGCACTTCTGCTTTCAAAAGCATCGTTTGCTTGAAAAACTGAGTTTAATGTCCCTGCATAGCAGAAGCCGTTGGAGGCATATGCTATTCGTCTGCTTGATGAAGACGGGACTTTATGTCCCTTTTACCATTCGGTGTTCTGCTTCTGCTTTCAAAAGCATCGTCTGCTTCAACTCGCAATCGTTTCAAGTGAATTTTGTTGAAAAATCTTTTACCGTGACGAAAAATAAATTTCCATAATTGCCATAGCTACTTCGTTTTTTTTGTTAATTGCCATAGAAAATACGGAAGTTCCATAGGGGTAGACATGTATGTTCAAGTAATTCAATCAATAACATTTTTTAAACCATAAGGGAATTTATTCATGCATTGAGACACTAACACAGAACAAATTAAATTGAGGTGTTCCTACAATATTAAAACCAACAGGAATGTAAGCAGTATTCATGAATTTGTACTACAGCCATGGAAATCTACAGCACGGTCCTAGTACCACACTCATCAACATTGCTCTAAAACAAGCTGGCAAAGTGTGGTTTCATTCACTGAAGCTACTTTCAAAATCAAGACACAACTACACTATACCGTTCTCCTGTCTATCACACACACATACAAAATCCCCAACAGTGTTCATATGGCCTATGCCAAATCGCAGCGGTGAACCAAGATCGTAGCACAAATGGACAAAGCAAAAATAAACTTGTCGGCAGGGTTGTTTTTCTTTTTCGTTTAAGCAATAAACAACTGACCCAATCAAACACTAAATCATGAGCCAATAAAGTGCCATGCTGAGCCTGACTCGCAAATGGAAAGAACACTTTACAAATATTTCAACATATTTTGTGAATTTTATTAAGCAATATTGCATTTCCATATCTGATATGTTTTTTCTGTGCTAAATACAGAAAAATCATATACGTAAACTGGTCTGGAAGGAGCCTTTACATATGCCTTTATGCAGCGTCGTATAGAGGGATACCGGATCATGTTGCAGCTACAGTACAAATAGATTCTTCTAACACAAATTAATTCCAAACCAGATTCATCGACACACTTTGGCACAAATTTATTCTCATTCACAGACAGTATGCCCTTTTAAGAGACCGAGTGTGCGAGTCTGAGTGCATGTGCGCGTTTGTAGGTGGCATACATACACACTAAATATCAGGGACTGTAGTCACCACTACTGTTCCTATGTATCAGCATATTTTTTTAAGGAGACCCAGCCAGATGTAATTTCACATGCAGGAATTGGCAAGAGTTCTTGCCTTTTTGGTCAAAGCACACCTAAACACAACCATGGTTGAACTCCGCAAAAACAATATTTCCATTTCAGAAGACCCCCCCCCCCCCCCAGGCTGTCAAAGCAAACATACTGGCAATAACTACTGAAAAACATAGATATAATGTCAAACACACATGCTAACCAACCGGACTCCAATTTCTTAACCCTAAACATATGGAAGAAGATAAAAAAAAAACTTGCCTCTCTCACTGTCGTTTTGATGAAATCTTTTCGATCTGTCAAGTCAAAACTGGGGTACTTCTCATACACCTGTTGAAGAAAATAAGTTATATTTGTCAAAAAAAAACCACACACACACACACAGAGGAAACTATTGTATTTTATGCTTTTGGATGCAAAGCTGCATAAGCTCATAAGAATTTGAATAAAAAAAAAAAAAAAATGGGGGAGGGGATCGGGGGTGGGGTGTTACTTCTCTTGCCTGTGTTTTGGTAACACAGTAAGTTCAGTTGCAGCAAATACATAGGATGTTCAGAAATTAATGGAAGAAAGTGAATGAAACCGAAAGAAACAAAGTGACTCAAAGAGACTTGGTCATTCCTTCGAACTATTCTCCGTGGTGATCCATGCACGATCAAAACCTTTTTACCATGTTTGAAAAGCAGGAACAAGGAACAGTCACTTCATGCTGTACCATCAAGTTCTGCTTTTACATCTCTGGCTAAGTCTTGGATCCCCTAAAATGTTCTTGTGACTGTCTGTCTTTCAAAATAGGAAAGCCAGAATCACACAGCGCTAGGTCAGGCTGTAGGGGTGGGTGGGCAGGGTGCCTACAGACTTCCCATGAACAAAATTCAAGGAGCTTTCAAGGAATTTTCAAAGAGTTTTTTTTTTTTTTAATTTTAAGGCTACAATACTTGCATAAAAATTGAAAAGAGAGATGGCGGTTTGATTTTTCTGCATTCAGGATGATGAAAAAGTTGTTTGAAAAAAGATTTTTGCAGGCATCGTCGCAGTCCTGGATTGTCCTCTGCTGTTTGACAAAGGCAGGTAGGTGGTTTGTAGCTTCATCGAAATTGATGACTTGCAGATTGTCTCCCTTGGTTGGGTGGCAGACCGCGGTCCAGGATCGCAACAATGTAGAGGTTTGTTTCCAAGTACTTTTCGTTTGGCCTGAACGTGGAGGGGTCGGGCTGCCATTTCTTTTTGCCACATTAAAAATTTTTTCGAGCCAATGGCTTGATTTCCAAAGATTTTCAAGGAGGCTGGTCAACAGAACAATTTACTGATGTTCAAGTTTTCAAGGCCTTGAAATTTGCTGTCAGAATTCAAGGAGTTTCAAGGAGCGCATGAACCCTGGTGTGGTTGGAGGAGTTATTGTTAATTTTGCTAATATATAGAGAGTAAATGACCTTGCTTTGTGACACAATTATTATGATGTGATACAAGGACATTTTGGACTCCTTTTGCTAGTCACTGCACTCTCATCTGGCTGGTAGCTTTTGGCTGACCCGTTCCAACACCGAATGAAGGACTGGATACACTATGCTCTGTCAGAATGTAAAATTATTCCCTTCTGCTGCAATCAAAAAATACAGAAAAGAGACGGTGACAACTGGTAACCACCGACTACGAATAGTGTGCATCTCATCACTCTGATTGTGCCATGCCATGTTTGCAAGGAAACAAAGAGAAGAAAATCCATTCCTCATCCTTGGTGCCCTATCAGACAGCTGTTTGTTTCCATTTTGCACAAACAAGCCGATGCTCCTTCTCAGCTGGCCTAATCAATGGAGCCACTGCAAACCGAACTCTTGCATTTCATGAATTTTTCATGCAGAATAAGGTGAATGCCGCCAGCTGATATAACAATGGCGGAGGACAGGAGGAGATTTGCAGAGAAATATGCTGGTAATCTCTTACAGTGTTTTCCAGCTTTCACCGTTTTCTCCTCCTTTGCAGCTTCATTTGAATACTAAACAGAACAGCTGTTCTCTTTATCTTCTAGTTTCTTGCCAAAGTCACACACCCATCTAGCAACAGTAAAAACAGATTTTCTATGGGAGATCACCAAATTTCAGAACGTTTTCATGATGTGTGACGCCAAAGCTCCTTACGCATTCAAAATACTCATCAGCGATTATACAAAAACAGAATGTTTCGATGATGTACGATGCGAAAGTTCCCAAGAAGTCATTTGAAAGACATATCCAAGATCATAGACAAAACTGAGAACGTTTTAAATATATACAATGTGAAGGTTCTCAAGAAGTCACTCAAAAAACATGGGTTTGCTTCTATTGATTTCTTAGCGCCCCTTTTACCACACATGTCCAAGACAGATCTGACACGAAAATTCCTGAGTTGAGAGAAGTACCAAATGTTCACCATAGCATGCATCTGAAATTCCTAATTTTTTTTACTCTTTGCTGTTTCCCTGACATTGTATTTTTGCAATTCTATAGTTAACACGCATTTTGTCATCTTCTAAAAATGCCAAAGCTTATAAAAAAAACATCTGATTTTACTGGCATTATCTATCTTTATGAAAACAGCATTCAAACGATCTGGTGCATTTGAAACAAACTATACAACTCTTTCAAAGTTGTTACTGAGCTGAAAGAAATTAAAAATCATCACACACACACACACACACACACACACACACACACACACACACACACCAGTTGATTTTTCAACATTTGTACAGCAAGACATTTCAATCATACTAACACTGAATCCACCTCAACATGAGGAGCTGAAATCAAACTACAGATTGTACTCTGAACATGTCACAGACCACAACTATTCTACCTGGTAATTATCATTCAGTGGCCAACTGTTGTCAGTCAGGTCACATTAAAACTGTATCTGTGCAAACTAAAAGAATACAATATTTGACTGTATGAGGGGTCGATACTGTGGTGTTCACATGCACCTAAAATGAATTCAATTACAAAACTTCCCATCATCTGCACACATCAAACCACCAAATTATACATTATTTGCACATACATTACTGGGCTATTAGTGAACTGCTATTTTTCTGTAGCTTATATACTCAAAAACAACAAAAACCAACATCAAATAACAACATACACAGATCAACTTTGTGTGAAGCCTGAAAAATTACCTGCTTCACTACCGTCTTCATTGTGACCTCTTCCAAATTGGCACCATCTAGAATCTTTTTGATGACTTCTTTCAGTTCAGAATTCTGCAAACATCAAATAAACAAAAAAAAAAAAAAAAAGGTCAGTCATAATACAGATGTTATAATGTTGAGAATTTCGTGTATCAGATTCAATCTAAAGAGCAAATAGTTCCCACCTATACGACCACATGCCAAACATGGGACTTTCAGAGTGCTTTAAACAGACCATTTTACATCGCATTTCCTTCACAATTTTATCAAACAACGTTCGAATTTTTCTTCCCTGAGCAAATAGTGGAAATTAACCTCCTAACCTGGTGAAGCACTTCATTCCCAGTACCAACGCTTAATATTGTCCTCCTCTGGAAAAGAGGATTATTTCTGACTGAACAGCTAAACCATTTGAGGATGTCTGCATTGCAGAAGTTTCTTTCTTACCGGACTGGCATATTTCATAGACTTTCTCAGGACTGGCATATTTCTACACTAAAATCTGCACCATCTGGTGCATTCTGACCACTCTATTCAGAGACCGAGAGACAAGAAAATGAAATAATATACTGGTAATAAAAAAAGCCATGGGAAGGAGGAGAGTCAGAGAGAGGTAGACCGAGAGAGAAGCGAAAATCAAGTGTTTTCTAAATATGCTATCCTTTTTGTTCTTAGTCATCAGGATTTAATTTCATCATTTCTTCTGTCCACTCCCACCTCTACATATCTGTCGTCATAAATTTTCTCTGCAATCGACAAGGCGTGCTGCTGTAAATTTGCAAACTTCAACTACTGTCATGAGCCATTTGAAAATCACAACCAATCTCAGGCCGAAGTTTTGTGGCAAATGCAGTCATAAGATAGTCACGTGACGCCCACCCTACTCCCGCCTACGGAAGATGCCGAAGATTGTGTACTGTCCCGTCATTCAACGAGGCCTGCGCGCAAGGCAACCCCAGGGAACCTTGGCGCTAGCGGGGAAGGTAGGGCGGGCATTAGAGTCTGACATGGTAAGTATACTTAGCCAAACAGGGAGTATAATACAAACTCCCCATTTTGGCGTCGTATATATACTAAAAGGAATAGGAGGAGGGCTGAGCGCCCTAATGGTTCCTGGGTTAACTGTTATGGCTGCATTGGCCGCCACAAATGAAACCCCTTTAGAACCATCAGCCCTGGTCATGCGATGTCCCTTAGATAAAAGTTTATGAAAGGGTTCTCCGAACGCCAGTAGGCTGCCTCCAGGAGATGGCGCACGGGGACAGAGTGCTGGAACGCTGTGGACGTGGCCAGCGCTCTGACCTCGTGGGCTCGAGGGGAAAGGGCTGGGAGGTCTTTGTGGGCCTGGGCATAGGCAGATTTGATAGTATTGGATAGCCACCTAGAAATCGAGCCCGCCGAGATGTCTTTCTTGCTGATGGGGTAGATGGAAATAAGGAGGCTTCTCTGAGAGGAACGCCTGGGGCGGGAACGCTCCCAGTAGTATCTGAGGCACCTAGAGGGACACAGGTCCATGTCCCCCGCCGCCTTCGCTGCCTAAGAGATATCCGCTAGGGAGCGGATAACCAGGGAAGGAGAGGACGTGCCTGGTTCCTGGTTCTTCGCTAAAACCGGCAGGAACTTAAGCGAGACCGAGCCGTCTCTGTGAAAGGCAATGTCCCGAGGGTCACCACTGAGGGCATGAATCCCACTTCTTCTCCTGGCTGAGGCCAGGGAGAGAAGGAAGGTGGTCTTGAAGGAGAGAATGTCAAAGGGAATAGCGCGGGGGCTCGAAAGGGGGTTTTCTGAGGGAGTCAAGAACCAGAAAGAGGTCCCACATGGGAGCGCGCCTAGGGGACTGAGCTTCCCGTAGGGCCACCCCCCCGAGATAGTTTGTCTGAGAAGTCATTGTCGAATGATGGGCCGCCCAACTGACGGATGGTGGTGCATACGGCCGATCTGTAGCCCCAAATGGAACTAGCAGAGGGCTTTCGAGAGGACGAAAGATGGGATAGGAAATTGCCTATCTGGATGTTGGAGGGGAGGAGGTAGGGGACCGAGTTAGCCGTGCACCATGTGACCCATCTCTCCCATCGGTAATTGTAGAGGGACTCGGTGCTGGTCCTACGCGAGGCCAAGGCCAAGTCCCGTAATAATCACTGCGATGCCCCCGCTTCTGTCAGGGTATCTAGGACAGACCGGGGTCTGTCCGCGGGGGAGGCGGGGACCGGTGGTCGCAATTTGGTTGGCATATCAGCCAAGCGTGTAGGCGAAGCATCTGGGGGGTGGAGTGAGGGAGGCCCGAGCGAGGTTGTCTGAGCAAGTCCCCCACCGGGCTAGCTGGAGAGGGGGAACGTGAGTTAGGGACCTGAGGTCTGGGAACCACAACTGGGCCGGCCACCACGGGGTTATAAGGATGAGTTTGGGTCTCTCCAGCCTGGCCTTCCTGATCACTTTGTGAAGTATTGGGAAGGGGGAAAGGTGTACGCGATGAGTCCCGTCCAGGGGGGGGAGGGAGAGCGCATCGACTGCGTACGCTCGGAGATCCAGGACGGGAGAGACATACATGGGAAGGCGATGGTTGAAGCGGGTCGCCAAGAGGTCGACCATGGGCTTGAACCAGTGCTCCCATACTGTGGTTAGCGTCAGCTTGTTCAGGGTCCACTCTGTGTGCAGAAGGATCCCTGAGCGGCTGAGAGAGTCTGCCAGGATGTTGCGTGTCCCTGCTGTATGTCTCGCACGGAGGGTGGTTCCCCGTGCGTGGCACCAGCGAAGGAGGGCCTCTGTCCGTAGGAGAGGCCGATGGCCCCCCCCCCCCCCCCCCCCCCCCCCCCCCCCCTTTTTGTTGATGTAATGGGCTACCAACGTGTTGTCCGTGAGGAGGAGAACCAGTTGGGCGAGATTAGGTGTTGGAAGTGGAGGAAGGCCAGCCTGACCGCTTCCAATTCTAATATCTTGATGTGGAGGCGTGCCATCTGTGCGTCCCACACCCCCGAGGCATGACTGTCCCCCAAGTGGCCCCCCAGCCCGAGTTGGAGGCGTCCGTGTACAGTTTGAGGGACTGAGTTGGGAGAGAGATTGGAACGCCGGTGGTCAAAGTGGACGGATTGTCTTAAAAACAACGTCGTCGACAAGATTCGAACCTGTGCGGGGAGACCCCAATAGATTTCTAGTCTATCGCCTTAACCACTCGGCCACGAAGACCCGTAGCCATTCGTCCGTGGCGCCAGAGAACCAGTGGCCGTGGGGAATGGTCAGGGCCCAGCGGTCCGAGGTCTGGGACCGCCGACGACGGAACTCCCTCTGCAGCTGGGGTTTGGGGACCCGACCTAGCGGATGAGGGCTGAAAGGGACTTCATCATCCCTAAGAGGCGAAAGAAGAGGTCCACTATCCCAGCGGACCTCTCTGGGGACGGGGCGACCTTCATGGCAATCGTGTCGAAACTCATGCCCAGGAAATAGAACCTCTGACTGGGGATGAGTTCGCATTTGAGGGGTTGGTTACAAAACCCAGGGTGGAACAGAGCCTGAGGAGGCGCGTGGTGTGGGCTCAGCACTGAGCCGGGAGGAGGCCAGGACAAGCCAGTCGTCGAGGTACACCAGGAGGCGCATGTCCTCCTGTCTGGCTAGGGCGGCCATCTCCTTGACAACCTTCGTGAAGAGGAAGGGTGCCAGGGAGAGACCAAAGGGGGAGCTTTGAACCGGAACACCCGACCCTGCCAGACGAACCGGAGGTAACGTCTGTGAGCCGGGTAAAGGAGGATCTGGAAGTACGCATCCTTCAGATCTATGGAGGTGGCCCAATCTAGGTGGTGGATGGAGTCCCTGATCTGGGAGGGCGGGGAGAGAGGTCGAGGATGGGCCTCCATCTCCCCGAGGGTTTGGGGATCACGAACAGGTGGGAGTAAAACCCGGGGTTGGGCCTGGTGGGCGGGTTGTTCCTGTTCCGTGCCCCACCGCGGGTGTGTCCCCTAGTCACTGGAGAGGGCGTGCCTGTTGGCCGAACCGAAAATGGAGTTGCTGGCGAGGTTTCGATTTCGACCTCTGCGAATCTAGAGGGCGCTTAGCCGGCCCGGCGTTGGGAGATGGGGCTTGTCGGGGATACGGTGTGGGCCCGATGGACCTGGGGTAAGACCAATAGGGGGGCCCTGGAAGGGCGTGGCTGAGGCCGGGGGGCAAAGGACGCCGCCTGCATGCGTTTCTCGACCGAAAGGGACATATCCGAGGTGGAGTGGAGTACTCGCCAAAGTGCGAGTGATCCCTGGCCCCGGGACACACCGAAGGGAAGCCTTGAGTGCCGGGGAGTGAAGAGCGTGAAAGCACCGCGTTTCTGGCCACTAGCAGGCAATAGAAGTGGCTTGTTGCTGCGCTGTCCGCCGCAGCCGACAAGTGATGCGATATCCTGTTGACTAGGTGTCGCATAAAGGGATCGCTGAATAAGCGAGATTCGTCCTCATGGTGTGGTTCGGAGGTATGTCCGAAGGCACTGGGACGGCGCCGTCATCCCCAGGCCAGAGTACCTCCGCCCTCTGCAAGAGCATGGTAAGGTAGGCATGCCCTGCAATGATGTGTAAGATGCCCATCCGGCTACTCGGTCCCAGTCCTTTAATGCTTTAAAGGAGATGGTGCCCGAAGTAGGGGGGCCCGGTTGGGCATCAGGCGACAATCAGACTGGGAGATGGCCCACTCCCTGGTCGCCGGATTGTCTGCAAAGAGGGAGGTCACTGGGTGCTTCCTGCGGGTCCCGAGGAGGGAGCCGAAGGGGGTCGCATTGGGCGCCGGGGGAAGGTCTTGACCCGGCGGGGGGACGGCGTCTGCACCCCCTGCGCGCGGATTGCCGGACTCTCCCACAGCGAAGTGAGGGACTGAGGAGCGACGAGCCTGAGTTTGCGTTGGGCTGGGGGCGGCCCGACGATGTCAGGGAAGGCCAAGATATCGGCAGAGGGAGGGGCTTCCCTCGACTCCAAGTCCGGTCGAAACCGGTCAATGGTGCGGATATCGTAAAAGGGATGAGAAGAGGTCCTCATCGTCGTCGTCCTCGGGGGTGGGGAGTCGAATTCCTGGGAAGGTAGGTCCTCCTCAGGGCATCTGCGCGGTGCGCGGGTGCGTGAGGGTCCCGCCCTCGTGGGTGGTGGGGGGGGGGGGGGGGGGGGGGGGGGGGCCCCTCGTGGCTCTGTGCTCGGCAGACGGGCTAGGGTGGGAGAGCCCGGACTGCCGATCGGACAGCGCCCGAGGTGGGAGACCAAGGTCGACCCAGGTCTGTGAGATTGGGTGCCACAAGCGACCATATAGCTGTTCCGGTTGGGGGAGGGTGTAAAGTCACTGGTCTCTCTCGGGGGCATAGAGCCACTGGTCCCCGGGGAGATAAGCGGGCTGTGGCGGCCCAGGGTACTGTGCAGGGACTCCCCGGGGACCGGGGTAACCTTGAGCAGCAGGGGGGGGGGGTAGTGTTCGACCATGGTATGTCGTCCCCCCCCCCCCAGGAGTGCGCTGGGACCCAGGGGAATAGGGCCGGTTACCCGTGGTCCCGCTGGTAGATCCTCCCCCCGGAGGAACGGGACCGAGGACGTTGCCCAAAAGGGGGGCCGAGAGTAGGTCGGACCCCCAGCGTCCTGAACCCCTAGGGGAACCTGCGACGGGCGAGCGGGGTAGATCGGCCGTCCTTGTGTATGTTCACAACCGGTGGAGGCACTCGGTGTTCCCATACGCCCAGTTATGGTCATGTGCATGGTCTTGCCATGACGTGGCCATAAAACTGCGTCCGGAGATAACGGGACGCTCCTCCTCGTGCAGGGGTGTTGGCTGCACCTGTGCACGGTGGGGAAGAGCGTCGTGAGACGGCGAGTCCAGATGGGGGGGGGGGAGACGGACCCGCGCGTCTCTCATAAATGCGAGTGACGGGTGGAGGTTCCAGTCCAAAACCGTCACCCGTGCCTGTCCGCGCCTCGGCAAAGGTCCCCGGGGGCCGAGGGTCGCGTGACTGGGCATAGTAAACGGATGTCTGACTATGCGCCGGAAAGCTAGAAGGCAGGGTGGCTGGAGGAGAAGCGGAATCCCGCTTGGATGCTTAGACTTGAGTGGATCCCTTAGGGGGGCCTTGCCCTTTGATTTTCTGGGCAGGGTGAACGATAAGCATTTGAAAAATAGCAGCAATTGCCTAGTAGCTTTCGAACGCAACGGTCGTGCGTCCGGCGGTCGGGGTAGAGGAGGGAAAGTCCCCCGCGTCCCCTTCGCGGAAGGTCGTCTCCAACTACCGCGGCCGTCCGTTTCTCCCCGCGGGAAGAACGGTCTGCTCGGAGTTGGAACCAACTCGTTGGTCCTCCGGGAAAGCGAGCGAACTCTGAACGTCAGAGCTGCTCGGCCCAACCGAGTCCTTCACCATTTTGGGCAATGGCGCCGAGCAAAACCGGAGCACACGATCGTAACACGACGGTCGATCGAGGAGGGTATACAGGTCGATCGACCGTGCGCACACAATAGCAATATAACACAATGGAAAATATAAAGTAAACAAGCTCGCACAGTGTCAGAAAACGCAGTAGCGATGAACGAAACCGTGCGTGAGCAACGGCAGTGGCGTGAACCAAAAGTGCTGAGTAACGCCACGTGTAACAGCAATGCCGAAGGGCGATGCGATCGGCCGCACACGAAGCCGATCGAAAAATGCGGCAATGAATGGGAGGGGTGTAAACAAGTGTAGGAAGCAAATTCCGAACGACAAACCACGTGTAATAGCGTGGGCTAGAAAGCTGGTGCGACAAGGAATGAAGACCGGCGCAAAACAAGATGGCGACGAAACCGACCCGCGATCGTCGCAGATGAGATAGTGGAATCGTGGTACAAGTAACGGCGAGATAGAAATCGGAATTTAGGGGCGAAAAGGCCGTAAAGGCGAGTGAGAATGCAAGGCCGATGGACAAAGGGAGGCAGAGAAAACGCGATGGACGTGGCGATGGAAAATGTTGATCAACCTCGAACCGGTTACGCAAATAGACAAGAACCGGGAGCACCACGATCGCGAGAAAATTTCCGTAAATAAGGTTAGAATGCTAGCCCATCCGATAACCTCACACGTCACGATATAAGCGGAAGCCACAGATAAATGAGTACAGAGTGCAAACACAGCAATCTTTACACAAAGGCAAAGTATAGGTGAGACAGAGCACAAGACTTATCTTGCTTGGGCGACAGGCCGAAGTAGAATGACGGACAGTACACAATCTTCGGCATCTTCCGTAGGCGGGAGTAGGGTGGGCGTCACGTGACCACTTTCATCAGAATCAACCACTGAAACAGCAAATTTTACTCTGATTACAAATGACTGAAAAGCAAAACAAACATACAAAACATCTTTCATTATGCCTTCTTTCATCCAGGTAAACATTTTTAGAACTGTTACTCTGATAAAAGAGTATCTCATCAGGTGGTCATTACGGAAGATCTACCTCTGAACTGGGCCCTCTCCTCTACCTCAGCCAAAGCGTTGCTATAGACAGACATACACTATACATAATACAGTCACCATCACAAGTCTCCAAGGTGCTAAATGGATGCCCAAACCTAGGAACATATCACTCCTAAATATCTCACATTATCTGCAAGCTAAACACAGTGGATTTCATGATGATTAAGAAGTTGGAACTAAAACTTACTAATTCTGACTTTCGTAACTTGAACATGATATGGAGTTGGATGTGAAAGAGATAACAGATAATGTTGCTTATGGCTCAGCTGACTGCAAAGAGCTGCATCACGGCTGTCATCTTGTTGAAGTCAAATATCACATTGAAGACACACATACACCACTTGTTAAAATATAATTTCTACAACCACACTGGAATTTCGTCATAATCATTCTTCCATAAAATCCTAAATCAGATGAAAAATGTTGATCTGTTTCAGAAATTAAAAAAAACATCAGGTTGGACATCTCTGTATAAGGTTTTCATGAAGTCTGCTGTAAAGTATTCATGTCTGACATCATGTAACTCCCCAGCACTTTATAAAAAAAAAAAAAACGTTTCACTGTAAGTGGTATATGACATGGAATGCACCACAGAACTTCTTCACCTTCTGTTGTTTTAATTTTATCCCCTTTGCATTTAGATGACAAGTCTTTTTGTATGCAACACTTTCAGTTTAACAAAACTGTTGGAAGTTTCGAGGGTTTTTCCCCTTCACAACAAAAGTTAACTATTTAGAGTGCAGAGAATATAGAATGGTTCTATTTCGTTCCAAAGGTTTTAGTCCTTTGGACTTGGAAAATCAGTATGTGCTCCTAATCTATGTTCTGTGGGTTCAGCGAATTCATGAAAAATTGTTACAGTGCGGAGAACATTGAAGTAGAATCAGTCGGTTTGTTCTCTTTACTTCCCCTTGAGTACCATTTCACCACATCTGAGATATAAATGGTTGTTGTGGATGGAGTGATATTTCTAGAGGGGTTTTTTTTTTTTTTCCATCAGTTTATGCCATTTGCAAGTAAAAAGGAAACATTTCATTAAGGTTTGTTTTTGTGGCGAGGGTGTACTTGCATAAAGTTACCTCCCTTAGCATATCATTCTCATCATCATGCAGCACAAAGACCATGTGGTGGACAGAGGGTTAAATAATGGTATCGGTGAAAGGACAGTAAGGGACGGGGGAGAGGGGTAGGGGGTGGACATTTTTCCAACAACAAACAAACAAAAAATCAAATTCGCTCTGACTGCAGTCTAGTGCTCTTAAAGCATCTACATACTTCTTGTGCACGCGTTCAAAGAGTGCTGTTAAAACTATGCTGGTGTAGTTCTGGTCTTTTTTTTTTTTTACCAAGCGAACACAAATAACTATATGTGCCATTCCCAACTCCACCTTCTAAAAGCAAGTCAAACACCCCTGACTGAAACTGCTCACTTTGCCAGCCCTTTCAAGTGCACTCCCATCTCTTTAGCATCCAAGGCACCAAGTAATCACTCATCAAAAACCATTTCTGACAGCCTACATAATAAAGATAAAATTTGACTTACAATTACTTGACATGCAATGTTTTGCAAGAGATCAAGAATAAAATACATCACAGTACCTTTCTTTTTCTTCTTGGGCTCTTTCTTCTCTACCTTGGCTGCTTTCTCCTGCTTTCCATTCTGTTTCTTAGCTTTGGGGGTCTCTTTCTTGGGCGTCTCTTTCTTGGCTTGGGATTTCTTCTCAGTTTTTGCTTTTTTTTTCTTTGGAGGCTGAAACACACATAGCTTGCTGTAAAAATACCGACTTTCTGACAAGATGACTGTGGAATAATTACGGTGATTTTTTTTTATGACAATTTTTTCCATCTTTCAGAACAATGAAAAAAAAACAAAAAGTACTACTAATTATTCAATGTGACTAAACGACTGATCATCTGAATAATACATCTTTCAAAAAAGCACGAGAACATAATGGAATCGGCAAAAAACAGATCTTTAATATTCTTGATCTTGCCGATATATTTGCATTTTGTCTTGTAATGGTTTGAATTGCGGGTCGCCCCGCTTCCTGCTTCCAGTCTTAAAAAAAAAAAAAAAAAAAAAAAAAAAAAAAAAAAACCTGACTTCTCTTGCATTCAATTCATCTGCATATAGCCAAGCTGACTTCTCTTGCATTCAATTCATCTGCATATAGCCAAGCTGACCACAAAGACTATATCAGGGCTGTCACCTTGTTGAAGCTACTATGCATTACTGTAGTTAGACCACCCCTAGCATCCGAGGGCACATTCTCCTCCACCAGAAAAAAAAAAAAATTGAAACCTGCTTTCAAATGGTGGAACCTGGAGCAGATCCAACCATTATTCGGAGTTGCCTTCAACTGTAAAGACAAAATGGCAACTGCTGACTTTCATAAAGCAGTATTCATGAGAGTTTGTAATGTCATGGCTGCTTGTAGCATACTTAAAGTACAACTAACAATCCGCAGATTTCACTGCCCCCTTGTTCCTTTTGCTCTGAATACCCCCCCCCCCCCCCCCCCCCCCCCCCAAGCATTTAGCTACAATGCATGTAAAAAATGGTACACATGCACTTTACATGTCTTTCTCTATTTCACCAAGTCCCTGCCCCTACCCTAGCCAGCCCCACTTACCTCCTCCTCCTCTTCTTCCTCCTCCTCCTCCTCTTCCTCTGATGCAGACTTTGATTTTTCATCTTTTTCTTCTTCCTCCTCATCCTCTTCTTCCTCGTTGTCATCAGAGTCTGAAATATCTGATACTGGGTCTTTGCTGGATTTGGATTTTGTGTCCTTCTTCTTTGGCGCCCTTTTCCTCTTTGTGCCCTTCTTTTCTGCATCCCCACCTCCTTTCGATTTTCCTAGGGAAAAAAGAATGATGTCAATACAAGAAGTGGCATTCATTAACAGCAAGATAATTTTCAAGGTTCTGAACACCATACAACTTTAACAACAGTCGAGATCTTGACAAGAGTTCTTAAGACCCGTCGACACATCAAGGTTAAATTCATTCTCATTTTTGCTTTTGAATAGGGGAAAAAAAAAAAAATGTATTTCAAGATTTAACCCACTTACACATCAGGCAACTTTTTTAAAGTCCAGCCTAACAGGCCCCCTGATCTGAACATTTTCCTGTGTGCTAGCCAGTTTCAGGTTCCCTTCATTTGTTCTTTTTAATGATTTGATCTTTATTGATTAATGTATTGTAATTTGTGCATAAATGGACTCGGAAATAAATTTTCTATAAAATTATGGGGGGAAAAATTCAACAATTGAAGCAAAAGGAACGTAACACCATTACTTTAAAGTGAAAATTTGCCAGTAAAAATGACAGTCCTGTTAACATTTACCAATGACCATAGTAAGGAGTGATTTTTAATGCATGCAGACCTGTTTATCCCATATTCGTGTACCTGCAATATCTCAGACAAAAACCTGTAACTTGAAGAAAAAACACACACACACATAATCTTCATAACTGCATTACTTTCGCAAATTTTCAAGATTTGAAAGAGCCAGTTTTTGGCACGCAAGATCACTTCGTCGCCATTTTTGACAAGGTAAGAGACGTAAGGCATGCTGGAAAATTTCTTACTGCTTTTAACCGAAATGGTAGCAGACAAAACTTGTGTTTACTGATTTTCTTTCTTTTTTTTTTTTTTTTTTCCTGTAAGTACCCCCCCCCCCCCCCCCCCCCCCCCCCCCCCATTTTCAATTTACTTAATTCATAAAAATTACAGCAAAATCATAAGGGTAAACAGGTCTCTGCGCATGACAAACGCAACTAAAATGCAGATAAATCCATTTCTTTTGGAAGCAAACCAACATTCATGATCCGAACTCAAATATGCAAGTTATATTAGATTTTATGAAGTGTGTTGTCAAACACACACACACACACAAAGCCAAACTCATTTAAGTATGAATCACAGTCTGGACATCATTTACAAACACAACGGGACTGAACGAAAAAACAGCAAAAATCAAAGAAAGAGAAATGAAAGATTTTTGTTTGTTTGTGATGTTCATGCGTTGGTTACGAAAATCATAACATGAAAAGAATATAATCCGTTTTAACTACCCACTACTTGTCCTTTGAAATTACTTCATCTACAGCTTACCTGTCAAAGATTTCTCCAATCAAAAACTGGCTGTGAATTACTTTAACACCCTGTCTACGATTTTACATGAACCATACAAGTCTCACAGCAGTACAGTAACAAAACAAGTCACGAAAGACGTTTGAGGGAAAATGCATGCTCGCACACACACAATCTGCTGACAGTCATAAGCCATCTTACTCTTCTTTTTCTCTGGAACTCTGAGACCAGAACTTGAGGGTTTCATCAGAAAGTCCATGATGCGTTCAACAATGGCTGACTTGGTGCCACCGCGCGTTCGATGTCCAGCACCTCACAGACATGCTTTAAACCAGCTAACGTCATCCTGAAAACAGAGCGCTGAATGTATCTTTGTTACTGGTTATCCTACAAAACCTGTTACACATGGAGGAATTTTATGTATGAAGACATGTGGACAACGCATAGTTCAAATATGCTTCCATACCTATGCATTCTTCTGTTGTTTCACACGGTCATTTTAGCAGTATCCAATTAAAAGAAGATTCCAGGGAAAAAGACACTTCTGACAAATGCACAATATACTCATTTTTCTTCTTCTTCTTCAAACAAAAAAAGAATTAATTCTCTGCATAATTTTGCAATTTCTAACCAAAATATAAACTTCATTGTCATTTTGCTGTCAAAATTTTCATTTTCAAGCAATTTCAAACACTGTGAGGTATTTGTTAGCACTCCAGATTCAAGGATTTGTGCCTTTAAAACAGGATCCTCAAAATTCAAGGACTTTTCTATAATCCAGAGACAAAAACTTGAACTTACAAATAATTTTTAAACACCTGAAAGTTCTGTGCCATCTGAAAGCTGAAACATGTAAACTATCACTTGGCAACAAAGCAGTTATCCAGGCAAAGTTCAGAATGAAAATCCACTATCACAGGTATACATACGCAACCACAGAAAAGGGCCGGTGCAAGTGCTTCCATAAGAAACAGCCCGAATTTTACAGGTAGATTACAGTTACTCACATCAAGGTTTTTTGTTCAATAACATTTCTTCTGTAGTTGAATACACATAAAAAAAAAATAAAAGTACATTCAAGAGAAACCAAGCAGAAAATATCATGGTCCCAAAATATCTATGCACTAGTAAGCGCCCCAATAAAATCATCTCTGCACAAACACGATCTTGCCAATCCAAAGCTTTCAACATTTTTCTGTTCCAGGTTTTCGCTTTGTTCTGGCAGACTTCCACCCCTGCATCTTCATACCAAAAACCTGATTGACAAGAGTGATGTTCTCATCAAGTACGAATAAAGACACTTGTTAAGGCAGGTATGTGTAAGAAAAACACTGTCTGTTCACTAATAAATTAATTACTCATACATACTTATTTAATGATGCCACTCGTTTCTCATATTCTTTATCTCCTTTGATAAATGTGAAGCCACTGAACTGGCGATGTTTCTCTTCACTCCCATGTTCTGTAAACAAAACAGAGAAATTGAAAAATATTTCATCAGTAACTACATTCATTTTCAATACGACACCTCCATGTCCCTTCCGTATTAGATTAACACAAAATCTCTCTGAGATCCTACGCATTTCGTCTGCCCCCATCCTTCCTTTTCGAATGAGTGCAACAGAAAACCCTCTCTAAAAAAAAACCACCACCACCCACCCACCACCAACAAATAAAACCACCACCACCAAGAGCACTTCAGCCATATGAAAAGTGAATGCAAAACAAAATAAACAAAGCACACACAGCTTCACATGTTAAAAATCATTACTAGATATATGCTGAAACTAGTTCAGTAAAGGTGCCAGTTTTGTTCATGAAAAAACACACACACAAAACAATAAAGTACCCACAAAACTGGTAAACTACAAAGTACCCACAAACTTCCCAAATAGCTCTATGCGATATGTCAAAAGTATGCACTTTCTTCCGAAAACTGATGAATTCAGCAGACTATATGACACAATATGTGCTAGCTTGTGTATGTGTGTGTGTGTGTGTGTGTGTGTGTGTGTGTGTGTGTGTGTGTGTGTGTGTGCATGTGTACTTTACGTCTACATCACTAGTCAAACGATTGAATGTTTTTTTTGTTTTTTTTTTCTTCTCTGTAGTTTTTTAATTGAGTAAGTTTCAATTTCAACCAATCATACTTACACTTCCAACTCTGTTGAACAACAATCGGTGAAGAGGCTTCAAGTCTATGGCCTTGATCTGGTTAAGTTTAAATTCAACTGAAAACAGACAAAAATTATTTGTTAAAGATGATAAACACCGTGAAGTAAAAACAACAACAGAAAAGTCAACAAAAGGAAAAATTTCACAAAATTACAGAATGCTGATATTGTGTTTCAATCGAAATGACTTTAAAAGCACAATCTTAACTATGGTCTGCTTTCAACAGTTATATAAGGGTCATTCTCTCGAAACGTACATTCTCTTTGAAATCGAGGATGAACAGCATACCACGAGGGGGTAGCCGATTCAAGGCCTCGTACAAATTTAAGTAAACAATATTTAAATTGGACCAAATACATTACGGCTAGCAAACTTCATTGTATAATCTGCAGAAGCAGTCTTGGATTTCCTTAATCATGTTTGTGTCAAATTTGGGAGGTCGTAAGCAGCCATTTTGACACTGGAAAACCTGATCTCACAAATAACATAGTATCAATCTGGCCATCAGGGAGTAACACGGTATAGAATATGTTAATGAATAAAAACCTGGTGTATTTTGCAATAGAAAAGGTACTGAGCGCTCATCACCGTTATATTTAGGACAAAATGACGAAAACATGAATGAGTCTGAGCATATCACATGGTGTCCGAATCCATGCATCTGAAACCCATGCGTGGAGTAATATACGCAAATGTATTTAGCCGCTATACCAAAACAGTTTAGACAGTTTCATTCTTTTGCTGCCAATATTTGTTTGAGTACTGACATATTTCTGATAATTACACAAAAATGTATCATTTGCTGATCGTTGACACAGTGTACATGTTTCACGATATGTACGAGATCTGCAAATACTTGTATTGGGGACTACTTTAATACAAACCGGTTTTACGGAGAGAAACGATGATTGCCGGTGGTTAAATGTGTACTGTGCTCTAACTCGTGACCCCATTCAAACAAGGACAACGCATGAATGCGAAAAAAAGTTTGTGTGGTGTCTGATGATTCTCCATCTTATACATTCGTGATCGACGCCATAATTAAGTGCCACTCCAAAGATCTGAAAGTAAGTTTCTTTATTTTGCACTTGTTTACCATACTTTTTAATTAGATGGTTTGGTTTTATATGAATTGACTTGTTGCAAATATTGCTGCGGCATTCAGCTCAATGTGCCTGAAACATGCGACCATTTAACGCTTTCAAACACACCATCACATTTTTGTTTGGCATTTTTACCATTTATGTTCAATTTTGTTCATGTGAACTGTACAAGTGTCTGTAGGTCTTACATAGTAATGTCTTAGAAAAAGTCTTTCAATGTTAGCCCAAATGTTGCTTTGATTCATACAGATTTGAAAAAAATCTGCGATGCATCTAAGACATCTTTTTCATGGGTGAAACTGGGAAAAAAAATGAAAAACTGAAAGGCTGGGGTCCAGGGGCTGCCTAGACCCCTGGCGGGGTCCAGGGTCAGCGCCCCTTGGGGGGGGGGGGGGGCCCCAAAGCCCCCTCCCTCCTGGCCGAAATTAATTTTTTGAAAAATTCAGAGTTTTCATGGCCTCCGGTAAAGGAAATTTGGAACTGAGGCCTTGTTTGAAACACATATTTATTGCTTTTATGACAGTTTCCCATACATGTAGTGGGTTGTGTGTGTGTGTGTGTGTGTGTGCGTGTGTGTGTGAAATATGGTGCAGTGAAACCTCTCTATTTAGACCTTCCCTAAGAATTCCTCTCTAAAGTGACTCTAAATTCTGTGACGGTTCCATCAAACTGTCTCTTAAATTACCTATCTTATCTTCTTCTTAAAAAAAATCCATGTTTGATGTTAAGATCACAAATCTGTGCATTTTCTACGGTCTTAACAGAGTTTCCACTGTACTTCCAAAACTAACCCATTTTATTACACGGAAGAAACAGAACCTTTAGTAGTTTTCCCATCCTTTTTCCAGAAAACTAACCCTCATATTTATTTTCTGTTTTTTTTTTTTCTTTCTTTAAATGATTTTTTCTTACTATTATGTCTCTCTCTCTCTCTGCCTTACATCATCTTTCTGTGCGCGCGTTTGTGTGTCACTAGAAAGGGGGGGGGGGTATGGAGGGCTGCTGAAAAGGATTTTACTGAAATACTGAAATTCTTACCTTCATGCTTTTAATATGGTCCGGACTTCTGCCATGTTTTTGCTAGCCGAGATTTTCCATTGGATCGATACTCGAGGTCCGAGTTGCACATGCGGCAAAACGCTACACCAGGTTTGTTCGTTTTCAAACACCAAACACGATGTTGTCATTTTTCATCATCTATTTCGTTCAGCCAAGTCCATCGCCATTTGTTAGTGATGCCAGCGTCGATCTCCTCAACTGAATCACCTTCTTTAAGATAGGGCATTCTCACAGTTTCCAACGAACTCCAAACTCAAAATCTAGATTTCGGCAAATGGTGCTTTACCTTTATTCCCTAAAATAAAGAGTACTTCCGAATTCAGCTCTTCCATTTTATGGTAAAACACACTCAATACTATTTGCGCAATTTTAGAGACTGTTTTGAAACACACACACACACACACACACACACACACACCCCCCCCCCTCGATTTACGAAAAACGGAAAATTCTGTCTCGAACAATTTCATGACAGATTCCGTCCTCAGACTGAAGAAGTTTCACCCATGCTTTTTGGACGACGTCATCGATATGTTCATGAAAGTCATGATTGCGTGATGATCAGTGTCATACTTTAAAAACGGAAATACTCCAAACAATATATTTACAAGCGTCCAGCAGCGTTTCCATCAAAAGTTACGCAAAATATTATTTCATTCTGCATCATTATTCAGAAATGATGTGAAAGAGTTTCTACATCTTACACGTAATTCGAGACGCCATGTAAGTTGGCGTCTCCGTCACACATGAGATCGTCTTGATTGTTTCAAAGACTTAAGACGATATGAATGATCTTTTTAGTGTTCAATGTTCTGTTATGTGCTTAAAAGTATGAAAATGACGTTCAATGGTGAATCAGATCAGGTAAATAGAATTCTAGTTGAAAATATACTGTTTGGCATAAAAAAAAATCCAGCTGAAAAAAAAAGTGTTTGGCATAAATTTTTACGAATATGATTTGAAATGCACAGTTTTTACTAATCTTATTTTTCTTATTTTCTGCAGATCAGTAATGTTTAAAAAAACAAAAATGGGATCTTATCTATCAAGACGCAGCTTTGTACATAAACATACTGATTGCTTTATTGATAACTACATGACAATTTTCCTTGTTTGTATCGTATCATCAACTCAGGAAGTGGAGCACCAGCTTCAAATGCAGACAGACAGGCCAGACGGGACAGCCATGAGTCAACAGCTGTGTTGTTGTGGCCTACCCTGATGGGCTTTATCCATGTAACCTTTCAAACTTCCTAGGTTTTTTTTTTTTTTTTTTTTTTTTTGTTTCTTACTCTGAACAAATAAAGGTATAGTTTTTCTGCATTAGGTCTTGTAGGAACTCTTCATTTTTCATTTGCAGACTTCACATTTCTTTCTGGAACACACGTAATAATTTAAACTTTAATGGGGAACACACGTAATAATTTTTAAACTTTAATGGGAAGACCTAAGAGGTCGAAACGCGATTGTGTTGTGTTGTGACTCGTTCGTCCATGCTGACATAACTATACAGTTTAAATTTCTGTTGTGCAGAAGTGACCATGATAACTATACAGGAAAATCTCTGTAGCGCAGCAATCAAGAGAACTATCCAATTATGCATGCTATATAAAGATAAGATACATGTTTTGTAGTAATATATACAGTATTGATAACATTAACACATCCAAAAAAGAAAAAGCTAACTGCACAGCAAATCTAAACTAGCCTTTTCCCCCCCTCTCTCTTCAGGTGTCGTCAGAAGCACAGATCCACTGACGGTCAATTTCTAGAAGACAAAAGATCTTCTACTATCCATATCTATCAGATATGCAGAGAGAGACTTTCAACACGATTGTCAAGACTGCAATTGAACTTGTTCCACATTCAAATTCTTTCAGAGACTGGAAAGTTGAAGCGTTTAGTGGATTCTAAAAACTGCTGGAAACATGGAGAAAAATAAAACATTGTTGGAACTATATTGCTGTGGTGCTTTTTCTTGAAGTATTGCTTGGATGAGTGATGGTGTCCTTGTCACAAGCGGGATGGTGTCCAGGTTACATGGAAGACCATAATTTAGTAACTGTAATATTAAATCATAAAAGTAGTTGGAATGAATAACTATCTCTTCATTTTAAACCTTGCAATAAAAGCTACTGATCATGTCCAAACAGTACTTACAAGCTCTGTAATCCTGTGTGAAAACAAATAAATTCAGAACGGTTTCCAGTCATCTCCAATATGAAGTACACCCTAACAATGCATAAAAATGAAAATATGACACAAATTTCTGTACACTGGTTGCACATGTATCAACACATTTTAAGCTAAAGAATACTAGTAACTAATGCAAAAATCTTTGATTAATTAATGAATAACTACATCAAATGGTGTTCTTGACACACGAGAGACGATGCTGTCCCACGTTACTTTATCACCTATTTCACAAAAACCAGAGTTTGACTGTGTTTTTATTTCATGATAAAGTAAATGCAGAATATATATATATATATATCTCTCTCTCTCTCTCTTACAGAGTGCTTTTTTCATCAGAAAAACTGTTTTCATTTTTTACTTGATATGTCACAGAAATGGTGTATGTTTCCAGAGAATGACCCATTTATCTAAATGGCAAGATGAAAGACAGGGCTAGGGATGGCTGAGAGAAAACCCCAAAAAGCTTCATTACTTCTTGGACAGTCGCCCAGTTTGACGCCTTTTCCTTCTGGAATGTCCACCTTTTTGCGGTCAGAACTGGGCAGATTGATAGTCACCTCCAGCCTTTCCACTTTCTTCTTTTCACGTTTACCCGAAGTAAGCTCCACAGGCCGCTCTAACAATCCCACTGTAACATACGATCAGTCATCAACAGTGATTACAAAAAGATGAATGCAAATCAGTGTCAAGAAAACAAACCCATAAGAAATCCAAATCATAAAAGGATATTTTCTTTTCCTTTTTTCTCCAAGACCTGTTCACCACTAATATTTCTTTACAATCATAAAAACAAAAATTATTTATCTGAAGCGAGTACTGGTAATATCAATGTTCAACACTCCAAACCTTTCTGTTCCACTTTGAAGGACCCTTCACTTGTATTTAATTAAAGTCCAAGAAGTTACAATTGTCTATTGTTATCACATATCTAACGATTCCTAACAACAGTATGCCAAGAGAACTCTTGTGTATGTAGGTTTTCTTTTTTTTTAAGTGAGTTCCTTGGGTTGCTTTTTCTACTCACATAATTTCTGACAGATCTCAAAAAATGTTTCTTCAATTAGTATCTTTCATACCAGACTGGATCACAATTTCAAATATCAAATAGGGAAACAAATATTAACTAAAAAAAAAACAAACAAAAAAAAAACCCCTATGTCATTTCCATCCCAATCTCCTTAAACTTTAAAAACTGGGGAAACAAACAGAATATACATATAGACACAAAAAACACACAAACATAAGCAAGTAACCGCCACTGAAATGAATTCACTGAGGTATTCCAAGACTAGAATATTGGACACCAGGGATAATCAACTGATTTCTTTTCCACTCTGGTTTCACAAACATAGATTTAAAACCCTTGTTCCCAGCCACTTTCATTTTGGAAACGTGCTGAAGTGCAGCTATCACAGGCATTTGGAAAACATGCCGGTAAGTGAATCTTTGTAGCCATTGTGACATGTGTTCCTATATCCTGTGGGTGTGCTGTTACTCAACCAAGCACAAGTCATATACTCATTACACACTGTGGTCAACTATATTACTGTAACCAGCAATTACTCAGCAACATTTCGAATTAATCAGACTGGATGATTTTCACAAGAATGATGATTCAACTTGCAGATGCCAAAGTTATAAGTGGAAATTGCTCATGGCAGATGCCAAAGTTTAGTCTAGCAGTTGCTGCACAAGCACTAGCAATAATTCCACAGAATAAGCACATTTAGTCTGAAAATAACCAGAGACAAGGTTTATGTAGTTTTGAGTGATGACTTTCATGAAGAAGTAAATTCGTTTTTTGGTTAAAGACAGAAGATTGACGTTAATGACACTGATTCAGCCGAACTAAATCTTGTCCGAAGGTTCTGGTGATATTCCAGACTGAAGATTTATTTGGAGACATTGAAAATGTGAGTTCATACTATTACAATGGACATTTTAGACTGAAAATCTCTAGTTGCAGAAGTACTAATGGTTAATTAATGACGCTCAATTCTAAAACGAGTTCCAGCAATCTTACCTATTCTGAAATTTGGGTTGTGATCATCCCATCCATACCTCCAATCCTCAAACTGACCGTAATGTGTAATCGGATTTTGAAACTTTCACACACACACACACACATGCATTAAGATAATAAGCACAAGCACACACTTTTATAGTCAATACACATTGAGTGCTCTTAAAGTGTTAAGTATAATAAGATCAGATTCATGATACTTGTTGATGATGATCTGTCAAATTTTGTACAAGAGTTCTGAGGCACCAACATCAGTTTGTGCTACGTCTTTGCTTTTTGTCCCCTAGCTTTAAGCAGTCAGGGAACACATCCCATGGCGATTTTTAAAAAGCATGATGCTCTATATCAGTGAAAAGGTGACTTACCTATGAGCTTTTGAGCAGACCGACAGCACTTTTTCCTTCCTTTTTAGCTTTCTCAACTTCCCAACCCACCCTCATCCCTCCATTACCTGCAACCACCAGAACTCATCACTACCCCACCTCATTCCCTAACCTCCCAAATGCCCACACAGCTTAGGCAGAATGGAACCGTACCACAGTGCTGTCTCACTGGGAAATGCTGTATTCTTTAAAGCATGCATGCATTGTTCTTGGTCAATGTCGAAATGACAGATCTGTTCCCTTTATCTCTCTTTCTAAGGCCACCATCACACATGACAGAGCATGCCATCACTGAATTTTTTTCTGTCGACTTCTTTCTGCACTTCCCTAGTTACTTTTATTAACCCAGTGATGACCATTACGCACAAATGGAAGTCTGTTACAGAAAATTCCAATCTAATACACTGGAATTCAGGCCAAAGCATCACATTACAAAATTTACTGCAACATGATGGTTTTCTCCTGTATGCTTTAGTCAACTTCGAGCAGTGCATCACATATGAACGTTTTTGTCCGATTCACAACGGTCTACATGAATAGAAAAAAAAAAAAAAATCAAAACGTTTTAGAACATTCTGAATTGATGAACAACTTCCACTTGAGAACTCTTCTCCACTGAAAACCAACAAGAATCTTCAAAATAGACTACCCAGTCCATGACTGGACCACACGATCATGTGATTTGGCCTAACACGAAAAGGATGGCAAACATAAAACACAGTTTTTCAGAATTAGACGGACAGCTCTGCTGCTGCTTGGGGTCATAATCAAGCAAACTTTACAAAAGTCAGGCTATCTATGCAACATAACAAGCTTGTACAATTACAACAACTGCGTTACATGGATGTATCAATTTTCTGCCCACAGTGTTAAAGTGGACAACCTACAGTTTTGTCAGAGGTTCCACCCATTTTTCTCACTCCTCTCCTGTTGGTCATCTCCGTGTGCTGCTAAATAGACAGACGTGGTTTTCAAGCTGAAAAAATCTGACCCCATGACTGGTGGGTTCAATTCACAACTGTCACCTCCACAGACAAGCACTCTTATCCATTTGCCCGATATGGCACCTCTAAATTACTTGGACATTTTGGAAATCTATCAGTCAAATGGTTTGAGAAAAATGGATTGTTGCTGGCACATTTCACAGAAGAATAAAATGTATTTTCCAAATTAAACCTGAAACAAGCTCCCCTGAAGCAAAAGATCTACAGAAGAAATATAGTAAACAATGTAGAGTGACACACACAAACCCCTTTCCCTCTGCTCCTAACCACCTGCAAAAATCACAGACACTTTAAGATTTCTGATCTTACCAACCTGATCTTTTGATTTGCAAGTCATTATAGTGACCTCTAAAACTTAGCATACTGGGCTGCAGCACATGTTCCAGGATTACACGAATGAGACGTTAATGGTTATACACACACAGAGCCTTCCCTCCAGAGCCACCTTTACCCACAGAGGCTACAAACACACTCTTGATTGATGAAAAGTTGATCGTCTGGCATACAAGTCTGTGCACTATGAAGTTTATCAACATACACATTTTCACAAAATTTTCACACGCTTTTTGCCAGTCTGCCATTATATAAATTTTTTCTTGTCAAGTAATTCATTCTCTTCTGCATAGTTGTCTTGTAACAGATTGACAGGAACCACTTTTTTACGTTTTGAAGACTGAAATTTCATGACTGATCAGCTTCTTTAATTGCATCAGTGCTTTCACCTCTTTTTATAAACATGTTTAACAATTTGCTTATTTTTGTATTCGTATATTAGACAAGCTATGTCTTAAGACAGAAGTCCTTGAGGCCCTGGCGAAAGACTTCCCATTCAAAGAGGACTGCACCCTTATGGCATTCAGACTAATCAGACCTTCAGGTCCATACTAGTTGCCAGTCGCAAGCAGCAAAAAGCTTCAGACTGACTTCAGCCAGCAGAGAAAAAAGTACTGTTGACCTGCAGCACGTCTGGCTCCTCCATAACTTAAAACTGAGAGAACAAAGCTAAACAGTTTGAAGAACTTTACCAATTTTGGAATTATCATGACCTCAGCCTGCAAGGAAGTATGGAACACACTTGCAAGCACAGGCGCTTCTCTGGGCATACTACTGAAGCAAGAGTGGGGTGGGATAGAAGTGGGGTTAACATGGCATAAATCTGTACCAAGTTCACCGTAATCAACCCTGCTTTATGGCTATGAAACATGGACACTGTACAGGAATTGTTCTAAAACACTCTATCACTTCCATCTCTGTAGCCTGCACAAGATAGTGGGGGGGTGAGGGGGTCTCTACTTGGAGGACAGGGGCTCCAATAATAAGCTACTTCCAAAGCCGTCTTGTAGGAGCTGCCATCTGGTGGGGGGAAAAAAAGACAAACAAAACAACACTGGCTGGCCACTCAAAAGACTTCAAACATTGTCAGCACACCCAAAATAATGCTAAATAAAGGAGGTTGGTGGTATTGTGGGGAAAAAATAAAAACTGAAACCAAAATCATTCTATGTAATCAAAATCTTTCAATAATTTTCTTTTCAGACTATTTGTTTTCAATATTTTATTATAAATTATGAAAGAGGAGTCAAAAACAAAATACTCAAAAGCAGGAACAAGACCGTACCCAAACAAAATCTTTCCAGTCCATAGAGTAACCTACACCATCTTGCTGATCAGGACACAACATTTTCAAAAATTTCTCATCCATAGTTCCATAGTATTCCAAAAATTTGCACCCCAGAGCTACAGATGCTATCTGTCGACATGCATGCAATACTACAGATGCTACCTGTTGACATGCATGCAATCTGTCAAGGAGAATTTTTGCCAATCAGAAAAATGGAAGGAGTCATTATGTAAATGCATCAGACACTCTTGAAAAATTTAGAATCATGGTCAGCAATACAAATTTACTCAAACAGCTATCCAGTATGATACAGCCTGACCTGTTAAAGAGTATTCCAAATCCAAAATAAGACTATTTTCTACAAAACAGGAGTACTCCAACAAGAAAGTTTAAATTAATCCAAACTGCAGCAAACACGCGTTATTTGTATCACAGCCGTTGAATACCACAGTCACTGAATATTTTACTATGTTAAAAGTATCACTTGTTTACATTCAGACACCCTAAAAACTACTTTTGGTGAACTTTTGACAAAAATGAGAGTATTTTCCACACAAAAAAAATTCCAAATTACTGTAAAAACGGGAAGGCAGAAGGGATGGTCCTTCGTTTTGTTTTCACCTACCACCACATTGCAGACACTCCTTGCCAGTAGTAAACAGATGATACCTTAAACTTAGCAAAATATTCACAGTTCGGCTGTGGCTCGTGGGTGATAATCCAGCAAATGGAACAAAAGCTGAACGGTCTATGCAACATGACCATTTCAGATAATCAAAATGGCTCCATTCTCGACGTACGAATGTGTTGCTCACAGCGCAATAGCCAGTCTACAGTTTCGTCGTAGGTTCCACCAGGCTTCCGATGATCATTGCACGGCAATTGGAATTTGGTCATACAATAAAATATTTCAACATTGTAGAAACTGGCTCATGAAGTGGAAATTCTGTGATGATAATCGACTAGGACATCCCACAAATCAAGTTCCACTGTTAAATTCCTGATAGTGTAGGCGCTCTCAATTACTAATGTTAGTTGATAACACTTTAAAAACATAGGAACACTAATAAAAATAGATAACGTTTAGCACTGTTTAGAATATTTTAGCAACTTGTGTGTGCAAGATGTTATGCGTGCGTTCACACATGGAACCTTGGTTTATAGTCTCATTCGAAGGACTGTATGGGAAATGGAGTCAGAACCAATGTTAACTCTGAGGGAAAAATCCTCCTGTACCGAAACGCCCCAGCAGAGGTTCAAACCCGCAACCCCAGGATCACCAAGATTACAAGTCAGGCGCTCTACCAACTGAGCTATTTGGCTCCCAGTGGAGCCCAGACTACTGACGGATGAAGATGGGGGTCTTGAGCTTGAGACTTTGTAAAATGGATAGCTTGTGTTTCATCAATTCTAAAAAAAACGGTCATCTTCAAAATACAGTGTAAAAATAAATGAAGTGATACGGACATGTGTCCCGTTCAGCAGGCTTTGCAAAGACAGTCCTGCAAGGGACGGTCAGAGGAAACCGCAACAGAGGAAGACAATTGAAGAGGTGGGTGTACAATATCTGAGGGTGGACTGGAATGAGCCTAGCAGAATCTCGGCCAGTGGTGGAGAACAGGGACGGATGGAGGAAGTGGCCAGATCATCAGGGGTGCCCCAACAACAACAGACGATGTCAAGGGATAAGTGAAGGTGAAGGAATGTAAAAATAAACAAAATTCAAAGTCAGTCATTTGTGGATAAACAGAGATTAAAAAATAACCACTTTCTTTTTTCATAACATTATACATATCTATTGAAAAACAAGAACATACATGGTGGTTCTTCATCATCATCTTCCTCCTCTGACTCCTCGTTGGCCTCTTCTTGCTTGGGAGGCACCTTGACTTTGCTGTCCTCTGATCTGAATCCTCTTTGATTTTGCTGGTCTCTCCATTTTCAGAGACATCCATCTGCAACTCACAAAAGATAAAAAGAAATCAAATACACAAACTCAATAAAGCAACCAGAACTGGCAAATGTCAATGTGCTAGGAGCTGGAATGTCCACTTCTGCTTCACTCACTGAAGTCTTGATGGCACCAGGTACCGTCACTCTCAACACTGTCTCAACATAATGACAGTACTCAAATGCCATAAGATGATAAATGCCATTTATAAGATGATAATTTTTTATAAACAACATACACCATAGGCAGGAGATAACTTTTGCAAGTCAGACTACAGTCACATTTGTGTTGTTCCTTCCCTTACATCATGTTTCATAGCCAGTCAGACCATACTGAATGAATTTTCCAAATCACTGTGCGGTAGTGTTTACATTTCGTTTTCAAGATGGTGGCAAAATGAAACAATTTTCAAGTTCATTTTTGAACTTTTCATTTATTTATTCTTTTCTTTTTGTTGTTTCATTAGTTCTGACCAGAACGTATGGATATCTGTAACACTTCTGAGTAGTTTTTGAGCTGCTGTGACAAAATTTGCTGGGGCAAAGTGAAAAAAAAAAAAAAAAAACTATAAATATACATAATTATATACAAATGGTGAACCACATGGTTCAATTTTGTTTTCTGAATGCTGGTTTGGATACCTTCCTATATCAGAATAGGGAATGATGTTATTATTGCCCATTCTAATCCTGAATATGCAGACCAGAACTTCATACAGCCCAAAATACAAATATATAGCACTAGTGGTTATAGTGACAAGGTCATACACTTATTTACAGATCTTTGCAAATTAGTCATTGTTCTAGGATTGAAAGGTCATCTATCAACAGCTGATTTCAAAACATCACCAGAACAGATGAGAAGACCTTGAAAAATCTAGTACCTGGCCCAAAAGATTTTTTTCCTAATAGCTCTACGTAGTTGTCACTTATCTTTTAAAATTCATCATCGTTTTGTGAGTTATGTCATTTAGCATTGTATATGGATGGGACACTGGGCTGAACATGCAACACAAGTAAGCAAGGAGGAGAGGCAAAATCAACTGCTTTTCATGTCAGATTTGTGCACCTCAAAATAAAATGCTTTTTAACCCTGATTGATGCCCTTTCAATTCTTAAAATCTGAAAATAATTACAGAAGTTATGTGCATATATATATATATATATATATATAATATATATATTCAATGGTTTTTTTTCCCTCTCTCTTGGGCCTATTTCCCATTTTAAGGCAAATTTGAAATTCTGGTCAAATCTGGCACAACGCAGTACCAATTTCAGTTACACTATAGTCCTGTTGGGAAACCCAACAAAGCTTTTATTATAAATTACAAATTCTTAATCCCTTATACACAAAGATGTGTTCTTAAGTGACTACAGGGTGCTAAAACTGACAACTGTTAAATAAGAAAAAATTTAACACTTTACACTTAATTGTGCTAACCGCAATGGTCAAAATGAACACTTTCCACTTGATAGTGCTAACCACAACTGTCAATATCTTAGGTTCTAATGGCCAGTAATGAAGATACAGACTTTTGTTTGGAATGTGATGGGGGGAGAGGGGTCATTTGTTTTTGCACCCTCTTTAAATATCAGTAACTTTTACAAACTTTGTATTCATTTTAACCCGACGTACCAACCAGTTGAAAATCTCTTCCTCCTCCCCCCCTAGTCTTGCTGCTGTTTATTTTACTGTTTTTTTTTTGTTTGTTTGTTTGTTTGTTTGCTTTTATTTCTGTCACATGCACGTGTATAATACCTAATATAACTTTATTATGTGTGTCCAAAATGAAACGAAAAGGGGCAAAATCGCGCACTGGCAACGCTTAAGCACATGGCTCTACGTCACACCATGGCAGCAGGAGTTTGGTATGCAGTTACTATGCAGAGACTAGATGCGTTACATGAATAATGCAGCGCAGAAGAAAGCATGGGGAAGCACTGCGTCAGTGACAATTCCATTCAAAAATCCATACGAGGCCAGGGAACAAATTCAAACATTTTAGAGCCGGTTTTGCGATGGATTTCACGTGTATAAATCGTAATCAGGTCAATTTGTAATTCTCAAATGACAGTAAAACCATCATTGTTTATTCATACTGATGACATCTCTACCAGTTCAAAATCTGATTTAGACAGGCTTACTTTATTCACTATATAAATTGTGTCTCATTCTCACACACAGGAACTCACGCTGACATGTCGCATTGTGATTGTCATACATCTTCAGATATCAAAAGGTTGT
>JADBJO010000412.1:574680-679680 GCA_016801955.1 Conus betulinus
CATCAGTTGTGTGACTGAAGCGCGACACAATGTTAGTAGGCGTATGTGTCTAGAACTGATTACTGAAATTCTCTTTCTACTGGTATCCTCAAATACCCACTTATCAGATTTCAAAGAATTTCAGCACGGTGCTGTCTGTTTTGTTTTTATTTATTCGCTGGCTTCCATTGCTTTCTTGAAAAGAATCGAACACAAACTTAAAATTTTGACGTCCACTGTTCTTATCAAACTAGATATATACCAGTATTCAAATTGTACACTCCAATGCTTCATCTTCGCATCATATCTGACAAATGAAAGTGAAAAATCCCAGAGGCAAGATTAGAAACGAATGGTCTAACATATTTGAACAAGTCAGCAAACTGCCTGAAATTCTACTACTCTCGGATTCAGTAATTCCTTTAAATCCAAGTTAAAAATCTACGTCTTAACAGTCTAACTTGCCCTTTGTCTACCTTGATCATAGATCACCGGGCTGTAGTTATCAGCTGTGTGTGTGTGTGTGTGTGTGTGTGTGTGTGTGTGTGTGTGTGTGTGTGTGTGTGTGAGTGAGTGTGTGTGTGTGTGTGTGTGTGTGTGTGTGTGTGTGTGTGTGTGTGTGTGTGTGCGTGGTGTGTGCGCGTGCACCTGCACGTGTTGGGGATGTATGCGTGTATACACGTATGTGAAAGTGGCAGACTGGGGGCAAGCCAGGGAAGGAGGGAAGGGAGGAGAGGTGGGGGGAGGAAAAGGGTGGTATGGAGAAGGCTGATTTTCCTTGTTTCTTGTGTGAACCAGTCGGAGCAGTTATCTGCGGAAGGTTTCTTCTATCAAAACTTCCTACTGTCAGCCTCTTTCTAAACGTTTCTCCAATTTTAAACAATATGTGAAAACCGGCGACAGTTGACGCAACGGTAAGCCAGGTGAAATAAAAAAATCGGCTAAGATGTGTGTGTGTGTGTGTGTGTGTGTGTGTGTGTGTGTGTGTGTGACAAAATCCGTGTGTGTTATGTCGAAGTGTGAATACTATCGTATGGTATAGTGAGTTCGATTAGAATCATTCGTTTTGATGAACAATACAGCCTCGTGCCACTCTGATGGATTACCTCCCCACCGGGGTGTACAGCTATTCAGGTCACGATCAAATTACCATGTAGGCTATAGAGTTGAACGAGGTTTGAATTAGCGTAGTTCGACTGATCTAAAGATCAAATACAGACCTTTGCTCTAATCATTAAACCCAAATTACCAAGCAAAGAGGTTCACATTAAAGTGTTCAAGCAGCTATAAGTACCTGAGAGTTGACTGTTTCCAACGACCTGAGCTGGGAGACCCATGTGGACCACATAGTCTAGGTGGGAAACAGCATGATAGGTGTCCCGAAGAGGAACTTGAGGATTGCATAAAGAAAAGGCCAAGGTGGATGCTGATTTCACCCTAGTAAGACCACATCTGGAACACTGCAGTTCAGTATGGAATCCCCACGTTGTTGATCAAGTCCACTGGATCGAATAAGTATGAAGATGAGCTGCACTGTATGTCACGAGTGACTCCTGTATAATAGCAGTGGAACAATCATGCTCTGAAAACTGAAGTGGAATACTCTTGAAAACAAATACAGAAAAGAAGAACTGGTTATGCTATGTAAGACAATCAATTAGGCTACAGGTCAACTTCCAGTCCAAGCTGCACGTTTCTCTCATCTTCGGCAAAACTGTTGTAAATCATGCGTCCCCCCCCCCCCCCCCCCCCCCCCCCCCCCCCCCACACACACACACACACACACACACACACTTTCCGTATTAAACAACCTGGAACTCTTTCCAGCCCCTGTGGCTGAGACTCTCAACTTTGTACTCATCAAAAGGGAACTCTTTCACCACCCCCTCTCCCTCGTTCAATTTGTATTCGATCATTTTGCGCAAGTAGGGCTATTGAAGATTCGAGTTGTGCCAGTCGGTGTTTACTTCAGGGACTGTTACAATAGCTGGACTGTAACTGGAGATGTGAAAACGAGCAGGTATTCCCTTATCTGTTTAGATATTCTATGTTTTGTAGAAGACCTAAATTATTTCGTTGCTTTTCTGTTCTTCACCCCTTTAACTTCTGCCCCCCCCCCCCCCCCCCCCCTCCCCCTCACACACGTCGTTCATCCGCACCACGCATGGCTGGACGTATAAGGGTAATAGATGACCGTATCTTGTCATGATTTAGAGACTGAAGAACAGAACTGAGAGATCGATCGATCCAGTCGATTGTCTGATGGCGCGTGTCAGTATCGCATGTGTTTGTTAGTGTCGAGATCCAAATCTCTAAGTCCAGTCCAGGGTTTCCATACCACAGATTTCGGAGATAGGCTTGCGAGTGATGTGTTTACAAATGTTGTAGCCATTTCAGGAGTCGTGTAGACTTGTCAAGAAAGGTGAGGGTAAATGTCGTAGATATTAGATTTTAGAATTGACAGTAATATTCTTCCAACACAATATCAGAAAGAGAAGTATACTGCTTCTGATTTCGTTGCTCACAGAACTTGACAGTGTACATCGGGACAAGGTCTGATAGCGATATTGCGTCGGGCTCAGGCTAGAGTCGAGTGGTAGATTCAAGTTGTAAGCCGGTTCCGAGTTTGCAGACAACAATGAAAATCAGACATCCAGTGTGTGCAGTATTTCATTTTGAAAAATCGATAGGGCTTAGGACATATGTGCAAGGAAAATCAAGTGGAGCGTTTTGGATATAAATGGGCCAAAGTACTACTACTAGTACTACAGTCATGAAGATGCTGCAACGCAAAAAAAAAAAAATTTCATACAAACGGAGAAACTTAATTTGGGATTGTTCTTGTTGGCAAGTCGTTAAATAAATGAATGTTCCTTCAGAATGGTCTCTTGTAACTGAAGGGTCTGATCTGAAACAGAAAGACCCAATTTTACAAACTTGATCAGCTCATATGGACTGGACTGTGGACTACATTAGTTTCTGTGTTTAGTTTTAAATGCAGAAAATTGTAAAGTACTACATATTGGAAAATCAAACTTAAAAAAGGATTATATAATGAAAATTGGGACAAGGAAGTAAAAGTATCTAAATGTGAGCAAGAGAAAGACCTAGATGTGACTTTTTGACAAAAGTTTGTTATTTGACAAACATGTTGCGAATAGTATTAACAAGGCCAACAGAATGATTCATCATCATCATCATCACGTATTACTGTTCCTGGGGTACAGGCTGCCAGCCAAGGACCTCCAGGCATCTCTGTCCTGGGCTCTTTTCTCCAGCTTTTCCCAAGTCATCCCCATGTTTCTGACGTCTGCTTTCCATGTTCCGATGTTGGCTGCCCTGGTTGAAAGAAAGGCAGTCGGCCTTGTGGCTTCCTGAGATTTCAGGCTTTCACCACATGGTGTCGCACATCTTCTTGTCAAAGACCCATCCCTTCCCAGGGCTGAGGTGTTGATTTGATCTTTGGTTGGCGCTTTTGTAGATGTGATTTGTTTTTACGGGGTAGGGTAGCTGGCCCCATGCCCAGCCTCCTCCTTTATCCGGGCTTGGGACTGGCATGATTCCCAAAAAGGGTCTTCTGGTGGAGTTCAAGAGAATGGTTGGAATAATAAAAAGAACATTTCCATTTTTTTAGAAAAAGACACTATTTTACAATTATATAAGACACAAGTTAGACCTGTTTTTGAATATGGCAATACTGTATAGTATCCAATGCTAAAGAGACAATCAGAAGCTCTAGAACAGATTCAAAGAAGAGCAACAAAGATGATCCATAATATAAAAGATTACTCATACCAGGAAAGATATATATGATTAATTATGAATATAAATTTACAGCTTCCAACACTGAAAGCAAGAAGAATAAGAGGGGACTTGATTCAAACATATAAGATATTTAATGGTTTTGAAGATGTTGATAAAGCATGTTTTTTTTTTTTTGTACTCCACAGACAAATAATACAAGGGAAAGTGAAGATAAGATATTTAAACAATATTCCAGAAGTAATTGAGAAAATTCACATTATCAATAGAGTAACCAAAATTTGGAATGAGTTAACAACTAACACATCAAACATGCATCTAGTAGTAATGTATTTAAGAACCTCATAGATAGACATGAATTAATAACTAAAATAAAATATGAATTTGGATAAATTAGACAGAGCTAGTCTATGACTGGACCAACAGACATAAGAAAAAAAAATATATATGCAGAAGGGGCGTAAAAAGCCTAAATAGGCTAAGTTGTTTGATAGAATGCCCAAAATCCTGATCCTGATCCTGGAATTTTACAAACTTGTTCAGCTCATATGGACTGGACTGTGGACTACATTAGTTTTTGTGGCTGCTGTGCACCGCTGGTGACTGTGAGTTGCTTTGTTCTGAGATGTGTTTTATATTATAGAAGTGGAACACCATGAATTCTCAAAATCTGGCAAGTGTGAACCATTTCATAGCACACTAACTTCAAGCAAGGCAAGATTGACGAGAGATTGCTAGCATAGCTAGGAGCTCTATGTAATAGTAAACGCTGATGCCACTGATGGGTGCATTGAAACAAGCGGAATGTTGGCCTTCAACAGCCAGTGGGCTTTATAACGTAGCCATAACAATAACTTGAAGTGGTATAGCACCTGCATTTGCACTCTTGTCTCTCACTTTGGTGCTGCGAGCACAGGCCAGTGACTCATGAATTCTCACAGCTGTGAAACCCACAGCAGGTATGTGACAATCAGAGAAATGGGAGGATGGAACGCCTGCCTGTCATGGCGCCAAGTCATTTAATGCGTGTACTGGAGCTATTCCAGCCGGCGGCCATGTTTTCTTTGTCTTGGAGCCACTTGATTCTAGAAAGCATTGTTTACTGTGAATGGCCCTCTGACAACATGAGTTGTACGTGCTGTTTACGTTTCACGGAAACACTGTACTTTCGCGTTTTAATGTCTATGAAATATGGTAAAGTGCACAGCTTCATGCACTTTCCCAAAACGGGGTCAAAGGGGGAGGGGGGGGGGGGGGGTTACACACATACACACACACACTCTCAAACACACACACACACACACACACACACACACACACACACACACACAGACACACACACAAATGCAGAGACTTGCATACACTCGTAGGCACGCACGTGTGCACACACACACACACACACACACACACACACACACACACACACACACACACACACACACACACACACGTTGCATGAAAGGAATTTTCTTTTCTTTTGCTGGTCTTTAATTGGGTTGTTATCATTTTGTTTTTATCTGTACTGGGTTATGAAGGATTACAAATAAAATAATAGAACAAAAGAAACCATGACACATTTGAAATATACTCTGTAGCAGCTTATGTCTACAGTTTCTGCGGCAAACATCAAAATGTTGAATAGGGCAGAAGGGACGGAATAGTTCAGTTGCTAGAGTGCCGGACACGTAATCCAAGGGTTGCAGGTTCAAATCTCCGCCGGGCCATTTCGGTACAGGGAGATTTTTCCCTCGAGTTAACATTAGTTCTGACTCCATTTCCCATACAGTCCTTTGAATGAGACATAAACGGAGGTTCCATGTGTGAACACATGCATAACATCTTGCACACACATAAAATCCCATCACCAGCTTTCGGAAGAGACGGCCAGTTTGGCCATTGGTATGGATGACACATTACACATAGCATGCACCTTCCCCGAAGATGGAGTATGGCTGTCTTAATGGCAGGATAAAAAGGGTCATACACACAAAACTCCACTCTCTTTGTTGGGTAGATGGGATTAATCCTTGCCTGTTTATATAGGGAGTGTCTGCAGGAGTATCAGCTTGCGTACACAGAAGAAGAAGAAGCAGAAGAAGAAGAAGAAGATTTAGAAGAAGAAGCAGAAGAAGAATAGGACAGAAGCAGTTCCAGAGTTGTAGTGCTTATTATTATTCTCTGGAATATAAATGTGCACATCTCATGATTTTTTTTTACTTTCCAACAATAAATGCATCTGTTTGGAAAGTGAGGCATTGTAGAATCAAACATGAACCATTCACACACACAAACACACAACACACACACACACACACACACACACACACACACACACACACACACACACACACACACACACACCCCTCAGCTCCCCAAGTCACCACCTATAAACATTTCAAAATATGTAGTCTGCACCACCAAAAAAAGCAAGTTTTGTTTCTCCGACCAGATTGACCCCAACAGGTACATACATGTATACAGTCATGTTCATCACAGTTTCATACATAAATTAGTACATGAGGTAAGGACTTGGAGCTAATTATGTTTTCTCTCGGTCTCTCTCGCACGTGCACGCACGCACGCACACATGCACACACGCATGCACACATACATACACCACACGCACACAAAGCATCTGCACACATACAATGTTTGTCAGAGTGACCCTGCAGAGTGGTGTGCGTTTTTTTTTAATTTGAAGGAAGAAATACTAGAGTGCAACAGAATGCTATAACGGCACTGCACTTGCACTAAGTGGTATTTTTTGCAGATTCTGCTCTTAACCCAGTGGAAGTCATCAGAATATTCTCTGAGTTCCGTAAAGTTTTTTTTGAAAAGTGAAGAATTTCTGATGAGCTTTGTAAAGGTTCCGCGACGGTATATTCCCCTGATCTGTAGATTATATTGATTAGCTACATGGTGCATCCTGGTCTTAGTATAGATGACAGCTTTGATGAGGGGGAAGAGGTGATTGTTGTCAGGTTCAGTGTCCAGTATATGCCCAATGACAGACTGAAATACCTTGCGTTCATCTTCTAGCAAGTCTGCATGGGAAAAGGCACCAGGAATACCAGTGCTCTGTGTGTGTGTGTGTCTGTCTGTGTTTGTGTGTGTGTGTGTGTGTGTAGGTGTTATGATACCCATGTGTTTGCGTTTTGTATACAGTTCATCGCTTTTACTATAGTATAACACATTTGTGCACAGGACCACAAGAATAGGCGTGAGTGGGTGCGCACTCACACACACACACACACACACACACACACACACACACACACACACACACACACACACACACACACAATCAGTTGTTTGGGTGACCGTCATTTTCCTCTGCGTCTGCCGATAACACACACACACACACACACACACACACACACACACACACACACACACACACACACACACAAGCACATTTATGCACGCATTCACTCTCACACACACTCACACACACACACACACACACACACACACACACACACACACACACACACACACACACACACACACACACACACACACACACACACACACACACACACACACACACACACACCAGAGTACAGGCATGCTCACATTCACACGCGCGCACACACACACACACACACACACACACACACACACACACACACACACACACACACTTATTCATTATACTGATACGTTTTGATGTCCACAGAAATATGTACTGTAATGTATCATTTTCAAGATAAATAAAGATACTCAACTCATTCACATGCCACCTTTTATTTGCCTGGAAACAGAAAAGACATGCAACAATTAATTGATGAAAGAAAGGAATACTCCTGGATGAAAATCTGGTGCAGTGAGTGACCAGTTTGTCTGGCTTTGGCTCCATCGCACTAGTGAAAGGATTCCCTGTGGGTGTGTTTCCTACCCCTCCCATTTCTCTGGTGACAATAGAGTAGTCTGGGTTAAACTTAACTTCCCCTGCCCGGAGCAGTCAAAATCTGAGTATGCACTGACCATGCAAAAACCTTTTTGTTTCGAAAACATGGCTTTGAAAAGACCATCAGAGAGAGCAGGGTTCATACGCTCTTTGAAACTCCCTGAACTCTGCGTGTGAATTTCAAGCCGTTGAAAACCTTTGAAAATCAATAAAATGTGGTTCTGTTGACCAAACCTTGAAAACCTTTTGAAAAACAATCCATTGGCTCCAAACATTTTCAGTGTGGCAAAAAGAAATGGCAGTTTGATTTTTCTGCATTCAGGTTGATGAAAAATTGCTGTAAAAAAATTTTTGTAACATCGTCGCGATCTCGGATTGTCGTCTGCTACTCAATCAAGGGAGATGATTTGTAACTTCATCAGTTTTTGCACATGTATTGTTAGCCTAGAATTACGAAAAACCTACATGAAAGCTTCTTGAAAACTCCTTGAATATTGATCTTTGGAGTCTTTAGGAGCCCTGGAGAGGCCAGTGATCACACTAATAATTTTCTAAGGCACTTTCTGTTTGCATGGGGCAGTGTGACCATCCCATCAGATCGTCGTTAGGTGTAGATTGTCTCACCTTATCTGGTGTGCTGCTCCTGCAGTTTTAGTCAGTTTATGGGCCTGTTCCTTCTTATGGTCTGCCCACACTATTTAAATCCCTTTACGTTATGATGTTACTTCTAATGTGGTTTCAATACTCGTGCATCCAATCAAACTGTAATTTCAAATGACATTAGTCATTTTAATCAGTTGTCCTATGTTTGTTGTCAGACATGACCTTTTTTTGTTTAACACGTTGCGCTGTATTTTCTGAAGTGTGAAATAGAAAAAGCGACAAACGAGAGCATGAGAGAAATTCTAACAGTTTTCATCGTGATGACAGACCCGACAGTCTGGCCTTAGTGATATGCGCGCTGAGCCTGGTTGATACTAAGAGGCTTCAAGTCTAGCTGGATAGGGCAAATATAGCTGGCTTGATAGAGGAATTGCAGGAGCATACCCAAAGCATCCCTTTCAGATTTGCTTGGTTCTGCCCACCCAGTGTTTTCACTATGCCTTGGTGGACTGTTATCTGATACGAGACAATATAGCCAATAGCTGCTGCTTATTGCATTTGTGAGCAATGAATGTCAGATCAGTGGTAACTATAGGAGACAATTTGTTGTTGTTTATTTACCATGAAGTAGATGCAAGAAATAAATATATTCAATGTGTGACGGATAACACAAACTGGCTCCCTGAATGACTGCCACAGTGACTTCATGATGATGAATATTCTACCACATTTCCTTCCTTCAGGGAAAACGAATGGTGATTTGGGCATCATTTCTCACTGTTCTTGGGTTGACACAGAGGAGGGGTGGGGGTGGAGGGAAGATACCAGTAGACAGTAGACTGAAATCACTGGTTTTCCTCTTCATCTCTTCAGCTTTCCTACCCATATACTTGCCAGCCAAATATACCTTTTTTCACTCATCATGACCTATTATATATACTAGGTGCATTTTTAAAGTATTCTTTGTTTTGCCCAATATTTTATGGTAAATGCTGATGAAACCTTTTTTTTTTTTTTTTTGATTGAAAAGGTCATTCATCACACACACACACACAAAGAATGTCTTATTTTTATTTTGTTTTGTTTTTTGCCTGTCTGTTTGGTTTTAGTAATCACTGATGTGATCTTTGAATTTCTGAAAGAGATTAACATTTTTCATCTGATCTAAGATTTTACGGAAGAAAGATTTGTAATGAAGTTTCTGGCACGCTTTTAGAAGATGTATTTTAAAGAGATGTGTGAAAGGTTTGTTGTTTTGTTTTGTTTTGTTTGATGACTTGTGAGTTGATATTAACGTGGTGACAGCCCTGATACGGCCCTTTGCGGCCGGCTGGACTATAAGCAACATTACCTTACCTCACTGTATTATACTGGACTGTGGATTATGCACTTCAGTAAATATACATGGATTCTTTCCGTACAGCCACAAAAGGACTATGTGCTCATCAGATCATTCATGGTGTGTGTGGTGGTATCCATATTTGCGCAAGGTTATAGCAAAAGGTAGACTCTAGAAGAAATGAAAACATAGTGGGAAAGTTATAAAGTTATTGTGCATATGAAAAAAAAAAGTTTTTCTTTGGGGATGCTGTGAATTTCTGTGAAAGATGTTTATAAGATTTGTGAAAGACGACAAAAAAAAAGGACATTTCTCCTGTTTTTCTTGACTTTTACTTATACATTTCCGGTTAGAGAATGCTGCAAAAGTGCTGCTGAATATAATCAAATCTTAAATAAATGTCAGGGAACCGCCCAGAGAAACGTGGACAAACGAGTCACAAGACAACACACAACGCGTTTCGACCTCATAGGTCTTCCTCAGGTGAAACAAAGACGGACAAAATAATGAAAATGCACTTAGCTTTTAATCGCCTTCCTTGTGCTGAACTCAGAAGCAATCTGAAGCGATCAAAGCTAAGTGCATTTTTGTTAATTTGTCCGTCTTTGTTTCACCTGAGGAAGACCTAAGAGCTTGAAACGCGTTGTGTGTTGTCTTGTGACTCGTTTGTCCACGTTTCTCTGGGCGGTTCACTGACATTTATTTAAGATTTGTTTAGATTTCCGCCTGCAGTCATTTCACTTTGCAACTAGAGCTGCTGAATGTAATAATGTATAATGTGTTTGCTGCTGAACACACACACACACACACACACACACACACACACACACACACACACACACACACACACACACACACTTTTTTTTGTTTTTTTCGTCTAATATCACCTAGAATAGATAGACATTAAATTTGAAACACACACACACACACACACACACACACACACACACACACACACACACACACACACACACACACACTCACACACACATGTATATAGATTTCATAATTAAACAAGGCTTGCAATAGGAGGATGCAGTTTAATTAATTAGGATTATTTCCAGTTTGTGGGTGGGAAGAGAAATTGCGCAAGGTGTAGACATGGAACATACGCAAAATGAGTCATGTTTTAGCATTGTGCGTCCACCAAGCTTACAGTGAGGAGGGTAAGTTCATTAGTACTAGCTCAAATCACAAGGGAAGGCACTTATTTCTTATCGCTGGAATACATTCAAGGCAATCCGAATTAAACTGTACCTTCCCTTCGTAAGCCTGTTTTAACTATTCAGTTGTTCCCTGTCGCCTGTCCAGAGATATCACCTGAGACTTCAGAGGGGCTTATAGACTAACAACATACCACTTCCAATTATAGTGCAGGCCTGGTAATAAACTGCAAAACCGTTTGATGTCCAGTGAAGCTAAGATCAAACACAAATTCACACATTAACTTTCTGGTGTAAAGGTGTCCATGTCCACAGTTTGGAGTAACAGCTGTTGTAATATTTACTGAGTGTTTTTTGACTGCTCCAACCTGCAGGCTTTAATAACTGATACCACTGACACACCATTGTGTGCAACCGCACTGGTGCTGGCTGTGTCTGTACTGCAGCTTTCATACTGCTCAGTGTCTATACCTGCTGCTTCAAATACTACTTGATCCAGCAAAAGAAAGTATCCCTGGAAAAAGGGTTGTTGATTTTTTTTTTTTTAATAAAGCTGATGAACAGTTTGGATCCTTTCTGAATCTTCTTTTGGAGTTCTAAATATAACTCCAAGTGTTTCACTAAACAGAGATTATCACTGTTTGAAAAAAAAAAAAAAAAAAAACCCAGATAGTTGCTTGTTCTGTGTGAACGTCTGGCCTGGGCGTGTTTTAGTTTCCCTTAGAAGAATATTAAACATTTTTGAGAGATGTGGTTTGATGTCATGAAGATTCAAATCATGTACTGTTTAACTTTTTTGCTGTATTAAATAAGACAACAGCATTACAGTCCTCAAAAGGTAACCGTTTTAAAGTGAAGTCTTGTATGTGCAACCACTTTAACAAATGATCTGAAACAATGCCAACATCCTACATCTCTGTGTGTTTTGACAAAGCTGAGCACTTCATGAAACCCTTTTCAGTATCCAGCAAATATCCAGATGATTTCTGACTGAAGGTCTGCTGCCACTCTATGGTTTGAGGTATGCATTCTAAGCACTCCTTGCATTGTTCACTGCACTATAACTTGCATCATTTCAAAAGAGAGAAGCAAGAAATTGGCTGTATGTACAGGGCCAGGAGCTGATTTGTCTGTGAATTGTCATGGGCTATTTTTGTTGTTGTTCTGTTTTCAGTATGACAGTTATACATAGTCTCAGTCGCTGGTTGCCAGGATTCCAGAATGAAATCTGCTGCAGTATTCATCAATCCTTTTTCACTGTACCTTTTTCTGATACTCTGCATGCCAGAAGGTGAAGTTTTTCCTTTCACACATGTCGGTGAATCTTGTGTGTGGTTGGCAGTGTCAGGACAGTCTTGGTTGTAGGTTTGGCTTCTTCTTCTTCAGCGTTCCAGTATCTAGTAGCGTGTGAAGTTGTTTTACCAAGTTGGAATACTCACACTATACTCAGAGTATAGTCAGTTCACTCCGACTTCATTGAGTGCAGAAAAATTTTGGGATGAGGTTGTGGAAAAAGATAGATAAAAGATATGGTTGACAGAAAGGACAGTAGACCACAGTACAGCAAAGGAGGAGACAGAGTTATTACAAGCGAAAGAAATAGGAGACGTTACTAGCACAGAATGTCCAGAAGGAGGGGGAACTATTTGTACAAAAGACCCCTGGTATCCCCACAGGGGAGGAGGTTTGGCAAAAGGTTCTGGACAAGACTGGCCACCAAAACTTCTGTCGGCCATCTATAGGACCACCAACACACCTGTGCTCAGCTCCTGTCTTGCCTTTTGAAGGACTTGCAGTATGTCACTGAAAGGAGGAAAGACATAGCAGTCAAGGAATTTCCACGAAAGTGAAAAAATTATCCACTGCACAAGCTCCAAGATCAGGCAGTAAAAAAAAAAAATAGCATGCTAACTGAGAATTTTTAGAATTCTTGAGGTGAGCAAACCCACAAGGGTGGAGCTGCCATGCTGTGTATGGGCTTATTTTCCGTTCAGCTTAATTGATGCCATGGGAGCAGTCTATTATTATTAAGCTAAGTGCTGCCTGTAGGGGATCCCTTTCTGAATTGGTGATAATTACTTCTCTCTCTGTTCCATTTTTTTAATTTAAAATCATTCTGTGGGATCCATCCTTCTTGAGGCAATTGAAAATGAGCGAAACAAACTGACCCTGTTCTAACGCGCACTTAGATATAACTTTCCTGATGTATGTTCTGTTCTGATGTGATCCTGTTTTTAATTCGTTATTGTTTACCTGTCCTCTTATTGTTTGTTTTGTGGATTCTTGTTTAAGTTGTTTAAGTAGTCTTCTGCTCTGATTTCCATAGAAGCATAACAAATCATCCACAAATTTTCTTCATCTTAATTTAAAAAAAGGAACAAAAGCAAGCAGGGCGTTTCCAGTTTGTGGTCAAGTTTTTGTGAAGTTGTTGCATCCCATATCTACAAGAGATTCAGTGAAAACCTTGTTCAGAGATGTTCTGCCTGACGTGATCTTTGAGTTCTTGAAAGGTTAACATTTTCCATCGGATTTGAGATTTTTTACAGTGGAAAGATTTTTAACAAAGTTTTGGATGAGTTTTTAGACAATGTCTTTTAAAGAATTAAGAATTGTGTGAATGAATGACCTGTGAGTTGAATTTAACGAGGTGACAGCCCTGATATGGCCCTTTGCGGTCGGCTGGGCTATAAGCAACATTGTCTTATCTTATCTTATCTAAGTGAAAAAATGCACTCCAGTGGAATCTGCTTGTCATGGGTTTCAGGGCCCTTGATTATGTGTGTAGAACCCCCCCCCCCCCCCCCCCCCCCCCCCCAAAAAAAAAAAAAGTCTAAAGCAATGTGTCAGAGTTGGAAGAAAGGAAGTGTGAGTAGTTAACTGGAAAGTTGCCTGTACCTAACTCGTATCAATAACAGTCTTCACAACAACATAAAGCCCTTGTACAAAATCCATAATGTACTCTTAAGATAAATTGTAGTTTGCATGAAATTCATGCTGAAACTGCTGCTTTTAGTTTTTATTTCTCGACAAAACTCAAGGGTCCTCCATTGCGTGTTCCACTGGGTTGTGTGTTTTCATCAGTGTGTTTTATTGAGTTATGTGAATATGTGTCTTTCTTTGTTTTTGTTTTTGTTGGAAATGACTTGAGAGTTGTGAGAGTTGACTTCAATGCGTTGACAATTCTGATATGTCTCTTTGCAGTCAGCTGGGCAATAAGCAACATTATCTCTCTCTCCCGTTTTTTGAGAATATGTGTTCATTTTAAAATAATTTTTTTTTCTAATCTATCTTCAGCCTTCCTTCACCTCCTATCCTCCTCCTTTCAGCAGTCCTTATTGCAACGTGGGTGTGGACCAACTTTAGAAGGAAACTTTTAACTGCAACACTTATTATAAGCATACTTTTTTTTTCAATAACTGTTTTTTAATTCTTCAAAGAAACAAGATTGTATGACATCACCATTCATTTCAAAGTTTTATGTTTAGTAGGCATGAGAACATTAAATCACAAAGATGTCTGAGCACACGCATATGGTATACGCATACCCACACACACATGCATACACACATACACGGACAGGTACGCATGACCACTCATTTAAGCATACTTAACAATAACAATAATGATGATGATGGATGGTGATGATGATAAAAATTAGAGTGATAATGGTAACAAAAACAAAATAGCAATGGGAATAATGATGACAAGGATAATAATGATGATAAGAAATGATAGTAAAATCAAAACAAAAATAAAGGATCACACTATCTCTAAAGTAATGTCTCTTAAGGGTGTGGGGGAAAAAAAACTTAGTCCAGAAAAATGTTGAAATTTTGTGAAACGGAAGTTCCAAAACTTCCATGACACCAACACCACACACACACCCCCCCCCCCCCCCCCCCCTTGTCTTACTGTCACACACACAGACACACACACACACACACACACACACACACACACACACACACACACACACACACACACACACACAGAGCGAGAGTGAGAGAGAGAGAGCGGACTATTTCTCACAACTAACACACACACTCATGCACACAGAGCGAGAGTGAGAGAGAAAGCGGACTATTTCTCACAACTAACACACACACACACACACACACACACACACACACACACACACACACACACACACACACACACGCACAGAGTGAGAGGGAAAGGGGACTACTATTTCTCACAACTAACAGCTGTGCTGATTAGGGTAACTGACAATCGGTGGTTTTTTCTAAAATGACTTTTGATTCCTTGGAGAGATAACATTGGATAAACAGGTCTGTCTGTGGATAAAGTATTGACAGAGAGCGGATGTTTTTACTCAAGTGAAGTTGAGCCCTTGGATACATTCGTATTATTTTTTGCTGATTATGATGATCAGCATGCCAAGTGTTTGCAAGATGAAAATGACGATGAGTATTTGTATACATGCTTACGGCCTGAGTAAGTGACAAGTGAGAAACATTTTCAAAATGAGGAGAAAAACAAACTGAAAAAGCTACAGGAAGATGTAAAGGTATTTTTTAACGAAAAGATGTATAGATGTCTGATTGCTACAAGTTTCAGTTAACAAAAAAATGGCATCATTTTGTTCACGTGGGAAAAAAAAAAATTGGCATCAGATATCGTGTTGTGTTTGATTTTAAATGGTGATTCTTGTTTCAACATATGGAAAACCAGTGCTGTCAGTACTGAATAGTTATAAAAAGGGTATACAGGTGTGACTAGGGGTAACCAGTTAGCCACCTGCAACAACACCAAGGCTACATCAAGATGTTATGCTCTGCATAGTTCTGCGGGGATTGTCTTCAGTTGTCACAAGCTCCTAGCATAACATTATCAGTCTATAAAATCCCCCGAAGTTGGAGTGTGGCTGCCCATGTGGCGGGGTAATTAAAAACGGTCACACACGTAATTTTTCATCATCCCAGCTGATGCATTTATACCATAGTGTTCAAGTACTTCAGCTGTTTGGATGGTCCCTAGAGTCTTTTAGCCAGGGTATGACAACACACAGCAACAAACAACAACAACAACAACAAAAAACAACAACAACAGCCTCCTGCAACACTATCCACCAAGTAGGGGGCCCATCTTTCCATCTCTTGTGGGAAGTTGCCAGGGATGCTGCATTCAGGGAGGCCGAATTCTTGTCACATCCCTTTGGTTATCTTTTCTCTGTCTTTGACTTTCTTCAGAAACCGCTCTTTGAGCCCTTAGCCAGAATTGCCTCGGCCTCCTCTTTGACAGATCACCTTCTTTCTCATTCGTGCTTTGGGCTCAGCGTCACATTGAGTTCTATGGGCTCAACAGTGATCTCAGGGACATTGCCTTTCACAAGGTTGGCCAATCATCTTTCACTTTTTGTGTTTGAGTTTCCTACCAAGAATCAGGAGCCGGGCTGTCTTTTACCTTTGTTCCAGATTAAGGCCTTCATGGATATCTTTGATGGGCTACTACTCGGAGAGGTCCAGACCTAGGAATTTCTCCCAACTCTGCGTTCTCATCTCCCTCAACATCAACAATAAGAGAGACACATTTGCAAGAACCATTTCAGGGTTCTTACCAAGAATATGCATGAGGCATATATCAGGCTGAGAGCTCTTGAGGTTAGAGTTGTTGCCACTTTGGCTGTGTTTCAACAGTCGGTACCCTTCCGCAACCTGCTGGAGGCAGCTTTCTGGTGCTTTGAGAATTCTTTTGATTACTTCTCCTCAGAGCTGGCCAGAACTGATGGTTCAAAGATCTTCATCATGGCTAATTCAGCCATATCCTTAGCTACCTCTCGGTCACACACAGTGAACCATTACTTTACATTCTGCAGCAGTATATGACTCCAAAATTGGGAGCTTTTCCTTACACTCTCCTGGTTGGCTAAATATACTAACCATGTCAAACTCACTGTCCTACCTGACTCCCCCAGTAGTATTGCTATGTTCCAAAGGTGTTTCTTTGCTTTGGCCACAATATGAAGATGAAGCAACCTCATGTCATCTGTGATTGAGATGGAAGAGATGACGAGTGGGCGTCTTATTAGTGCTGTAGCCATGACAGTTTTTTTTCCCACAGAGTTATCCACTGTAACATGCCAGAGAGTTTGAAATGATAAATGAATGATGATAATGATAAGTATATTAATTGATATGCTGTTCTAAAATAGTAATTCAGTGGATTAGCCATCTTTTTCATAGAACTTGATGGTCTAGCGTTGCATGACTTCCACACCATGAACTGACATGCCGCCAGACTAATTGTGACAGGAAATGCAAGTTTGAAGCTGGTCAGATCATCTGTGTACTGTCCGTTGAATAGCCGATTGCAGCCAGTGGTCTCTCTTTTCGCAGTATTGATCGGCATAGCTAAGCTGATGTGAAAAGAAGACAGGTGATTTGCAGGGCTGCGAACATCAATTAGCCTCATTTGGTGGGGCTGGTGTCAGTCTGTGAAAGCTCCCTTTCATTCAGAAATGGGTAGTGTTTTGGCAACAGATGGGAAGGCTTGTCAGCAGCATGTTTATGTGACATTTTCTTTACTTATATGTCTAGCTGTTTAGAGTTGTGACATGGGCAGATATGGTCGGCTTTATGTACTCTTGTTGTTGTCTCTTGCATTTTTTTTATCCCAGTAGTCTTTATTGCTTGGCTGTTGTTTGTTTAGTTGCAAATCACAGAAATTCAAACTGCCGCAGTTTAATCAGTTCATGTTGTGTAGAGTCCAGTTGCGTGTAGAGTCCAGTTGCTTCAAGGATCAGTAACTGGATACTTTTCTTTCCAGGGGAGAGAGTATCATGTAGTTTTTTTTTCTGTAGCATTTAAGATTTTTGCCCTACCCCACCACTCCCTCTTTTTCCCAAGCTCTATCAGACTTTTTTTTTTCTCCACATAGAGAAGCTGCAGAAAGCAGTGCTTTTATGTGGGAGATCACAAGAAACGGCAGATCAGTTTGTGCTGTGTGGTTAACGATTGCACTTTGTGGTTAATGAGCAACAAAAAGCAGTGGCTGTGACAGGGGCAATGAAGCAAGTTATTGGCACAATTGTGTTTGGCATTTTATGGACACATAGATGGACTAATGTAGCAATTGCTTTGCTCACCGTGGTTTTGCCTGACTTGTGGATATATGGTTTTGTTAAAGGAGGGGAGTAGACTGGGTTAGTATGGCGACTTACTCTGCATCCAAGAATTCCGTGGATCTGGCCATTGACCCTCTGATCACTTGCAAGCTGTGCCTAGGGGAGCGACCGCTTCAGGAGCTGTACGAACTTCATGACTGCAAGTGTTTGTATTGCGAATCAGTAAGTGCGAAAAGACAGGCTTAGTTTTATATGTTTATACTTTTCTTTTTTTTTCTCTCTCCGCTGCTTCCCCTTTCTCCCTAGTTCCTTCCTTTTATTTTCTCTCTCCGCTGCCTCTTTCTCCCTAGTTCTTCTTCCCTCCTCCAACCTTTCCCTCAGTTTTTTGTTTGTTCGGTTGTTTTTGATTGCCTGATCATTGAAATAATCAATGATAGACTGCATCTCAAATTGCTGACTTTGTACTGATGTGCGTAAGGCAGGAAGAACATGAAAATGCTAGCACACACACACACACACACACACACACACACACACACACACACACACACACACACACACACACACACACACTCTCACACACTCACACTCACATACACGCACACACACACTGCAGTATACTTCTCCAAACCATACCACACACACACAACACCACACCATCAACACAGACAACACACATGGTTTCAGCCACGCACTTTACACCACACATGCACAAACCCATGACATGCATATGCACATGCACATATGTGCATGCTCACACACACACACACACACACACACACACACACACACACACACACACACACACACACACACACACACACACACACACACACACACACATCCATGCATGGTACAGAGACAAAGGTGTACAGTTGTTGACGCATAGACAAAGAAAGAGGAATGTTTGAATTTGTCCTAGAGTTTCTTTCCTGAGTCTCCCCTTTTCATGCCTCTATTTCTCTTTCTTATGTATTCATGCAGCCTTACATGCTTGACATTTGGCAGCTTCCTCAACACCTGACAGCACACTTGTGCGCGCACACACACACACACACACACACACACACACACACACACACACACACACACACACACACACACTGACTGACTGAAAACCAATTTATTGTCAGATTAACTCAAAGTTGTACTGACAACACACACACACACACACACACACACACACACACACACACACACACACACACACACACACACACACACATTTTCCTCACAGTTTTAATTATTAGACAGTGGTTTAACTGACCAAGGGCAGCAGTAAGAAGGAAGTGTGTTGCAGTGTGTGCAGCAGTACCTGACCGTGCTCATCACCGATGGCAACGTGGCTGATATCACCTGCCCTGATGGCCACTGTAAGAAGCAGGGGCGTCTGGAAGCCCAAGAGGTCAGTATTAGGGTTAGCCTTGACAGAGGGGTTGGGAGGAGTGGGGGAGTTGACCCACCATGGACTTTTTTCCTCCCCATAGATTTGCATTGGTCTGGCTTCATATCACAAAGGTTGTACCAGCTTTCTGGCATGTACGATATTGTATGCCAGACATTGGTCTAATTTTTCTCCTTTCAAAGAATATGTACATATGACTCAAAATGAAAGGAGGGGGTTGCTTCTGCTGTGTATTGGATTATAGTTCTGTCTCAGAGATGTTCTGGACATATTCCCCAAAATAGCTCCATCTACATTGCTGAAATCACAGCATTGGACCTAGCATTTCAAATGATCTCTAGATCAAAATATAAAGACTTCCTCATTCTCTCTCTCTGTGCTTCACCACCCTCAGCTGCTGAATTCGTTTGAACTGTACACCTATCTGAAATCTGTTTACAACATTGTTTTTGATAGAGTTCCCAGTCATGTCAGCGTTTGAGGCACGAGAGTGGTTGATCAACCTGTCAAGAACTCCATAATGAAAACAGTCAATCAGATTTTCTCTTCCTCACACCTGTCTCTGAAAATGAAATCTCAGGCCTATATCAGAGATCTCTGGCAAGGGAAATGACATCCACAGATGGTAACAAACTCTTCTGAATCCATTGAAACCTGAAAAAACTTTTTACTGTGTGCCTTTTGTGGCCAAAAAGAAGTGGTTTTTTTTTTTGCACTCAGACCACTCTTTTTACATTCAGTCCTGTCTTTTGAAAGGTGAAGAATCTGCATTCCATGTGAAGCATCACTCACTGTAAAGCATGTTACAAAGTGTTGGGACTTGCATGATATCAGGGATAAACACTTGACTGCAGACTTCATGAAAACCCAGTTCAGAGATATCTGACCCGATATGATTTTTGAGTTTCTGTAAGAGGTAAACATTTTTCATCTGAGATTTTTTGGGGAGGTATTTTAACAAATTTGTGTTTGTTTTTAGACAGTCTGTTTTATGAGTTTGTGTGTGTGTGTGTGTGTGTGTGTGTGTGTGTGTGTGTGTGTGTGTGTGTGTGTGTGTGTTTTGTGATTTGTGTGTGTGTGTGTGTGCATGCGTGTGTGTGTGTGTGTGTGTGTGTGTGTGTGTGTGTGTGTGTGTGTGTGTGTGTGTGTTTAAAATCAATTTTGAGAGTTTAATGAAGTGACAGCTCTGATCAGGTCCTTTGCGATTGGCTGGGCTATAAATAAATTGAGTCATTCTTGAAGTTTTCAGGTATAGTTGAAGTGTTCACCAAACAGCACTGGCAGTATGTGATGCCAGAAGCAAACTGCGAGCCCATTGGCACAATTGTGGATAGATCAAAGGTCTTTAAGGGAATTGTCGGCTGGACTATAAGCAACATTATCTTATCTTATCTTTAAGGGAATTGAAAGCTTCTGTGCAAAAATTGGAAGTGTCTCAGTCTTTTGTATAGTAGCTTCCTTTTTGTTAAACGAAAGTCAGGGTTTTTGTATTGCTAACGCAATATGGGTCTATCGTGCGCTGATGTTCCTTTTTCTTTTTTTTTTTTTTTTCTTTAAAGAAAATAGGCTAGTATCAGGTTTTACAAGCTGCCTGTCCATCTGCCTCCTTTTGTCAGGATAGGTCACTTACACCAAAGACTAAAGAAAAACTGCAAATGTTCGCCTTAACTTAATTAAGATATTTTTACCTTTGAAACTGCTGATAGTTGATCATCTGCTTTGGGATATTTCAGCCAGTTGATGCTTCCTGTAAATATAAATTTCAGTCAGGTTTCCGGAAGTGCCTGCATATTATCTTTGTGTTAACAAAGTTTAGTTATTAAGAGCTGGCTTGCATTTGGAAACTGCATGTGGTTTATCAATGTATAAAGACATTTAGAGTAAGGAGATGTAAGTTGACCAGCAGCTTTTGAAACAGAGAAGCCTGAAGAACAGAAATGATGATACGCGCTATCGAGAAAGACAAAATTTCTTTTTTCCAGCAAAGAATATCATTAGAAGTTTAGCTTAAATGATAGACTGATGTGTATTGAAATACATCATTAATAAAGCATCCTACAAAGAATTCGCAAATCGCTTTCAAGCACAGATCATAGCATGTGTACTAATGCTGTATGCATGTGATTTTAAACACAAAAAAATATTCTTCCTTTGAAACTACAACTTGGCACATGTAAAGTAAAACTATGACATCCAAGAAAAAAAAACTTGGCCCATTTTAGCGAAGGACATTGTAGATTTTTAGAAGAAATGATTTGGCATGCATGGACACACACACACACACACACACACACACACACAAATATGTATAGATATAAAATCATTGGACAATAAAAAAAAAAAAAAAAGGAACTTTGGATAAAAAAATCTTTGCACACCTGTCAGCATGTCAAAGAATCGGTCACATTGGAAAGCATTCAACAAAACAGGCTGGGAAATTTCCACCAAAGTGGCCTTTCACAACAAGCAGACAAAAGTCTCTCACAAAAAGTTTATGATATTTAAATGCAAGTTAAGATAAAACTTAACTCTCTTCAGTTCTTTCCCTTGAATTTCGATCACTGATGATCGACAGTTTTTTTCTACCCGGAATTATGGTATTTGAAACAACATTTTTGTTTTCTGAAGCAATATATCGCCTAAAAAAACTGAAATAGACACATTTATCACAAAAATATAATTGTTTTAGAAATAATGCGCAGAATGTGGTGAAAAAAAGAACATCTGTCATGCAAAATATAAAAATTTCAAAAACTATTGAGCTAAGCATGTCTGTGATTTATATAGAATCAGGGTAAACACAATAGGAAAAAAGGAGGTTCTGTGTGAGTTATCATACAGCATTTGAGATGTAAATATTATTTGACTATCATAGAACTGAAACAGTTCTTTAACTCACTCCATGCCAGGAGTTTTTTCCCCTTGCTAATCCCTGAATACCCAGGGTTTGTATAGGATTGGAAAAAAATTCTTACAATTATAGATGAGCAGACAGACACTTGAAATTTGGTGAGTCACAACAATGCATATTATTCTATATGTGAACAAAAAATAAAGTAATATACTCACCATCTTGGTGGTGAAAATTGTATCAAGATTTTCCCTATTTTCAGCACTTTTGCACCCATCAGATATGAACGTAGTAAGTGTTCTTAGCGGCTCACAAATGTTCTACATCACATTCTAGTACAGCTGGAGTCGCTGAAGACACAGGAGATGTAATATGGCATTACAAGTAGGTGATAGAAAATGTGAAAAAAAGTGTCTTTGCAGGATGAAAAACAAAACAAAAAAGTCACTGTGCACAAAACACTGGTGACACATGACATTGCATCCTGGGTACAGCTTCACACACAGTGGCAAACCATGGACTGCGAGATGCTTGTTGTAGAGAACAGAACCCTGAATAAGAGTCAAGGTCAGAAGATAACCCCCCCCCCCCCCCCCCCCCAACTTCTTCCACCACTTCATGGTCTTCCAATCCAGGGGCGTGTAGGCCATGAGCTGATCACTCATGTCTACTCCTGCCATGTAGTCCTGTACTGCTGCTGGTTTCTGTCTCTCAGGGTGGTGCGGTGTTGTGAGGCTCATCATGGTGGTTGGCAGCATCATTGTTGTCAGCATGTAGACAGGTTTTTTTGTCCTGCTACCTTAGCACAGCAACATGAGCTGCAGCCATGCACACACAAAAATGATCGTATGAGCTTTTCTTTTCTCTTGCTGATGTACCTGTGTATCCCATTGCTTGTAATAAACATTCATGTGTGTGGATGCATAGTTTGGTGCTTTTACAAGCTATAAAGTAGAACCAACCTGGATTTTTTTTATAATACCAGCACCATAATACATTGATTACCTAAATTACTTTATATTTAACAGTTTATTCTATAAATGCACAAATTATGGATTTTTTGCACGATAAATATCAGTAAAGATATGCCTGGAAACACAAACATACCCATGCACAGAGTTACAAAACATGAACATGTGTAGATGTTTCTCTCTCAAAACACACACACACACACAAACACACACACACACACACACACACACACACACACACACACGCACACACACACATACACACATACACACAGAGTAATGCACAAATATTCAGTACATATCATCACTAACTCCATTTATTTATCCCTCCCTTCCCATCACCCCCCCCCCCTCCTTTCTGCCCACCCCCCCCTTCCCCTCTATTCCCCTAGTCTACTGATACATGAATGGATCACTGCAGAAAATATGCACTCATTTAGTGTGTAAAACATACATGACACATTTACACACAGCACAATTTATGTAGTAATAATTTTTCTTTACCCACCTCTGTGGAATGCATGGACAACTCAAAACTGGAAAGGCTGAGTGTTGAATGGGCAGTCGTTCAATAAACCTGGTGTGCCTGTGAACGGATGATCGAGAGGAAATAGTTGAACATTATTAGTCCAATCATCAGTGAAAACAGCCCCCAAATCATCGACCTCTTCTCCCCATTTTAGCATCAGTATCCGAATCAAACACTTGTTGTTGAGGCCCAACTGCTGGCACAGTTTTCGTCTGCTTCTTCGCCACTATCAGCGCCCACTTCAGTGTCGGAATCCACGTCTGTCTCCCGACTGTAGGGGTCAAAATGCTCATCAGAAGAATCGCTGATGTCTTCTTTGACATCTGATCCTTCAGTCTGGATCAGTTCCAGTGCGTTTTCAACCCTAACTAACAATTCACCAGCCCTACTGTGTTGAAGGCTTCGTTGTGACGCCATCTTTTCAATCACGGAGCAGAGCTGACCGACGGTACTCTATGTTGTTGTTGTCGGCTCACAATCGAGCCACGCTACACATGCAGTGCAAGGGAATGGAAAGTTGGTAGGGGATAACTAAGGAATCATCTCCCTTCTTGAGTTTCGTACCCAATACATCACTCAAACAGTACGAATTTTCAAAATCTGAATCCGCATATGCAGACATTGGTAGTGAACGCTTTGTCGTACGATGTAGCGAGTGAGTTAACCACATTCTCATTCATGTATTTGTGTTTTAATTGCAGATTGAGAAGTTGGTGGACAGTCAGTTATATACACGGTACCAAAGATTGAGATTCTTACGAGGTCAGTATCTGTTTGTTTCCTTCATGTGCAGTTTATGTTCTCTCAGTTGTTAACAAATACACTGCTAAACTAACTGTGTAACAGAGAAAACTAAGAGCGAAAAGAGGAACAGTCTCTTACAGTCTAATAGGATTCTAGATAGCAGATACACAAACTTGTACACATATATAATAAGTAAACACATGCACAGTTTTACACATACAGACGACGAGCACTTTTGTACATGCATGTGTATGTTATGCTGAAAGACAGAAACAGACACAGAAGACACAAACATACACATGTACTCTCTCTCTCTCTCTCTCTCACACACACACAAAAGCACACGTCTGTGTGTACAGAGAAAAAAAAAAGAGACAGTACATTCTCTATCAGATACAGATTTTGTTCATGTTCATTAAAAGCCCAACTAACTTTGGTTAACAAAAATCGTACCCAGTACGTGGATTTGTTTTTTTGTAGATATAATTATCTGTGTGTGCGCGCTGTTCAACAGAAGTCGACATGGATCCGAATCGCACTTTTTGTCCTGAGGCTGGATGTGAGACGGTGTGTCATGTTTGCTCTGCACCGAACACTTCAGCACAGCCCACGCCTGTACAGTGCCCCACAGTAAGTGTCTTTCTGCCATCTGGGCCCAAGAATTCAGTTTACTGATAGTAGATGTAAGTATCATTTGACAGAAGGTGTTTAAATCCTAGACTTACACAGGAGACATAGATTCTTGTCATTGAAGTGAGAATTGTTTGGTGTTAACTATGGCAGTTTGAATTTAAACAGCCAATGCGCTTGTCTTCGTCTCAGTAAGTTGGACAGCTCAGCTGTGGTCATGAGGTCATGGGTTAGCGGAGTGTAAGAAAATAAGGCATCTGTGTGGAAGAAGGTGGCAAGCAGAGTGTGCTTGGTTTTCATGATTATTGTTAATTGATACTGTGATGGGCTGTTTTTCTCTGAGGCAATGAAACAAGAGTATTTTAGATGATGTGCCACAAAATTTGTTATGTCAGCATGTTGCTAAAATGAATTAAAACAAAGATAGAAATGTGAAATGTGCACGCAGATATAACTCTTTTATGTCAAAGAGACAACTAAGACTGGAGTAGAGAGGAGAGGTGTGATGATGTGAGGGATTGATTTGATGGGGGGAGGGGGAGGGGGGTGAAGAAGGGCTAGTGTTAAGGAGTTGCGGTAAATCCAAAACTTTTTTATTCATTTTTCTATCAGACATAATACGCTTTATATGTTTACTGTTTTTTTCTCTGAGTTCTAGATGTTTAGTTGGAAACAAAGTGCATTTATGTGGTGGATGTATGTGAAAGTAAACTGAAGTGAACTGAATTCAGGCACAAGTGATTTGTGTGTGTTTGTTTCCAGTGTGGCCTTCAGTTCTGTTCTTTGTGTAAATCCAAGTGGCATGCGGCCTCCTCTTGTGACGACACTTTCACATTGGGCTACCCTGAGGATGGAGGGTAGGTCATCCATCTCAACCATTTTTCCTTTTAATCTAAAGTGCAAACCAGTTCTTATATGAAAAAAAAAAGTGATTTCATGGGTAAGATGAAGCTTGCATAGAATTCTTTGTTGGTAGGTTAAAAGAATGGAGAGAGATATGTGTGAGATGTGCATACATGGATGTGCCACACTTGTACGAACCAAGTTAATTGTCATTGAAGAAAATAGACAGTTGATCTGTATTGTTATTTTGTTATCAAAGATATGTTATTGAATATAAATATAAACAAAAAAGAAAAGTATTTGAAAGTAAACATGTTTGTCTTCTGAAAGTTTGATCATTTCACAAGTGTAGGGTAGGTGTTTGTAATTGAAGGGTGGGTAGATATCTCTCCACACCTCATTCCTACAGCCCTGGAATTCGATGCAAACTTCATTGTTCTAAGGTAAGAACTTGTTTACACTTTGAAAACATTCGCTGGTTAGATGGAATTGCGCCTGTGGACAGCAACAGACAGTTTTCAGTTTTAGCTGTTGCTATTGATGATTGAAGAAGTTAGAACTTTGCTGTGCAAGAGTTATAGGGGGAAAGTACTCTCAGAACTTCCTGTTACTAGAACCTATGTTTATTCAAAATAATTGCAAAGCTAGATAAGTGCTTGATGAAATCTTCATTGATGAAGCTGAAAAATCAAGCGATGGGTCGGAGAGTGATCTTGGGAAAGAAGAGTGTGTCGAAAGAAGTGATAAGTTATGTGTGGAAATCGTGTTTTGTCTTGTGATTTGTTTATGTTATTTAGTAGAGTCATTATAATTACTTTTCAAAATTTGTTTAGATCTCCACCTGCAGTCGCTTCACTTTGCAACTAACTATGTGTGAAAATCAGTGATGGAGATGCTTGTTGACTGTGTGTGAATAGTATGAAAACTGATTGTCAAAACATCCATGGGGCAAGTGCACCTGGGCGTGGTTAAGTTGTAAGGAGAGGCAGAGTCACCAGACCACTGCTATCTTTTGAGTGGACTGACAGTGAGTGAGTCTGATATTCCCCCAGTGAATTTGAGTTCAAAGCAAACTCGGGTATTTTTGAGCAAATCTGTTCAGAAACAAACATGAGAGAATTTCTTGTGACTCAACCTGTAACATTCACTGCATTGGTCAGAGTTACTTGGTCCAGGGGCAGCTACTCAGCAGGTATTGCTTGATCAGAATCGTGTTGAATCCATTTCGTGCGTCCTCTTGGAGGTACGTAATACATGAGACTGTAAAATCGGTATCAAAATTGTCCATCACACAAATCATCCAGTTCAACAATATTCATTTCAAAAGAACACATTCAATAAGTAAAATTGTCTCCATTTAATGTTCAGTCATTATTGGGGTTTCTTTCAAATTCCAGCATTCTTCTTGTACATGACATGCCATGGTCATGTCAGTAAACATTGTCAACATAAAGATGCTTACTGCTTTGTTCCTTCTTCCATGTAATGTTTTGAGTCCATGACCCAGATAGCACCGCTCAGTAATGATTACAAACTAAATATGAAAAACAGTGTGGAGTTCATCAAACATATTATGCCACTTGAGGTGACAAAAGGAAATTTGCTGAGTTTGAGTTAGGATGAAAAGAAGCACTGTTCACTGAGTATTGTGAAAACAGAACAAATCTTAACAGTATGTAGCATGCACTCAAGTCACATGACTGAAGAAAAAAACAGAGTAGTCTCTGGATTTGCTTCCCCTTGCCCATGGCGTCAGACAGAAGGCTCGGAGTCGCTTCACTCTACCCTCAGCAGCAAGTGGTGAAAGAAATGTTTCAGGTTTCACTTCCTCTTTGTCAAGTACATCAGAATTGAGTTTGTTTACAGGATGAAGAGTTTGCATTATTTTTAACAGATCTGGTTGTAGAACTTTACAAACATTACAGTATTTGACCACCCTGCTGACATCAGAATAGCTTTTAAAGTTACAAGTCTATCAGTCATGGTTCACGATGATACTCCTTTGAAACTGCAAGGAACAAAATTGTGAATTCCAGCATTGCTGAGAACATTGCTAAGACACCTTAAAGGTGAAAGTCTTGAAGACGGTCTCTGTTTTCCTGGCAACAGGTCAGAGGATGCAAAAATCAAGAGGTGCCCCATGTGCCGTGTGCCCATCGAGAGAAACGATGGCTGTGCCCAGATGATGTGCAAGCGCTGCAAAGCATGTCTTTTGGTATTGCCTTCAGTCCTTAGATGTAAGTGGGTGGTTTTCTTGTGTCCACAAATACCATTGATATTATACTGTCATGTATGTTTTGAAAATATATAAAAAAAGGATGGATGGATGTTACAGTGAGTAAGTTTATGAAATCATGTCGCAGGTATTTTTACATAGGTAACGTTTCTGTGAATAGGTGTAGATGTGTTAGTATATAGATAATGTTTCTGTGAATAGGTGTAGATGTGTTAGGAGGGAGCTGACCTAAGTAGCATGAGAGCAGTAGTGAGCGATAGAACTGTAGAATAAAGCACAAAAAGTTTCTCTGAATGATTGTAATAATCATAGAATTATAAGTCTTGAACCCTGGCACAGTTTTTGATCTGACTGAAATCAGAATCTATCTACCAGCCACCTAGATGAAGTGGTTAGTGGTTCTGACTTTTGGCTGGGAGGTCATGGGTTCGATTCCTATCAGAGCCATTTATTTGTGGATTTTTAGGCCCTGACTGGCTCCTACCCAGAGTTGAGTTTGCAACGGGCTCAGTTTAGAAGACTGGGACCACACAGTTGAGCTTCATCCACTTATGGATGTGTCTCAGAAAGTGTTGCTCAAATTTCCTGATCAGTACTGCAGGTATCTGTATCTCTTGGACCTGGTTGATGCTTGGATTTATTAATGAATTCTTTAATGTGTATGTGAAATACTGATCCATTTTCAAGTGGAATCTTTCATTTGAATTTACTCGTTTCTTGTTTGTTAAATAATGGTAAATGTAAGCGATTTGTTTTGATATGATTGTATTGATGTCATCTTTCAGAGTGGCCTCTAAAAGATTTTTTTTGTGATTACTCTGTAGATATATCATATTGCACATAATGATGATGATGATGATGATGATGTGTGTGTGTGTGTGTGTGTGTGTGTGTTTTTGGGATCTGTGGAAGAGTTATTTAGGGGGAAGAGTGGATTCCTACTTCCTGAATGCAGGACAACATGAGATGAACAAAACACTTTTTTTTTTCATGTGTAATTTGTTCTTTGATTTTTAGGATGACTTTTTACTGCGCCACTACGACAAAGGACCATGCAAGAACAAACTGGGACATTCCAGAGCATCTGTCATCTGGCATCGTACTCAGGTGAGAAACAGGGCTGCGTCATGAGCACTGCCCGAAAGTAGCATCGATCAGGGTCAGCATATGGGACTACAGCATTTCCCTACTGCCGGTATGATTGTGTGCATGAGTATGTATGTGTATGTGGTGACTTGTTTCATTTTGGACCCGATGATTCACATCCTTGATGATGTTTGAATGGTAAACTTGGGGAAAAATGCGTTGTAAGAACAGGGCCCTGTCAGGCCTAGGGTGTCTGAAATGAACTTCTTTATGATGTTCCTTTTGATGATGGTCGTGATGTGTTGGAACAGGTGGTGGGCATCTTTGCTGGTTTCGGTGTGCTTCTCCTGGTGGCCTCTCCGTTCCTCTTGCTGGCTGCACCCTGCATACTGTGCTGCAAGTGCAAGATCTGCAAGTGCTGCGACGATGATGACAATGATGTCGTCTCCACCTGACCCCTTCTTCTGCCACTGTCCCTGGCCACAGGAGTCTGGAGCAGGAGACAGGTGGTGACCTGGAAACAGGTGGTGAGGTGGAGAGACAGTTGGTGATGTGGAGAGACAGGTGGAAACGTGGAGACAGAAGGTGGTGATGTGAAGACATGTGGTCATGTGGAGAAACAGGTGATGGTGTGGAGGCAGGTGGTGAGGTGCAGACCTGGCTCAATCAATTTTGATGAATGGTGGCGAGCCGGCCGTCAGCCTGTGTGTGCAATACATTGATGTCCTTCATGTGACGAACCTGACTTGTGCTTCTCGCTGTTGTGTCTTTCTGTCATCCTGAGCGGCGCTTATTGTGAGGGGGTGGGACAGGAGGGAAAGGAAGATGAGAGAAAGGGGGGAGAAGGGGGTAGAGGGGAGGGAGGTGGTTGGGAGGACGGACAGGGATGCTGCCTATACATCATGAGCTTTTTTTTTTTTCCCGCTGTATTTCAGCTTTGTTTTCACATTTGATTTTCTCATCGGTCAGTCGTTGTGACCTAGCCGCATTGTGCTATTATTTAGGATTGAAGCACACATATAGTTTAACCACCATGACTGGCGGACTGAATGAAGTGCATTTTATTTCTCCCTTTTAACGACAGAGGATATTTCAAGGCGGGATGGATCTTGATTTTTTTTTTTTTATGAGAAGATTTATTATAATGTGGAAACTATGAGACAAAGAATGGCTTGGTGCATGTCCTGTTATGCCATGTGAACTATTGTCTTGCAGTTAGTTTGAAGAAGACCTTTGAAGTGGCGTTTGTGAAGACAGTATGCTTATTAATGAGTGGCATAATAGAGAGAATGATGACTGAACACGTGGGTGTGTTGGTAAGTTGATGCCAGCTTGTGCTAGTTCAGTGTGTCTGGCAGTTATGCACTACATAACAAACTTGTGTGTGTGCGTTTGGATGTGGACGCGTGTATGTTTGCGTGTGTGCTCTTGTGTTTTATTGTGTCTTAAAATAATGCGTACTGGCATTATATGCTAGTTTCATGTTTGTTGCATCCATTCATGTGAACTTACATGTGCATGTCAGGGAAATCAGTCTGATTTTGCATATCAGTGTTTCCATTGTGTGGATGTCAGCTGGCCTACATGAAGGGTACACACAGGCTTTTCTCCTATGCGAGATGTGGGCAGGATGTGCTTTGTCCTGTAAAAGCCTTCACTATGTCCATTGAGCGGTTTTTCTGTCAGAAATATGATTATGTTTGGCAAAAAGTCAATGTGCTTGCACAAAAGGGTCTGTTTCAATGATGAAGTGCATTCAGTCTCAAGATTATACACTGGTGATTTTTGTTTGTTAGTGAATTTGTTGTCCATGTGTTTATTTAGTTTTCTTGTTTGAAAGAAGTTCAGAATGATAGTACATTTGATTGACAGTGTGTATTAAGATGATTTTGAATGTAAATACAGATATTGTGTGCCTGGTGGTGGGAAAACATCCCCTCCTCCCCTCTCCCCTTTTCAGTGTCATTAAGTTATCACAGTGTTGATATAATGAGGATATCTCAATGCTGTCATGGCAAAAAAGTGTGCAGATATTTAATCCCAAGTATATTCGGGTTGAACTGACAGAGGAACGGAATAGTCCTGCACTTGTCAGAGGCATTGTCTATATGGCATAGTTATAGTGCAGGTTTCTAGGAATAATCCAGAAATGTGAATCTGAAAAAAAAACATTTATTTTGGTCTCCCAATTAGTCAGCATTTTGATAATTTTGGATCTCTGAGATTTTGTTGTGGTATTTTCCGGTTCCTAGATATTTTGGAAAAGCATGTTTTGATTTTAGTTCATCTTATTGCATTATATATTTTGTAAAGTGTGATTGAGAACAAAATTTCACCAAAAAATGCTCATGATATATTTTCACCGTTGTTTGTGAATTTTGGATGCAAAACCTTGAAATTTTTAGTGCGATGGAAGCTGTTCAAACAGTAGTAAGTTACTTAAAGTCTCAATAATTAAAGCAATTTCTTCCTGTCAAGGGCTTTGCCAGCATATCTTATGAGAAAGAAAAATGAAGCACCTGACAAAAAAAAAAAACATCTAAAGGCGGATGGGCGAAAATCATGTGAAAAATGTCTGGTAAGGGGAGTAGCTGGATGAATTTTGCAATGAGGGACTGTTTGGAGTCATGTACGAGGTTGAACGTTACAATAATTATGGCTCTACTGGGGGATAAAGCACTTTTCATTTGAACGATCCAGTACAGTTGAAAGCATGTGTTGCAATCATCAACAGTGCAAAGCTTAACTCTCAACAGTTTTTGAGATTTCTACATTTTGCATGAATTTTTTTGCAATTTTTCGTAATATTCTGCGGATTATTTCTAAAATTATAATATTTTTGTGATGAATGTGTCTATTTCGTTTTTTTTTTTTTAGGCGATACATTGCTTCAGATAACAAAAAATGTTATTTAAAATACCATAATTCTGGGAAGAAAACCGTCAATCACCGGTGATTGAAATTCAAGGGAAAGAACTGAAGAGAGTTAAAGGTCACCACCACGACCTTGTACCAATACAAAGCACACAAAACTTGATCAGATTGGTGACATTACAAAAATCATAGAATGTGTGTGTGAGAGACTGTGATGGGGAAGTGAGGGTCGGTGGGTGGGAGGCTTTGCTTTAAACTGTTTACCTTACTGTTGTTGTAGATCTATCATTTCATTTGAACTGTCATCTTGTCATATTTTGTGTAGCATTGAAATATGAACAGTGGGTTGTTGGAAAACATGTTCTAATAATTTTGTTTCAGTTAACATTGTTAGTAAACTGCACGTATGGACTCGTTGTTAGTTTTTTTGCTTTGGGGGGGGGGGGGGGGGGGTTATATGCAAATTATGTTTTAGTTTTAGTATTATCTGGTGGAAATAAGATGCCTGAAAGTAATATCAGGGACACATAATTTTTGTTGGTGTGATAATTCTTAGTGTTATGACTAGGATGGCTAGAATTCAGTTTCAGGATGGGTGCTCTGTCCCACTTGCCCCCCTGAGTGTTCCACAACTGTAGCTCTCTTCGGCAAGGCCGGCTTTGTCTGTGATGTTTCCGTTTACCTTACATATGGAAATATACACCAGTGAATCCAAGTTTCAACAAGTTCGTTCATCTTGAAATGTAGGCCTATTTTTTTGTGCCTGGCAATTTGATAGTAATAATGACATCGTGCGCTTACATAGCGCTTAATCCTTAATAATAGAGGTTGTAAGTGTTCTAGTGAAAGATAACTCGATGTAGGCAATTTGAATTAACAGAAACCGCAAGAAAGCAAATATGGTTTATTATGGAGTCACCCCAGCCTCACCTCCACTATCCCGCACCATGATGACCATCTGGCACCACCCTCCCTCCCTTCTTTTGAGATATGCAGTCAAAAGCACGAATGTTTTGATGAACTTACTAGACATGCATACTGTCATTCACACAGGACATTCACATTAGCAAATGTGTGCACATACATGCGCGCACGCAACACACACACACACACACACACACACACACACACACACACACACACACAGAGGCAGGCAGGAATGCACGCATGTAACCAGACCGACACACAATGTCACACCGTTCTTCATTGGCTTCCTATCTAGTGTAGAATCAATTAAAAACTGGCATTCATCTGTTTTTTTTTGTCGGTCAGTACCACTTTTCCAAAATTCCCAACAGATATTTCAGTTGTTTTTCAAGAAGGCAAATGCATATGTATTTGCACACACATGCCCCCCCCCCCCCCCCCCCCCCCCCCCACACATAACTAGATAACATTTTGAGAAGTACAATGTGTCTCTGAAATGTCTGTTAGGCATTTTGGACCAGTGTTACTGACAGATGAGAAACAAGATTTATGCCAGTTTTAATTGATTCTACACTAGATACGAAGCCGATGAAGAACGGTGTAACATTGTCTCATTTGGTTGATCTGCAGACAATCCTGGCAGCGTTGTTTAAGACTGGCTGTTGTTTTTCAAGAAGGCACTTTGTTGCACCATCCAAAAGACTATTAGAGTAGACAAGCCTAGACAATTCTAAGGAACAGGCCAGTGGATTGTAGCAACTGTAGCGAGAAAATGTTGGAAAAAGCTGATTTTTCGAATTTCAGAAAAGGCTTTTTACAGAGCTGAACTACATCCATCTTGAAGGAAAGAATAGAATCCAAACTGACTCTGAGGTTATGGGACTGGGAAGACAGAGAAGTGTCATTATGGATGGAAGAAGAAAGAGGTGGGTAGTTTTCCAATTTAGGAGTGAGGAGCATAACTTTTTTTTTCAATGTTGAACTGCAGTATTTTAATGAGTGCATTGCGCTCCTGAATGTTGATGACCATGATTTTGAGTTCACATATGGAACCTGATCAATGTAACAGTGTGTCATCAGCAAGTTTTTCATGAAGTTATGAATGCTGATGACAGCAGCAGATACAGTTCTGAGGTACAGAGCAAATAGAAAAGGCCTAAGCACAGAACCTTGTTAGATCCCATTATTCCAAAGTATGGCAGATGATGAAAAACCTTGAAGTGTGACTGCCTGAGGTCAAATGCTGAGGTAAGATTTGAACCAAGTAAAGATAATGTCATCAGTACCAGATGAATGTTGAAGTCTGGAAAGAATAATGTGTGGAATCAAAAGCTGCTGACAGGTCCAGATGGAGCAGAAGAAAGCACTTTTGTTTTTAACACATATTACTTTTCTTTTGGTTTTCAAGGGCAGAAAGGTCAGTTTCAATTTTGCAGAGCATGGTCCCTGTGCTGTGACCTGATCTGTATGCAGACTTCTCAGACTGTTATTGTTCAGATGAGCCAAAAGCTGTGAGCAGACAGTTGTGTGTGAAATAGTGTTGATAAAATGAATCTTTAGAGAGGCGGTTGAAATCACACCGCAAAACAGTGTCCCTTGTCTCAGTCTTATGTGATAGAGATTTGGTGTCATAGTCCTTTGAGGGAATATAAATGGAAGTAAAACTGTTTATGTTAACACTGAAGTTACTGTTCTTTGTAGAGTGAGTAGTTTTATGTGAGAATGGTATATATTTTTGTAGAAAACAAAATGAATTTAGTGCCTGTTTTGAATTTGGGAGAGGATTGTTTTAGCATATATTTTGAGTGTTAATATACATCTCAGTATGACAGGATTCGCATGTCTTTTGTTTGAAAAATGTTCTGCATTTTTTTTTTTTTTAATTCATTGGAGCCTTACCTATGTTTAGAGGTGGAAGAACGTGCATAACAAGATGTGTGAATGATGTGTCCTATCACTTGGAAAAGGTGCTAGGTTGTGCTTTGCCTGCACCTTGCTGATATAATGTAGCCCTTATTTGGTGGCTTCAGTATGTGATGCGATTTTATCAGCTGTTAGGAGAGATTTTGTACTGTGATCATGTTAGCACAGGTATATATGATTGCTCATGAAGTTTCTTCATAGTACATGTCAAAGTTTTCACGTGTCTCTCTGGGAGTTGATGAAATTGTGTCTGATTCTGTAGTTACATGTGGAGTATGTTGTTTTGTTTTTTCCTCTGAGCTGAAGCACCCTCACTCCCCTAACACCTGCCTTCCCTTCCTCCCTTCCCCAAGAATGACTTATTTGCTTTTGGATAAAATGGTTTTCTGATTGTGTTGACATTGCTGTTTTTTGAAATTCTCCCATACTTTGAAATTTTGATGCTAGGAACTGAACTTGGTTTAAGGCAATCCCCACACGAGAAGACTACATCACTTTTCGAAAGGCTGCAGGGTCCTGTTTGTGTACTGACAGCTCTTTGGGGTAGATTGTTTAATGTTGATGTCAAGTTGAAATAGATATTTTTAGTAGATTTAATAGCCGTACAGAAATAAAAGATTATGTGTCAAACTGTTATTTGAAAAGATTTTACAGCAATGTAGAAATGAGAAAAGCAGAAGACCTCAGCATTTTTGTTTCGCGTTTGTACTTTGGTTTCATGCATCTAGCCTTTGATAAATGTCTTCATTTTGTAAGGGGTTATTTTTCATGTTTAGTTTTGTCTCATCTGACTTGTTGTTCCACCTAACAACATGACTATCTTTAGTCAGGAATGAAAAATCAGAGAGAGAATAACGAGGGAGAAGAATACAGGACTGAAAAAAATTATGGCATCACATTATATGATATTTCATTGGAGAGAGGCTGACTGTGAGATGAGAGGGAGAGAGAGAGAGGGGAGGGGGGCAGGGAATAAAGGCAGACGGTGAGAGGAAAGCCAAGCAGACAGCAGGACTGAAGAGAAATAAGACACACAAACCAAAATGAAAGATAGTTCATGGCAATGGAGGAGTAGTAAGTGACAGGGGGAGCAAAACAATCTGCATGAAATCAGGTTAAGGCAGTGCAGGGTGAAGGACAGAAATGCAAAGACAGGGGGGGAGGAGGGGGGGGGGGGGGGGGGTTGCACTGTATGCTTGGGATTTATCATTTACCTGGTACACATTTTGTATTAATGGACCGGTGTATGAAGAAATATCTATTACATTGCTTTGTTTTGGTTTATTTACATGTGTGTGTGTGTGTGTGTGTGTGTGTGTGTGTGTGTGTGTATTTGTGTTAACATAGCAGCTTCTATTAATCAATACATTTAAGATAATCATATTTTTTCCACAAGAATGTAGTAGAACGTGTAACAGTCCGTTTTCTGTACATGAGAAAAAGGAAGATTGAACGTGATGTGTACGACTGTGGCTGGTCAGTCTCATATGGGCAACTGAAGTGCCCACTGCAAGTGGATCCTTAGTGGTGTGGAGGCACTAAAGATAAGGAAAAGGTGGTTTTGGACTGGCTAGAAGCACACCCTGACATTGACAGAGTGACTTTCTGTTCTCACAAGGATTTAAATAGCTTGACAAGCCTCTGTATTAGGATTGATTGTAAAGGACTCTGTGAGCTTCTGAACTAGGATTGGTTTTAAATGGTAGAATCAGTTTTTAACTCTTTCATCCCTACAACCCGGTTTTCCAGTTGGCAGAAATCGTACCCTTCCTTCCTGCAGCCTGGAAAAACCCTCCTTTCCTTCCTGCAGCCTGGAAAAATCTTTGTGCAGTAAGCCCGCTTTGAACTTTGCAGGGAGTCGCCTCCTTTCCTACCTGCACCTGAAAATCTTTGTGCTTGCGGCGCTTTGTTTATGAATGGAGTGGATGCCGGTACACGACCGTACAGCGTTGAAAAGTGGTCGCCGCTCTATTCTGCCGGTTTGCCAGACGACCCATACATGGCAAGTTCGCCGCTCTATTCTGGCCGGTTCTGTACACTTCTTCTTTTTTCAAAATCCAGGAATGAAAGGGGTTCTCGTATTATAAGAATCTAGGAACAAGAGGAAGTAATGGTTCATAGAAAAGTAGGAATGAAAGAGTTAAAGGGCTAGTTGAGCCTCTGTACGAGGATTCTGTATTAGAATTGGTTTTAAAATGGCTGGGTGAGCGTCTGCATTAGAACTGGTTTTAAATGGCTTGGTGAGCCTCTGTATTATTAGAATGGCTGGGTGAGCCTTGTATTAGGTTTTAAATGGCTGGGTGAGCCTCTGTATTAGAATTGGTTTTGAAATGGCTAGGTAAGCCTCTGTATTAGAATTGGTTTTGAAATGGCTAGGTAAGCCTCTGTATTAGAATTAGGTAAGCCTCTGTATTAGAATTGTTTTTTAAAAATGGCTAGGTAAGCCTCTGTATTATTGGTTTTAAAATTGGTTTTAAATGGTTTTGGGTGAGCTCCTGTACTACGATTAGTTTTAAATGGCTTGGTGAGCCTCTGTATTAGAATTGGTTTTAAAATGGCTAGGTAACCCTCTGTATTAGAATTGGTTTTAAATGGTTTGGTTAGCCTCTGTTCTAGTGTACTAGGATTAGTTTTGAATGGCTTTGTGAGCCTCTGTCTGAGGATTAGTTTTAAATGGCTTGGTAAGCCTCAGTATCAGCATTAGTTATTAATGGCTTGGTGAGCCTCTGTACTGGAATTGTTTTTAAATGGCTTGGTAAGCCTCAGTACTAGCATTAGTTATTAATGGCTAGGTGAGCCTCTGTACTAGGATTGGTTATTAATGGCTAGGTGAGCCTCTGTACTAGGATTGGTTCTATGACTATGTAGACTTGAGCTGTGATGGAGTCAGGGGGTCTGGTACTGTATCACTGGAGGTTCTGCCAGAGAAGTACAGACCTCAGTGTGGGGCATGTATGCAGTGACTTCAACATCAAAGAAGGGGTCTGTGCAAAGGATTGTTGAAGTGTTCCTCATATCTGTCGAGAATCGTGTTCTTGTCAGTGAGCAGAGTGGTCCCATCAGCACCAACAAGTGATGTCCCAGAGGACTGCGGCCTATAGATAGTCTTCAGCAATTCACTGATACCCTTGGAGTTGCTACTGGGTGCATTCTGCAGCATCTCATCCGCATTTTTTTTCTGCATCTCTGTGAACCTTGCCTGCACTTTACTTTTGGTACTTCTGGAAGATAGAGGCAATGTTTTTGCTAATAGGCAGTGTGGCTCATGCATGACGTCAAGCAGCTGTGGGATATCCTCCTCATTTTCGTCAACCGGTTGCAGTGTTATCACATTCTCTGGCCCAGATGAGGTGGTTCAACCTGTTTTCTGGACTCTTACTGAGTTCATGTTGAACGGTGTGCCTTTCCAGCTTGCAGACGTGAAGTCATGTGTTTGCTGTTTTTTGTTGTTGGCGCTGCCTGGGTTGGACATGCATGCTGAAAATGGAAAGGAGTCGGTGATCCATCCAGTGACTTGCCCCACACATGGCCTTTGACACTCGGACATCTGGCTGTCGCTTCTTTTTGTGATTCCAGATCTGCCAAACTTGCAAAGTGGCAAAGTGCACAATTTTGACATTTTAAGTGTAGCGTTCCAAATTTAAGCATGCCGCTCGTATGTGATGCGACAAGTCAGACTCAGTAGAACTTTCAGTCGTACTTTACGTCACACATGACATGATGGTGGACTAAGAAGATACAAATCTTGCTAATTATTACATGGTTTGCACTTGATCAGCACAGAAATCAAAATGGCTGACAACAAAACCAGTTAGCAAGGCAGAAAAATTGCAGTAGAAGTAAGCATAGTGAATCCTAAAGGTTTATCGGACATTCAGGGGGCTGCTGAATTCCACTGTTGCTTCAGTCCAGTAGAGAGCACCCTCTACCCTGGGTCACCTGTGCGTGGGTTTGTGTGGCCACAGTTTCCAGTGTTTCCTCGCTGCGGCTTCGTCACTTGCCCATTACCAAAGGACTGAACAGTGAAGCTTGGGTGGATGATGTCTTGGCTTGTGTTTGAGTAACGTTGCAGTGTGGGAGAGTTGCACAAATCATCAACCTCACTCCCCTTTCTCAAGCTCTGTGTGTTTAACGGCAAGACATGGTTGAGACGGCTGGAGATGAGCTAGGATGCAGTGGATGGCTGCAGTGTCCTCAACATCACTCTGTACCCAGTAAGTGCTCCATGATGCGTTGCTGGGAGTCGCCACCCTGCTTGCTGAACCAGCTGATAGTTCCATCCATGCAGTCTGCCAGGTCTACACGTTATGTGCATCAGCAGACAGGTCTTACCTCACCAAAGGTTTCAAGGCCTTTGGCTACCCTCACCAGGCTCAGCCAGCCAATCAAATCCATTGTCATTGTGTGGCTGCTGTTGCATGCAAACAGCTATGAGGAACCAGTGGTGGGAGCTGCGTGTGTGCCAGATGAGGATCAACGTGGGTAAACTACTTAGAGAAACAAAACCTGTCTGAGCTGCTATCTTTCCAACACACTCCGAAGATAAGGTAGTTTAAATGCAACAAAATGTGTATCAGTCAGCATCTTGCATAAGCAGTTTCTGCCTCACTGTGCCTCAGCTGGATTAGTTCCACACAGTGGAGGTTGACTGTAAAACTGGTTAAAGGGCTGAAGCTAAGGATTTGTTTGGCAGCTAGGCTTTCAACAACATAACTTGACTTGGAGCTTACCTGGTCAAATGCTCAATACTTCTCAGACAGATAGTATTGTAACAGAAAGGAGACTGACCCATTGACGGGGGGATCGGTTGTGAAGGAACAATGGTAGACAGGTGAATTGGTAGTTTAAAGGGTAAGTTATTTGTATGGACATAAAGCAGATTAGCAACGTAAGGAATTTAGTGTAAATGTGAGTGTTATTTGAAAATATTTTTGTAGTTGAATGCATTCAGAGAAAGTTGGCCATATAGTCTGTTGTATCAATAAATACAAACATTAAAAGAAAACCCCAGCACCACCAACTTGAACAACAATATCAAACAAAAAATCTAGGCATTTTTTTCCCCCATGTTATCTTAACAGACGTTGTGTTCGGCATTTATTTGGATAAAAACTATTCTTTATGTTTGATTCATTGTTTTATGATTTGGTTGTTGTTTTATTGTTGTTATTGGAGTTTAGTTCTAAGTTTAGTTGGATGAACCGACATGTAGTGTTCGGACCCGTTTATCCATATGAATTTTGCTGTGTGTTTTAGATAGATGAACCAATATTGTGTGACTATGTCATAAGTGTTTGTCACTTGTGAAGTTGCTTTGTATCTGATATTGCACGAACAGGTTGCCTTCTATTTGTTATGATGCTTGCTTAATTGTTCCATTCCGTTTCTGTATTATAACTCATGTTGGTGTGGGTGTATTGTTTTGTGGTGACGGTCATGGGTGAATGTTGGGGAGAGTTGTCAGATCATTATTTGGCCTTTTGTCACATTGTAAGATGAAGACATTGCAATGTGTTTGTGATTATGAATGAACAAAGTCCTTGGCGGACAGAGTAATCATGTTTGAGAGAAAAAGAAAGGGAGCGTTGGAGGAAAGGGAGTGCGAACCCCAACCTTGATATGCGATACTTTGATATGTCCTTAGTTTGGAGAGAGATCTACTCTGGAAATTTATATAAAAATGAATTGTTGAGCGCAGAGTGAAAGGATGATTTTGAGAGTGTGTGTGTGTGGAAGTCTTCCTCCGGGCCAGCAAGCACAGACATGCCACCGTAAATACAGAAGTCTTTAATTACGTTGTGAAATGTATTTCAAATTTTGTTTTTTTGAGAAATATTTTTGTATCAACTTTTTATTACAACTGAAAAGAGCTTACCATTCAGTTTCCCGGGTTCTAGTTTATTTAGGAAAAACAAATATGTTCTCAAGAATCACATAGCTTTGAATTCCTGTCATGTCCAAACTACGGGGCAATAGTGGAGAAAAGAAAAGTGGACTTGGATAAGGAAAACAGTCTTCATCCTAGGGCACTGCACTGTGTTTTGCGTGTTCTCTTTTCTCACAGGTCATCAGTAAATCTGAATAAATGTCATGCCAAATAAAATATGTATCTCAAAGCTGTCTGCAATCTTGAGAATTAAGTACTAAATTGGAATCGTGAGCTATTTGGGTTATCAGTTCCTGGACATATATATCACATGGTTACTTCACTGCATCTTGACAAAAGTGACTCAATTATAAATTTGTTCTAGGTTATTTGTGTATGAAACACAGGAGTATTGAACATAAAGACTGGTATGTATGTGGAGCTAACTTAAAAAACGTTTTCAGTTGTACAGCAAATTGTATTGAGTGCATGTTTGATCCTAAGGAGACTGAACCCAATAGGCCCATTCTTGTTTAGGAGTGGTATCAGTCCTGTTAAGCCTGCAGTGGTGAGCGTCTTGCAACATAAGTATTAGTATTGGTGCTGAAGTCCTGTTATCTATATGGCCTATGTGTCAAGCTATCTACATTTGGGACCCACACGCATCACTGGAGCTGAAGTATCCAGTTATGTCATGTTACCCATCCAGTTAATTTACTTGAACTGCTTGTAATGATAGGTTTCCTACAACTGGGTCCCACAGTTTGACCATTCTGTTCCCATGAAATGCATCTTGCTGCTTGCCCATATTTCAAGACATCAACTTTTAATAGGTGCTTGCATATTAAGTAGTGGATACTTCAAATTAAATTATGGTCAGTTTTTTCTCGACTGACAAGTATATTGAACCGTTTTATGTTTAAAGACTATACAGTTGGTAAACTACTATTCTCAGACCACCATTTTTTTTCTTTTTAGTTTGAAAAAGATTCTGAAATTGAAAATTTGTAAGTTTAACTGATGGTATTACTATTTCTCACAAGAAATGAACAAGACAGGAATCTTGTTCTATGTCAATTCTTGAACTGGAGAATTATAATGCAAATGTTATATTCGAGTTTCATGGAGCATTCCTTTTAAATCTTCAACTTTTCCCTCAGTCCCAGACACCCGCATGGTGAGTTAATCATAAAATGACTGTCAAGGAAGGGATGGAGGTGGGTTGTTTTTACAGGTTACAGAAATGTTTTCACAGTGGCAACTGCGTGCTGGAATTTGACTACAGGACTGTGGAAATGCTACTTTTAATCTGTTGACACCCATAATGTAACCTGCAGTTGAAATCCATATGTATGTATAGCGCTCATGTGTACAGGCTTAGATGTATTTCAGTGAAGACGAGTAAATTATTACTGATGTAGTACCAACAGATGCTGATATTTGATTCATTCCCCAGCTTGCTTTTGTCCACCTGGTTCGTTTTTTTCCCCATGCTTTACATTTTCTGCGTTATCTTAGAATTTTTTTTTAATTTACATGTCACGTGTGGCTTTTCCATATTGTCATTTTTTTTTTGTGTTTGATATGTACTCTTTTTGCTCCTTTGCATATGTTTCTGTATGGTGTGTTGTGAGGGTACGATTCAAAACTATTTAAAACTCTGTATGGGGAAATGTTAAAGTTGGAAATGCGGATTGATGTGCTTAATCAATCTTACAGATCGCCGAGGTCCACTTATGGTCAGTGACTGATAGAACCTGGGCATTTCATTAAAATCATTAATAAAGATAAAAGGTTTCCATGTCAGCTATGTCCATTTTGTTTTAGTCATTTGAGCAGTTCAACAGTGGTTGCAATTAAATTGAATTCCCATGCTTTTTGTTTGTTCCCCATCCCCCTTTTTTTTTCTCCCTGTTGTAAAGGCATAGTTTGAACACTCGATCATGTTCTTCAAGGGGAAAAATTCTAGCCCTTTCATTTATGGAAAAAAAAGGCAAAATTTATACAATATGTATTTTTTGAATGGATCTCTGCAGCGAGACTTAAATGAATCATTTAAATCTTGGTTTGAAGGCAGACATATGTATTATGGAGCTTGCATAAAAACACACATGAAACTTTCCAGAATTGAAGTTTGTATTGTGTTGTTCATGAAGATTTATATCATAGAAGTTTTACCATGTTTTTTTTTTTCTCTCTCCTCCTTTTTTGTACTTTAATTTTGTATTTCAGTTTTTCTGTGATAATTACAACTTATCCATTGTGTGTGCGAGTGTGTGGTGGAAATGCCATAAATGTTAATTATCCAAAATAAATGAAGGAAAAAAAATCAAACGGGGTGTGGTATTTGTTGAACAGATTCCCAATGCTCTTAATTAAATATCAAACATGTTGGCAACGGCAGTGTTCATGTGAAAATTACATGAAAAATAAAGTCAGACATTCCTGTATAAGACTTTTTCATACATATTTGTGAAATAGACACAACACAACAGATGAATTTTTGTACAACTGTCCTCCTATTCCTTGACAACAGCTGTTCGGTGATGGCCACAGGAAAAGATTGTTGAAAGGTGAAGATCAACCGCTTACCCAGCCACCATTTGATTTTACCTTGGCATTGCAGTCTCCAGCCATGAACTGTCTCCCCTTTTTTCATCCAAGCATTTTCATTTCAGTGAGTGTGGCAGCAACAACAGGTAAGCCAAAATTGGCAGGTTTTATGTATACAAGACAAATATACTTATAACCTAATACCGTGTAGAACAGCTGTGATGAAGGTACTAAGTTAAACTAACACATGTTGCTGAGGCACCCACGACTTGCATGTTGTGTGCACACACACAGTGACACGCGTGCCATCACAGTAAGAGTTCCAAGCATTTACAAACATTAATTAACCTTCAGATCTTCCTGAACCTTTAGTACCCAAAAACACGGAAAAGTCTTCACATTTCTGGAACCATCACAACTGTCTAAAGAAATTTGGAAATCTTTCAAAAATGTAATTTTTACTCTATGTTGGCAAATTTGATACAAGTGCATCAAAAGGGACAGAAATAATCGGCTGCTTCATTTGAACTGTACAATTCCAGTGATGCGCCTCCTAGTACTTTAAAGAGCAGTAATCCTGCGGTGCATTTAGATCTGATCCAGGCGGTCAAGAGTAAACTCATGATGAGTATGGATCTTGACTGGCTGGCAGCAGTGAAGAGGGATAAACACAGGAAAACACTCACTAAATGTGGAAGTCGGTGTAAAATGTGCAGGTACTGGGAGACCCGCAACAGCACAATTACACATAAATTCAAAGACCTGCAAGTGCCTTAAAAACATTCACATTCCTTGGCATTGCAGTCTCCAGCCATGTTCACATTCCTCACGATTAAGTGCAAGTTTCAACCATTTAAAGAGAGAGACTACTTGAATGCTTATGATACTGTCTTTTCCGCTTGTGCCTTGGCCGTCAAAAACATAGGTTCTTTTAAATTTCATTATAAATTTTTAATGGGGTTATCATTAAGTCAACTGCCTTCGGGGGGGGGGGGGGGGAGACATGTATTAAATGGGATAGATTGCAGCAGTAGGCTATGGGGTTTTGAGAAAAGTGTACACCGCAGGTATCAATTATTTACAGAAGCTTATCTGTGGGTTCAAGGATTCTCCAAGTTCAAAGTTTTGGATTTGAGTTTATGAACCTGAAGATTCACAACAGGAAAATGTCTAGAGAGGCTACTTGCTGTTACAGATAAAACAAAACAATTCTGCCCCCCCCCCCCCCCCCCCCCCCCCCCCCCCCCCCCCATGTTGTTGCAATTTTATATCATATCAGTATTAGAAGTTTGTTAAAAACAATTAAAAAAGAAGAAAAATGCTTGATTTGAAAGAGAAAGGAAGGAAACAAAGCCACACTAAGATTCTGTGAACGTTTTTATTCACAACCAAAAGAAAACATTACTTGAAAAAAAAACATTCAGTATCTTTATTCAAGATTACAGTTACATAATAAATTATAGGAAAGTGTAAAAACTGATTTGAAGCATATGTACACATGGTATATGGCTCAAATAATTCGACATAAATATAAGGATCGGTTTTGATGGGAAAGTATCCTGTAAATGGAAAGGAACAATGTTAGTTCTCGCACACTGTGAAGAACGTAAGGTCAAGCCACTTCTCCCAGTTTGTGTGTAATGCTAAAAATGCTTTCATAATTTACTAAAACATCTAATGTTATACAAATTCTAAAATTATTTCAGGGGGTACATAGTATACACATTTCCCAGTACTTGCAAGACTATTTAGGCATAAATTCAAAGACCTACAAGTAACTCAAAAACTGATATTTCCAGTATCTGACACACAGCCATGTACATATTGCTGTCATACTGAACCTGAACTCTTTCTTTCTGTCAACTGGCAGTCCAGACCAACAGTTAAAGTGTTTGTCCAAGTTATATATTGTGACCATATTGTTGTGAATTGGAACCTTGTCTCATATAGTTTGACATGAAATGCCCAAGAAGCTCCTGAGCACGGGATGATTCCATAGTGCACACAGAAGTTCCTGCAGCCCGTTTGACGTCAAGTCAGCAAAGTGAGGTTGGCTATGTCCAAGACACTGCATAATGATAGTGCCACATAAAAATGCATGGTGTTAGGAATGCTTTTGTTCTTTAAAATGAAAAAAAAAAAAAAGTGAACATGATCCTATGGACTCCCAGCACTTATTTTAGCCTTTAAAAGCCTGGTTTTGAACCGGACAGTCACATTTATGAGGGTGACAAAAATACTATGCATTTGATGAATCACTCAGTCTTAAATATTCCACATCGTTCTTTTCCATCGATATACTTTGAACTTTCGAAGGAACTCAGAGCCAGAAAAAAAAAAAGCATTCATGGAAAGTGGGGGGGGGGGGGGGGGGGGGGGGGGGGAAGAAAAAAAATGTCCACGTTGTGTTAACTGCTTCACAATAAACCATTGGCTAATGAACTGTAAGCCCTTTTGGAACATTCTGTGCCTTGGTGTTGAGAGAAGCTGGCATCTCTGCTTCAGGGAAATTTGGTGCCTCCAACCCTGTACCTAGTATCTCCATCTCATGTGATGAGAAAGAGAATTTGTGGGGGTGTGTGTGTTTTGTGTGAGCACATTTCTGTTTTTCACATGTTTCTTAGTGCCCACACCCAGATGTGTTGCATTAAATTGATGTTGGTTACTAGCTTTTCGACACCTGTGCCCAAAAAACATCACCTTGCCCATCAAAACCATCTTTGTAAGGGCCTCTAATTTCTACCATTCCCACTTCCAAGTGTTCAGAAACCATAGTGGTGACTGCAAAGGTATTCCAACTCCTCTGCGTCGTGCTTGTTGACAAAATGAAACAGCGCCTACATGCCGACTTAATTAACCCTTTTGTACTCATAATGGGAGCAGCTGGGAGTAACAGCACGCGCCTGTAGTTTCCATTCTGGGTGCTACTGGGAGTCATCGGTAGGCATTTTCCATCATGCACTGACCACGCTTAACATACGCACAGTCGCAGACAGCAACTAGGAAGACTCAGGCATGGGCCAGTCATGTCTCGGCACTATTTTTGGGTGCTGGAACCACGCGTTTTCATTGAGAAAAGGAAGGGGGAACAAAGCGACTAACTGTGAATGAAACAGTCCGACCTTCACATCTGCTATGAACAACGAAGAAACGGCCGACTACTTGCAAGAGGAGTTAGATCAGATTATTGTCAAAGTGGAGAAGTTTGAAAGAGAGATGGAAAATGAAGGTGATATAGGAGTAGGTAGTGGTGTTGAAGAAGAAAGTGAGGAAAGTGACACGGAGTACAATGTTCCGCCTGCTTCGCTGCAGACAACATGGCGTCCCACAACACGGCATAAGTTCCAGAACCCACTGGACCTACTCACTTGTTACCCAACACTGCTACACCACTTGATTTTTTTTTTTCTTTTTGTTTGTACCTCTTTGTTTTTTTTTTAAGACTATTGCCAATGAAACAAACAGGTATGCAAGACAAAAACAAGCTGCAAAGGGCGCACCTGATCCTCTTTTATAGTACTGTGTGTGACATGTGACAAGTTTTGCATGACATTGGTGGGACAACCAGTGGGACCTGTACTGCCAGGCAGCAGATGGATCACGTCAGGTAGGCCTATGATTTTATTATCTTACACTAACAACTTGCATCAGCATGGTGATTGCATGTGCTTGCATGCTGTGAACTTGATTGTCATCATAAGATGTCATGTGTTTGGTGACAATTTGGTGACAGTGACACAACCTGTCTCTAAGACAGAAAAAATATAGTAAAAATAACAGCACATGATCCTATGAAACTGTCTGCCAGTTTTCTTTCTCTTAGAGGTTCACACACATTCCCTGAAGTTAATAATCGCACATACCCATTTTTAGGCTGAAACTTGTAAAAGAATCTGAAATCAAGGGGAAGTTTGCAGTCAGAGAAATTGAGTACAAAAGGGTTAATATGCTGCCATAGGAAGTCTTGTTTTCCCAAAAACATGAATGGGCGAGTGGATGGAGTGTGTTCAGACCAACTTTACCAAAAAGCAAACGAACAAAAACCACAGACACACACGATCAAGCCATACATGTGTCAACACAGGGCAATTTCAGAATCTCTGGAAAAATTACGAAGTCAAATTCTGGTTTCTGGCCGAGTCATGATCTGGATGCAACCTGGCCCCATTTGGGTCTAGGGAGTTAAAGGCTGAAATATCTTGTGTGAAGGGGCAAGGGATTCTCAGAGGACCTGCTGTCATATTCTTGTTGCCATTTCTTCCTACTAAAACACCTAATGACACAAATATCAAAGTAATAAACACCGTTAACAAAATCTGATAAAACAATAAATAGGTATCTTTTAAAATGCTCTGTAAATGGCACCCTATACGACATTAAAATATGGATCAGGATATGGACCGCGACATGAGTAGCAACGGTCAGGATGAACACATTATGGTGTAAGAGAAATTTGTCAGCTTGATCTTATGGTAGTTGCCGCTGCGAGATAAAACCCAAGGCCTGATAAAAGCATGTGTGGCTGAAGGTCTCAGCAGTCCACATCACACCCACGCCCCTAGTGGAAGACACTTAGTCCGGTCAGTCTCCACCAGGTCAAAAGTCGGCATCCAGAGTGAAGGTGTGGTTTTCCTCCTTGCTGTCTCCCATCACGCCCATCCGTTGATACTCTCCAACACGCTTCTCGAAGAAGTTGGTCTTGCCTTCGAGAGATATGTGTTCCATGAAGTCAAAGGGGTTCTCCGACTTGTAGATCTGTAAAGCAATAATAAATGAAATGAGCATGTTACATGAAGATACATTCATGCCTAACATAACATTAACGAAAACAGTAAGACACTAGCGCTTCACATATCCACGAAACTTGTGACTAGAATGTCTAATTGTCTAACGCAAGCCCATAGCGCATTCCAGAAATGAACAGTAACCAGCTGGGGAAAAAAATCCTACCTAGTTTCCCTTTTCCCATCTAGCCCATAGTGCTCTCGATAACAAAGCAGTAGCTAGGTGGGGATAAGAAGAAACAAGATGCAAAGCATATAACGTACTCTCCCAGTTTTATCCTGAATACGCATGAGATATTCCATAAAGAGGAAAAACTGTGACCCATAATGAACATACCTACAAATTTTCAGAGAGATTGGAAATGTACTCTCTGGGAGACAATCTATAATAAAAAAGAAAACATCGTTATATCTGTTAATAATGCCTATAATGGTAAAGTAAAACGTCAGGCATCATCCATGAGGCTAATGAACAAACATCGGACTACAAATTCTGAGAAAGATCAGCAATGTACTTTCTAAGAAATTCCATAAAAAAGAAAAAAAAACCGTTATGGGCAGTTAGTAACGGCTATAACGATTAAAACGTCGGGCATCATCCGTGACCCATGATGAACATACCTACAAATTTTCAGAAAGATCGGCAAGTAATTTCTGAGATATTCCATAAAGAAGAGAACCGTTATGGGCTGTTAGTAATGGCTATAATGGTAAAATAAAACATGGGCATCATCTGTCGCCAATAATGAACATACTCACAAAATTTTCAGGAAGATCAGCCAAGTACTTTCTGAGACATTCCATAAAAAAGAAAAAACCGTTCTGGGCCGTAAGTAACTGCTAAAACGGTAAACTAAAACATTGGGCATCATCATCCGTGACCCATAATGAACATATCTACAAAATTTTCAGAAAGATTGACAATGTGCTTTCTGAAAGATTCCATAAAGAAGAAAAACCGTTATGGGCCATTAGTAACGGCTGTAACAGGGAACTAAAACATTGAGCATCATGCATAACCAACAGTGAACATACCTGCTAATTTTCACAAACATCGGCCATGTGTACTTTCTGAGATATTCCATAAAGAGGAAAAACCGTTACAAGCCGTTAGTAATGGCTATAATGGTGAAATAAAACATCAGGCATCATCCGTGACTCATAATGAACATACCTACAAATTTTCAGAAAGATTGGCCCAGTAGTTTTGTCTGGAGCGAGTGGAACACATTTTGACCACGGATGGACAGACACACAGACAGCATTTCTTCGTTCCCATTCTAAAGTACTCCCTGATTTATACGAACTGGCAGTACAAAAAAGAAAACACCAACTACCATACACACTTGCCTCTGAAGGGATTTTAATCTGCAACCCCCAATGCAAACCTCTGCAGCCAATTCCTTAATTCTTTCCCAATGTACACTGCACAATGCATTTCTCTCCCTTGTTAGGCAACATTTTCTTTTATACCTTGTACAACATGATAGCCTATTGTCAACAGAAAAGAGATGTAACATTAAATTTGCACTCAGTTTGTTGCTGAACATCATCTATAATATCAAAACGCTGTTGTGATGGTTTTTTTTTTTTTAAAGCAGTCCCATTAAAGAAGTATGAGCATTCCATCTTCCAGATATCAATTAAGTTCCTTTACTACCATGTATGGGTACATACAACGTTAGAAATTCACAAGAAATTTCCAGCTGTCCTGGGGACAAGTGAAAAAAAAAAAAAAAAAAAAAAAAAAAAAAAAACTTGAATCTCCAAATCTCTGCTTGTCCTCCTTAAGTAAAAACATGATTGATAAGTGAAATGGAAAATGAGGTAAGTACGACCAGTGTGCTTACTTCTCACCACTCGGACACAATCAAACTGGCTGCCAGATAGAAAAATGGACACATCACTTCCATTTGTCTGCCAAATGATTTACTTGCCATGGACAATCAAATGGTGAAGCCTTTCATGTCACAGCCTCTCATAACCATGAGGTAAAAAACACAAATTGTTTCACATCATTACAAAAGTATGGACCAAGATTTCCTTTGACTGATCTGAGTCAACAGTGAATTAACCAGGGCTACAAAGTCAAGTCTGGAGTAGGTGTGATGACTGGATCAAAAGCTACAAATTCTGTCTAAAAATTTGTCTCACAAGATTAAACAATTGATGCATTTCTTTTCCCGGGGCGGGGGAGTTTGGGAGATGGTGCTTTCCTTCTGTGGTCAAGGTGAAAGCCAGTTTAACGTTCACTTTCAGTGCTTTGTGAAAAGGAAAAAGCCAAACACATGCACACACTGCACTGAATGGACTGGCAATAAACCAAAAGAGAGCCTTTTTTCCTCTCTTTTTTCAATTTTTTTTTTTTCTTGTAAAGTTTCTATCTAAATCTGAAGTAAAAAATTACAAAAATACTAACACTAACAGCAGTGTATAGAGCAGTGTTTAGTTACACTATGTGAATCCACATCTATTAGTCGCCAAACTTGGTTTCCCAGTGTGTGTGTGGCAAAAGTCAGCCATGCAAGTGACACTCACACTTTTTCACACTGCAGCTCCAGCAACAGGCGGTCAGCAACAAACTCGATGTATCTCTTCATGATTCACAGTTCATGCCTATAAGGTTGCAGGGTAGAGCCTCTGTGAGGAACATCTGCTCAATCCGAACAGCATCTCTGATGATTGTGTAGATCCTCTCTTGAGAGGGTTTGTTGGCGAGATGCCTGAACATCAGGCAGGCGAAGTCACAGTGCAAGCCCTGTTTCAACACACACAAATAAGTACTCTAATTGACCTTGACCTGTGATGTCAGAGATAACCTTAAACACTGATCCATTCAGTGCCATTAACCAATAAACAGGAGGGAAGCCAAACCTGTTCTCTGCCACTTGTCAATTATTTGCCGCTTTCTCTTACAGTCAAAGATGATAGAGCCACATATAAAAAATATGCAACTGGAAATTTTCTGTAGGAATGTACCTCCAGCTTGGGAAATGGCCTATTTTGTAAACTTTGCACTCAACAGACTCTCAGGCAAAAATAAGGAAAAACAAGTTACAAGACAAAACATGATGTGTATTGACTTCTTAGGTCTTTTTCAGGGAAGATAAAACGCCCAGAAAAATGAAAATGAAGAAGAGAAATCTCTTACGAGAAGCGAACTTTTTCTTCAGAAATACACCGGCATCTGAGAAAATACAACTGGGCCCATCACTTTAAAAACCAACTCTTCATTGACATTGCCAATGGATTATTTTACCATGATGCTTTACAATAATCTGAAAGTCTGTATTATCATCTATCACTGATGGAAAAAAAAAAAAACAAAAAAACAAAACACACACACACCACCAAAACAACAACAAAAAAGCCCTATATATGAATACACACAAACTTCTTGATATGTGGAAAAATGTACTACTAAAATCCATCCACGAACCACTGACCTCATCTCTGCTGATGAGCTCGTTGCTGAACGTCAGGCCAGGCATGATTCCCCGTTTCTTCAGCCAGAAAATGGCAGCGAAAGATCCTGAGAAGAAGATGCCCTCCACTGCTGCAAATGCTACAACACGTTCACCATAGCATGCACTGTGATCGTTGATCCAACGGATAGCCCAGTCTGCCTTTTCTTTGACACATGGCATCGTCTCTATGGCATTGAACAGGAAGTCTCTGCACACACATGAAGTCCAAAATAAAAAACACAACTAATTCGAACACTGATATGTACAACCATTTTCAACATACAGACTATAATTCACCACCTTGAAGTGAAGTTGAGAATATATCTGTGGAACAAATTGCAAGAAATATTCTGCAAACACATCAAAGTAGATGAAGTATGAGTGATTTGTTAACCACCTTTCTGTGCTTACTAGTGTGGTGAAATCAATCATGTTGGTTTTCTCATTTCCACTAGAAAGCAAAGTATGATAACATGTGTTTCACTGCACTTTTATAGGTACATGTATCTACATTTAGCACCTGCTTTCTCAAAACTTTGAATTCTGTGGTGTAGTGGCCATTGTTGGCAACACTAAATTGTTCTGACTGAACTAACAATATCAACATCACTGTGTTGTTGTGTGACCACCCACTACTGTGTGCCGTATGACAAGGTTTGTGTTGTGGACTCCCAGTAGAGAGGAGGTGGGTTTTGATCCCCATCAGATTCAGAGCCATTTGTCTGCCATGACCAGCTCCTACCCAGAGCTGAATTTGCTGTCAGCTCAGCTGGGCAGACTGGGACTACACAGTAAATTTCATCCACTTCACACACACACACAAAAGTATCTGTGAGTGATTCTCAAATTTCCTGACCAATGCTGAAGAAGCGTGTATCTCTAGGGCCTGGTTTACACTACGATGTATTAGGAAAGCAAACATAGAGTACAAAACCTATCATGTGGTCTTGGACCAGAATGGAAATCTTGTAACATCACCTTTATCCTCCTCAATCTCATCAGTAGGCATTAAAAAAAAAAAAAAAAAAAGAGATCAACAACAAACAAAAACCAACTCAAATTCTGTGACCCTGCATTCTCTACTCTCATGGTGACCTCAGTTTTGATTCCCTTGTCACGTCTATTCCCTTGGTCAAACTCTGCCAGGATCAACAGTACTGGTTAAATGTTGCTGGATGAATGTGGTGGAGCCCTTCTGAGGGAGAGCTCGCTCATACAGGTATTGCAACTGAGCAATTATTGTCATCAGTAGAGGCTTGGCAGGTGGGGTGCTGAGCAAGCTGGATCAAAACATCAACCACTGAACACCAGCAAAGTGACTCAGCAGCAGTGCTGTCTCTTCTGGTGGGCTGCCTCTTGGCAACAACACCGACTGCTCCCTGTAGATTGTCAGCGCCAGAGCTGTGGCGGGACAAGCCAGGCTGTGAATGAGCGATGTCAGTCTAATGCCACTAAAGTAGCACAGGAAACAAGACAGCAAAACAAAGAAGACTTGAGAAAAAAAAAAAAACAAAAAACAACCAACCACATGAGGAAGCTCTGCTGTGTGATCATACTCAATTCACATGATCTACTCACTACAGAAATAATCCTGGTCTGGGTATCTACTTCATCCTCATTTGCAATTTAAAAAAAAAAAAAAAAAAAAAAAAAAAAAAAAAAAAAGTGTTTCCTAAAATTTCCATTCCCCCCCCCCCCCCCCCCCCCCCCCCCCCAAATTACAGCAGGTGGCATGCTGTGCATATACAGAATGTGTGTGCGTGTGTGTCTGTGCTGGGGAGGAGGTGGGTGGAGATGGAAGCGAGAGGAAAAGGGGATGGGGGAAGTGTGTTTGGTCTCTACTGAAGCAGAAGGGTTTGCCACCCTTTCACCATGTCAAAAATTGTTGCCCAGAGTTCGAAAGGAAACAGTATTTCCATTTGCTCACTAGGTGGTTCACTTGTCCTGGAGAATAGGATGTGCAGGCATTTCCAGCTCTGGTTTTACAACAGTGGCTGGACTCCAGACAAATGCAAGCATATACTCATCACAGCCGATTTCCTAATTTAAGACAGAATTTAAGGAAAATGAAGACAAACCTTTCTGCAGGGTCTTTGATGTAGGTGTCGATAAGAAGGCTGTACATTTCACTGTGGATGTTTTCCATGGCTATCTGGAAGCCATAGCAGTTTACATGTACCCGCATAATTTCCAAAATATAAAAGCCACGATTTTGAAATTGGGAACAGATTTAATTCATTATCTTGTTCCAACGTACATTGAATTTCATTGGGATCGAATGAACGGTTGTTGATTTACAGACAATTAAACAGAGGATGGGTCGAAATCAAAGTTCGCAAAATCTGTTCAGTTCACAAAATCATTTCAATAGTGGGTGTGGCCACCGCCATTGGCGAGACATTCCACGCAGCGACTCCTCATCGAGTTGACCAGTGTTCTGATGACCCTCTGAGGGATTCTCTGCCATTCCAGTTGCAGCATTTGGAAGAGATCCTGGCGGTCTCTGGGAGGTGGATGGTTCTCCTTCACACGTCTCCCCAACTCATCCCACATATGCTCGATGGGATTGAGGGTCGGGACTATACGCCGGGAAGATCATCCTGTTGATGCCGGCCTGCACAATGAAGTTTTCGGCCACCCGGGCCCTATGTGGCCGAGCATTGTCGTCTTGGAAGACTGCCATGGGTCCTATCCGTTGCATGGTCGGAACAACGAAAGGCGCCAGGATTTCATCCCGATAGCGGATGCCTGTGAGGTTTCCATCAATATGGTAGAGTGGTGTCTTGTGGTGGAGGCTGAAGGCACCCCATACCATAACAGATCCTCCCCCAAAGGCCCTGGTCTGGCGAACAGCTGCATCAATGTAACGTTCACCAACACGCCTCCAAACTCTAGTTCGGCCGTCATTGTGTTCAAGACTAAACCGCGACTCATCTGAAAAGAGGACCTGGGACCACTGTTGTTGGTTCCATCTCACATGACGATGGCAGAAAGCTCGGCGAGCCAGCCTATGGGCTGCTAGCAGTCGTGGTCGAACAGCTGGGCGACGTGATCTGAGGCCGAAGTGGTGAAGACGGTTTCGTATGGCTTGACGGCTGAGGATGGTGTTATTTGCCATACGAAGCTGCCTTTGGATGCTGGTGGAAGTGGTATCCCGCTGCAATAGGGCCTGCCTCTCGATGAAACGATCTTCTCTGGGAGTAGTCTGCCTAGGCCGACCTGACCCGTGGCCTCTCTTCAACGCTGTTGGTCGCCCGCCCTAAACGCTGATTCAGTCTAACAATAACTGAATGATGCACACCAAGTCGTCGCGCCACTTCAGCCTTTGCAATGCCATCTTGTATCCACGCAATCGCCCTGGTTTGTCAAAGGTGCTAGTTTTTTCTTCGTCGTGGTGGCATGGTGAGAAAAGGGCTGACTGACAGTAACCAACCCCGCGCTTAAACAGCCAAAAGAAGGGGCATAAAACTCACTTGAGAGACTGCTCTTGCACGGGAAAAAAGAATTTTTCATTTTACACATCTTGTGTCGCCAGCAAGCTTGATGCAAAACAGGCACAGTTAACGCAACTTTGCACTTTTTATCCCGCGCGGTAACGAGGTCACCAAGACCCCCCGTGCGCACTACCAGTTGACACAGGCTGGATTACACACTGCTGTGTGAGATTCCATCATTGGTTGCCGCATAACAAAAAAAAACAATGTTTTTTGAAGGGATGAATCAAATTTTTTAGTTGTCTTGGTGACGAGTCAATAATAGAAATATCTGTGTCCTCCCAAATTTCTACTTGCCCTCCCTAAGTAGAGACAGTTAATAAAGTAAAACACATTTTAAAGATATTTTTTAAATGAGTTGACCTAAAAATGACAGACTTAGGCTATTGTACAACTTAAAATAACTGTGTGTTGACCTGGAGGAATTTTTCTAACTGGGTAAGCTTTTTGGCCAGCCAGTTAAAACTAGGAAACTGAAGGCTGTGTTTTCAGAAAAACTTAAGGAAAAATTACCAGTGCAGATACAAATTTTCAATTTGCCCGACAGGTTATTTCGAGCTGAAATCTACTTGCCCAGTTGTGTAAGCACTCACTATGGTTACTGAATTAGTTTTTTAAAGTGTTCTAAGGACTCTGTTGAATAACTTGGGCAAACAAATCACAAGACAAAACACGATGTATTTCGACCTTTCAGGTCTCCTTCAGGCAAGATACTGAATATGCAGGACAACGAAAATGAACATCAATCACTTCAGTGATTGTGATTAAGATAAATGATTGCTCATTCATTTTCGTTGTTCCGAGTGTTGTGTGTCTTGCCTGAAGAAGACCTAGGAGGATGAAACAAGTCATGTTTCTTCTGCTGATTTGTTTGTCTAAGCTATTCAGCAGAGTCCTTAAAATGCTTTTAGAATTTGTTTAGATTTCCACCTGCAATCACCTCACTTTGCCACTAGAGCTAAGGGCGACTGAATATTTCCACCCCTCAAACCAGTCTTAGCGCATATCCACAAAAGTCTGAAGTAAAGGCCAATATTGAGTTCAGAAGGAACAAAAAATATAATCTCCAGCAGAAATTCCCTCAGTTGTGTGCGATATTCATTGCAATCATTCAAATTCTGGCACCTCATGAAGTAATTCAATGCATTAACATGTTAGAAGAGTTAAGTGTTCCTAATACACCCAAAGATATGGGAATGTCTGCCTAAATGTATCGTTTCTTTTGATACAGCTTTCTTCACAGCCATCCTGTGAACACTACGCTTCTCATTTGCTCCCTTCTTCCAGAGTAGTCTGTCCTTGGATACTCTTCATAATCTTGAAATTAGGTGGTGAGATTTATGTGTGAGCATAACAAAACCAGATAAAATGCAGAGAATAAAACTTAAAGATAAATGGGATGTTTATGGAAATTGCACCTAACCCTCAAATTGCCAAGGATACAATGAGAAACTAGTGAAGTCAGATGTACTTATGTTTTTTACAGGCGAGTGTCCCTCGCTCAGCATGCTTTAGCTGTAAACTTAATTATGATAAAAGTCAAGAGCGCTCATAAAAAAACAAAACAAACAACACAAAAAACCCCCACCCCAAACAAAACATAACAACCAACCCAAAACAAAACCCAGATGTTTACCGGCAAGCATCCTTGCACAGTATACTTCAGTTGAAAACTGTAAAACAAAGTCTGGGGCATTTGTTAAAAACAAAAAAAAAAAAAAAAAAAAAAACAGGCAAGCATAACCTGTGGAGCATGCTTCATTCTGAAACTGAAAACATGATGCACACATTGCATGGCATGCTTATGCTTCGGTTCAAAGCTGTAAACATGGTTGAAATTAGAAGCACTCATTGATGATGGAGTTTAAACGAAAACATTATCTCGTATAGTTCGCTTCATTTTTTTTTTTTTTTTTTTTTTTCACAGTTGCATCTTACTGCATCAGACATGTACAATGACTCCTCTATCTTTAAAAATGATTTGTATCTTTCACATGTATTCAGACTTTCTGTGAAGCTGCAAGAAATGGCAGTTTGTGGGGGTACAGTTCGCAGGATCAGAAGACAGAAAATGATAAAGTTAGAAAATGCCAGCTAAAGAAAACACTAAAAACTTACTGGAGCAAATTTCCAAGCCAGAATACTAAATACAGAACTTGGGGGTGGGGTGGGGTGGGGATCCCAAAGACGGCAGCCAGGTAGTTTCATATCTAAATAGTTATCAATTGTAACTCAAGGTACAGCATGCACAGTATGTTTCCATTCTAAGAAATTGCAGTTAGTACAACTGAAACTATGCACAATATGTTCTCAATGGTCTGCCTTACATAGTTTTAGTCTTACCAAATTTTCATTGACTATGCCATCGCTGGCAGCGAAGAATGCCAGCACATGAGATATGAAATGCTTCTCCTCCGATTTCAGCGCCTCCCAGTGTATCAAGTCCTTGGAAAGATCCACCTCCTCTGCTGTCCAGAATGATGCCTCCGCTTTCTTGTACATTTTCCAAATGTCATGGTATTCGATAGGAAATACCACAAAACGACGTGGGTTTTCTTTCAGTAGAGGCTCTTCCTCTTCTTGAGTTGGCTGCGCCTTCTTTAAAGTCATCTATGCACAGAAGAAACACGAATCCTTGAAACTGCATTGTTAAAAAAGACATCAAAAAAGGAGCTAAGAACAATCATAACGTTGCTCAGCTTGGATGAAACTTTCAGACATGTTTAAAAACCTTGTAAACTAAAAGTTTTAGACATGCTTAAAAAAAATCTAGTAAACTAAAATACAATTTTATAACGTTGCTGCTTGAAAAAGTTTAAGACATGTTTAAATCCTTGTAAACTATCAGTTTTAGACATGCTTAAAAAAAATCTAGTGAACTAAAAGTTTCAGACATGTTCAAAAACTTGTAATCAGTTGTACCATCCATTACCATCAGTCATTAACATTACACCCAGCTTGGAATAATGAATACCAATTCAAATAAAAATGACATGGATACCTTAAACTAAACCTGTGGACAGTTGTGGCAGTGACTGCAAGACAAACTCATTTTATCTTGTTAAACTACCATGCAGTATTGGAGTTTTCCATTCAATTGCCACCAACTACCATTTGGTAAACAAAGTATTTGAAAAAGCACGTATTATGTATTGATGAACACAATCTTAATAAAACAAGCACAGACTTTGACAATTTCTTGTTAACTGTCAAGGTTGTCTTACATTAGAAGCTTGCCCTGATCATGGGTAATTTGGGTGGGTTTTGGGAAGAAGAATTTGGGATTGTTGGAAATAAGAAATTTTTATCCTTACAACAGAACTGTCCACATACCTCTTTTTTCACAGGTGATCCAGATTGGAGATTCTGAAAAAAGACCCAAAATTTCAAATTACATATGTTTATATACACAACACCTATCCCATTCCCTAATATTAATGCAACCTCAAGTTACTTGTCCTGAATACTGGCCAACATTGGGACAGTTTCTCCGCTAACTGGGGCACATGTTATTGTCAGGGAAGTGAATTCTGAAAGCATGTGACTTCAAAATCTGTGTTCTTGTTTGAGACTGCCATCAATGTTTTTATCATTTAAAAAAAAAAATCAGTTGTGAAAAATTACAATTTGGTAGGCACAGTGACAACAGCTTGTGAACATAACCAAAAACTCCGAAACTTTTCAATTTTGACAATGACAGATGTCCCCTAGTAATAGCATGAGACTGCCTAAAGGTGGTTATGAACCATGAATTTTCGGATCATCAACAATGAATGTGCTAGTACTGATTATCACATTTGTGCCTAGGGCGTCTCAGCTTCACTAATCTCCCATCGCCCACTGTTGTGTGAATGTGAGGGGGTGGGTGTGGGTGTATGAAAGTTGTTTTGTAATGTCTGTGGTGTTGTCTCATCTGACTTCTTAGGTGACCTTGGTACCCTCCGGATAAGATAATGCTGCTTATAGCCCAGCCGACCGTAAAGGGCCATGTCAGGGCTGTCACCACGTTAAAATCAACTCAGGTATCCTCGGAGAGATGCTGCAGTGATGGTGGGACGGGACATCTTCAATGTTCTTTCTTGTTGGTCACGCTCTCGGTAGGAGGATTAGGTGTGTGTGTGTGTGTGTGTGTGTGTGTGTGTGTGTGTGTGTGTGTTTAAATGCAGACCCCTCTGAAGTGTCGTGGACAATATGGTCTCAAAATACTTGGCCAAATGATGTGTGGAGACTGTCCAACCGTGGTGAAGGAGGATTCAGAATCACATTTAACCCCATTCACCCACCCTTAATAATTGTATTGTTATTTCTACTAGAAAAGTATTGTCAATTTACATCTAAAATTGTACAAACTGACAGACACCTCAGGACTTTATTACCCTGAAAAATGCCATTAATGACCATGTTTAGGTTTGCTAGCAGGGGGTGATTTCAGAAATGGATTGGCGACATGAACTGCAGAGCTTCAGATTTTTTTTTTTCAGCCAGCAAAAGACTTATGCCCCCTCTCAACTCAAAGTGAGAATTGCTGTAACTCTTTTTTGTTTGGTTACTCTTCCTGAAAACAAGTTTTATAAGTTAAATCATTTCTTTCTTTGCTGCTTAAAAACAATGGTAGTGGCAGAAACATGAACATAAACTTTGTATTAAAAAAGGAAAAATGTTACTAATTGCTAGGACCAAGTCTACTCATAGTGAATGAGTGATAGCATTCATTTTCCCCACCAACTTTTTGTTTAGCAAAATTATTAAACTCACCTGTTTCTGGCTGTCTCCCAAGACTTTTGGTTTCCTCACACAAATAAGCCGTTGATTTCTTTTGGTGGCTGGAAAAGAAAGGCAAACAATCATTGATTTGAAATTTAATGAAGGCCTGTTCACTTTTCCTTGATAGAAACTCCTGGCATGGTGCAGCATGTGTGGCTAATTGGTTAATGTCTATATTTCCACTGGTTATATGTTGCACACTGACTGCATTCCGGATTGTACAGGATTGGGAGGTTGGCCCAGTGGGCGTCGAGTCTACTCTTAAACGTGCTGAGATTGTGTGCCTCAGTGACTGTCTCTGGTAAGTTGTTCCACAAAGACACTATCTTCTAGAAGTAGGAGCTCCGTAGTTGTAGTCTGGTGTGGCGTTTTGCCAGTTTTAAACTATTCCGTCTGGTTTCTCGCCTGCTGTGGAGTTCAAGTTGCAGCCTAGAGGTGGTGTAGAGTCCAGTGAGGTACTTGTAGGTGTCGATCATGTCACCTTTTTGTCTGCGATATTCTAGGCTGGACAGTTTCAGTATTCTCAAGCGTTCAGAGTAGGATTTGTCTTTGAGCCTCCCTATCACAATTAAGTGGTTTCAATCTGATTGGGGGAAAAAAGTGTGTGTGCGTGTGAGCGCACATATGAGTGGATGTTACTGACAAAATTTAACATTACATCAGCCTCACAATATTTCGATTCAGACATTCCATGCCCAAATTTTCAAATACAATGGATGTATGGTTTCCATTCTTCCTAAGATACAAATTAAATAAAATACTTTCCATTAAAAAAAAAAAAGACCCCCCCCCCCCCCCCCCCCCTCAAGTTTCTTGACTTTTCAATCTAATTACACATTTCACAGCAGAGCATTACTATTAGGGATGAAATAAATATACCAGAGCACACCCTCTGTTTTGCTGCATATTAAACTGATACACCGCTTCCTTTCTAGTATTCTACTGATTTTTTTTTTCTTTCTTAAACCAGATAATGATAAATTGAGAGATATGGTTACCATAGGTTTTATTAATGACTGTAATTATATCATGATGAATGAATGTTGTGGTCACTGATTTTACTGATGCATTGTTACTAACTGGTTGATGTCTTAATACTTTTGATTTCTTGAAGCACTCTATCTACATGATGATGTGTGCTCTGCCAAAGTTACTGTTGATTATATTGATGTATTGTTGCTCGTTATTCATATTTTATATTAATATTTAGCATACGATATTTTGGATAAGAAAAAATGGAAATATCATCTCTCTCTCTCTCTCTCTCTCCGTATTTACGGCTGCGTATTGATGTACCGTTACTAAGTTTATGATTATAGTTATGGGGCAGTGTATGAACAGTTCAAGAAAAAAAAAAAAGATGGGGGGGAGGGGGGGTGGGGAGGAAGATTATGATGGCATATTTCTATATCTCAAACACACACGCCCAACACACAAACACAAAAGTGCGCATGCACACACATGTCATGATAAATAGGTGTTATGACTATTGATGCTTGGACTTTATTCTCGCTGATTGTAGTACTGCTTGTTCTTGTCTTGCCTTGTAACCACATCATGAAAAGGAGAGAGAGAGAGAGAGAGAGAGAGAAAAAAAGAGTTGATATTACTCATGCATTGTAGTTGTCTAATTATCATCTTTAGCAGCTTGTATGTTAATATTTTACAAAATGAATATTCTATGTCTGTGCGCTGATTTTAATTTCATTTCATTCTTGTTTGTTGTTTCAACTGCTTTGTTTCCCTTTAAAGTCATCTACACTTTAATGTTAATGAACAACTCATCAACTTTTAATGCATTTGTGAAGATATGTGTGCTTGTTACAATTTTTGTAAGTCTTAGTCGCTAGTTATTCTTGGTAGTCGCTAGTTATGCTTAGTTAGTCCCTTAGTGGGGCAAGGGCTGGAAGGAAAAAAAAAAAAAGCATGTTTGCTTATCTGTTAGGCACTTGGACATAAAGATTATCATCATCAATCTTCCCCACAAAATGACCAACTGTCCACTTCATTATATGGATTTACTTTATTCTTATCTATCATGTTGATGCGATCACCGACGTTGCAGTTTGAATTTACAACCACGAATTATTTAACCCTGAAAAATAAAATCACTTGATTGAAACAATTCTGTAAATTATCTTCCTTTTCCCTAGTGTTCCGCCCCATGATTGAAGCTAATTGTTACGAAGTCAGAAAACATAACTTAAAAAAAAAAAAAAAATCTCTAGCATATATATCAATCGGCGAATAAGAACAAATAAACGTGATAACATCTTGTTGCTAAAATGGACAGAAGGTCGAGATCATTTTAACCTAAGACGACCTGACATATGACCTGTCTCGACCGACCCGGAGCATTATGCAAGCTAGAAAATGTGAGGCCACTCAAAGTTCAGGGCAGTTGGCGGTAAAGTTTCAAGCAAGCGTAAGGGACTTGCGCATGAGAATACTTTTCCTACTTCACGCAGAGTACACCACTACACGAAGTAAATGAGAATATTGCCATCTAATTCCCGTATGTGGAGGAGTGGGTAGGATTGTGGTAATCACAAATTGTCTTTCGCTGAGAGAGAGAGAGAGAGAGAGAGAGAGAGAGAGAAATGCGACGCTTGTGATATTCGGTGAAAGGGTAGTGGAGGAGGTCCATTCTTTGGGAAAAAAAATTTACAAATTGTCGTCTGCTCAAGAAATCATGTGAAAATTTCTGCTCCAAGATGGATCACTTTATAATTTACAATGCAATCAAAGAACTTTATGCCGTCTTTATTTTTCATTTATCTATTTATTTTTTTTTTTTTCAAGTAATGCATTACCGAGTGAAACATACTTTTGATCTATTCTCGCACGAAACTTGAAAAAAATTCTCATCGAAGACATTTCGGCCGCCGACTTTTTATCAAGTGATGTATTACCGAATCAAGTATAATTTTTATCTACAATTCTCGTACAAAACTGAAAATTTACACAATTAATGAATGACAAAACAATGAAACAATGGATAGACAACATGACCGTGAACTTTCGAACGCGCTGGTTCATTCATTTTACATGGAAACAGCACAAAAATGATTTACCTTATTCTCGTCGTTGATTTTCATTGCTGTAAAATCAGCTGATAAAGGCATTTTTATCGTATTACGACCGATGCTAAAGAAAGCAAAATTTAAATTCACAACAGACTTTTCTGTTGACAGCCGACGTCGCTCAAAAATTCCGCGAAACTGGGCCCGCGTTCTGGGCCTATCTGAGTCCAATGAAGAGAAGCTACGCATTCACTTAGGCTTTTCATTGGTTAGAATAGAATAGTCTGAAGGGTGTACGGCTTCTTTGCAAGACATCAATATTTTCTCTATTGCGAAAAAAGTAATATATATCTTTAATATTGTATACATATAGATACTTTTAATAGAACGGAGTAAATGAAATTTGAATTTTATTGCCGTTTTTGAAGCCAGATTTTTTTAAGAACGCGACGTTCCTAAATTTAGACGCGTCTAAATAAAAAGACCTAGCAACATATGGACGCTTTCATTATTTTATCCTTACGCGTTTTCTTGTTGTATAAGTTGGAAACTGACATAGTGTGCTGGAATTGGACATAAACAAGTGCACAAGATTTAAATACCTATCGGTAAAGAACACAAGGCGATTTTGATCAGTAGAGCGAACATAAGAAGCATAAATTAAGTCATAGTCGGAAACTACATTTGAAGGTAGATATTTCCGTTAATGAGTGCAGAGGCAGTGTCTGTTTAAACATGACGGACGGTGTGAAAGCCGTCGACAGAGGATACCGGAAGAGAATACACGGCAGGCTTGCAAGACAAGTTCGCAGAGGTTTGATATCAGACTGCAAAAAAAATATGAGCAAGCGAAACAGCTGGCTATATTTGGAAACATACACTCTTGGGCAAACCTGTTTGAAAACCTCTTATTTTCATACAATGAACTCGCCAGCCAGGCTGCAGTCAGTGACCCAGACTTGGTGCCAGATCCTCACTTTTTTTTTTTAGGGGGATGGTGGGAATTAGGGGAAGGCGTAGTTGAAAGCGTAGCTGAGGAGACACGTGAATTCCTCCACCGACCTGCGGACAAACATCGGCTCCCAGCTACCTGTCAGTAACTCAGAACAGAACAGTACGCACATTCCTTCTTCGTACAGATAGTGATGGACTGGAACCATCTGGAGGAGGACATCGTCAGAGCAGGCAGGCTCTGCCAGCTTATTTACATTAGCACTTAGCAGATCGACATCGTCCGCCTCCAAATCATCTAGACAGCAGAAGAGATTTTAACCAGTTTTTTAACCAGTGGATACTTGTGGCAACTCGTTGAGACCTGAACCTGTACGGAAGACTGTTAGGGCAAAGTGGTGGCCTTTTAAACTATTTTTGCGCACACCGTGTTCCGTCGTGTTTATAGCTGTTGATTGGCTTCTGCGACATATACATCCAGATCCAGATCCAGTTTTCACCTAAATTAAGAGCTTCAGTTTGCAGGTGCGCCACTGATATTACTGCGGAAAATTTTCGGATGGTGCATATCAAACTTCTACGCCAGGTGGTTGCGCGCCTGTCGTGACATTGCTGAGGTGGAAATCAGAATGAGATGCATGTACACACGCATGCACGCTGATAAGTAGTCTACAAACACATCGTTCGCAAAGTAAAAACAATTGGGGTAAATTTATGGTGTGCACTGCTAATAACTGGTTCAAATTGTGTCAGTGCATGGCAAAACTGCTCTGAGGTTTCATTGAGCATAGTGGATACAGCATTCCGTCCATCCAGACGTCCGGGGATTCAGGTCTCAGTTGAAAAGCAAGGCTAGAGGAGATTTCTAGAGTTAACATCAGTGCAGACTTGACTCCCCTTCCCCCCTCTTCATCAGCCCAGGCAGCCCTCCTCAAAAATCCTTTGGAAGGGATTTTGAACAACAGCACTGAAAATAAATAAGTTGAAACTTGCTCACATGTTAAATCCCATTCCATCCCTCGTTTAAGAGTAGGCCATCATGTGCTTAATGGTATGGATCAAACACACACGTACGCACGCACGCACAGTAATAACCACATGAAAGAAAGAAAGACACGATCAATGGTGTGTTTAGACTAAGGCAACATCCCATTTAATGTGTACTAAAATGTGATACATTGCAGTTTTTGTGAAATTTGACAAAAGTGAAAATGGAGTTAAATTTTGGACAGGAGGATACATGGCTAACTCCTGCAAACAGATTACATTTTCTGTTGCTCATGAAGTATATGTTATGATATCACCCACTCTCTTTGTATGTGTGCACTCACACACACGTGTGTGCACACACACACACACTCGCACACACACACATACGCACGTATACACACGCTCGCTGGCATGCATGCACGCACGCACACACATACATGCACACACATACACAACGCACACGCACACACAGCTAGTTAGCTAACCAGCTAGATTAAAAAATAACGTTCCCATAGTGTATGAGCCACAATGGCAGTGAACCATTAGAGGTTCACCTTGTGTAGGGCACAGCATAATCATTAATGGAGCTCATCCTTCGCCTTCACCACCTTTAACCTTCCATGAATCAAGTGTCCTTTTGCTGCTGGGTGGATAGAGTTTTTCAAACCAAACAAATCCGAACCAGCATATGATTGAAACACCCCATCAGCAGATTGGCAGGCAAATGCTCTAACCATTTTAGTGCAGGCCCCACGAAACAGATGAATTCATATATACATGGGTGGAGAGAGAGAGTATAAGAAGTTTGATAATGATTTTTCTTTTGGATTTTTTTTTTTTTTTTTGCACTGAATTGGATGGATTATGTCTTTCCTTTTACTTTTGGTTGTTTATTTTGTTTGATTTTTCCCCTTCTTCTCTATTGTTTTGAAATAAACACGTTTACTTTGTTTGATTTTTCCCCTTTTTCTTTATTGTTTTAAAATAAACGCCCATGTTAAGAATATCTTTGCAAAAACAGTGGACCTCCCCCCGAAACAAACAAACACAAAACAAAACAAAAACAAAAAAAACCACCATCCCACCCCAAACCTGATATGTCATCATTCCATTTGCTTAATAAATTGTATGTATGTTCTTACCATTACAATGAATTAACCCAGCTGTCACCACAGTGCATGTTAACTAATGTTCTCACAACATTATGAATGAGAGCATGCAGTCTCTTGTCATAATCAAATTTAGATCTAAAATATTCTTCTGAAATAAAAGTATATATTCATCAGAACAAAAGAAACAGGACTTCAAATCAGGTTTTTGTAGGTAGAATTGGACAGTCTTGAGTTGTTATACAATCAGAATTGGAGTTGTCCAGCGATTGTCACACAGTTTTAATTCTACATTAATTAGTTTTGAAAGTGATTAAAAACGAAAAAAAAAAAAAAAAAAAAAAACCCAAAAGAAAAGAAAACAAAACAGCAAAAACCAGAGTTTTTATGAAACTGAATGGGATGATCAAATCAGCTTACAATTGTGTTGGTATACCTGTTTTGATTGTACAATGTCGGCAATGATGATTTCAGGTCAAGGTATTGTGGCTGCTAATGCATCCATACCAACCAAATTTCAGACCATTGTCGCAGATCATGCAGACAAGAAAGGTTTCCTGTCACAGTCAAAACGCTTCATCAGGGATGTTCAGATGGTCAGTTATTGTCTGAATGTTCTTGTTATTGCCATAATATTAATTCAGCTGATTACCACTGCTCTTGTAGATGCTTTTTCTAAAGAAAACAAAAATCATTTGAATAATTACATCTATTAAAACAGTATTAAAGGGGCAAATTATGGTGATAAAATAAATCCTGTCACTCTCTCTCTCCCTCTCTCTCTCTTTCTCTTTCTCTCCCTTCCCCTCACTCCCTGTCTGTCTACAAGCTCCTGATCGAATAATTTTTCAAATATCACCGTATCCCAAACTGATATGCAGACGAAAAAAAAAAAATTGTATGTTATGTGTATTCAAATTAATTGGAATCATGTTCATTCTTTTTGTTATTTTACGTGGACAATTTTTTTTTTTTTTCTGGTCTTGCCTTTTCCATAAGCAAATGTGAAGAGTGCATAAGCATTATATTATATGTTTGTGATCTGTGCTGACAGGGTGACTTTCCTGCGCCTTGTCAGTATTCCCATCATGACAACTTTGACAAGCTCAGTCCATCCTTCTCCAAAAAAGGCTCTGGAGGACTGGCATCCAAGGTAAGTGTTCAAACTTTGACAGTGTTTTTCTCTTAGAGTATCTTTTATATGTAGATGCAAGATAATTAGAGATGGATCACATGCGTGCGTGCATGTGTGCGTGTGTGTTTGCGCGTGTGTGTGTAGGATGCCTCCCAACCATACTCCCACCCTCCTGTTTGCCCCACTCCCACTTGTCGTCTTTTTGTCTTTGGGTTTTCTTTCACTGTTTAGTAAATGAGAATGTGCTAAATACTTCATAACTGTTAACAATTCTTTGCCTATTGTAGGGTTTTGATTGGAAATTGACCCCCCCTTCTTCCCTTCCCATCTCTCTCCCATACTCATTCAGGTAAGTAATCTGTTTCACGGTTTAGGTCTCTCAATCCCACAAGCATGAACATTTATGTAATGTATTTAATGTCAGCTCCATATGGACAATGAATATCTCTGTTTACATATTCAAACACTTTTAATGCTACATACAAAAATATGTCTTGTTGAACTTGTGTACACTCATTCATATGTTACAAAAGATAGCACGCACATACTGCCACACTCATTCATGATACATACACACACACAGCACTCAGTACACACACACACACACACACACACACACACACACACACACACACACACACACACACACACACACACACACCACATAGCGCACACACACACACACACACACACACACACACACACACACACACACACACACGGAATTGAACACACTTTACAAAATTTTCATAACAATTATTCAGTTGATCATGTATTTACATACTTTTTTTTTGTTGTTGTACATAACAGCTGAATCATATTTTCAGCTGATTGATACATCAATATAAAATCATGACTTGTTAACAGTTTTATGCCACTCTGACCCATGTAAATATTTGCATGAATAGTTCAGGCAGATAAATGAGCAGTCAGGTAAACACATGTTAGCCTGACTCCACTTAATTGTGCTCTTCAACTTGATGGTGTTCTGTTGCAGTCCAAGCGAGGCCTCAAGTACACAATGTCCAACGCGCCAGGCCCTGGTATTTATTCCCTCCCCAGACTGCTAGGATCACGCAGTGACTTCAACAGGAGATCTGTGACTGGTGTCTTTGCCGCTCCTGTAGCAGAGCATGAGGCCAAGACAAACGGGATACCAGCCCCCAACACGTACAATGTATGGGTTGCAGTGATTCAGTGTTGGTTGGAGGGTTTTTTTTTTTGAGTTTTCATGTTGACATGGTGTCACAGTGTGAATGGTATGTGAAGGTGGAACTAATTATGGCTATAGTCATAGTGTTGTATTCCAAATACAGAATTAATTTTGAGTGTTGTCTTTTAAGAATTTGGAGCTTCGATGAAATATCTAAAGAAAATAACAGGGACAGACATGCACATTGCATTGGCATTCACAAATGAAGGGGAAATCCCAGATTTGGAGAGTCAGTAGATGAACTGCGAGTAAACTCAGATATATTGAGCATTTTCATGCACTATGTAACAACAAATTACAATGATTCAGACCAATGGTGATTCCTTTTTTGCCTTCTTTGGGTATCCCTGCTGTTCAGATTGTTTACCTGGAACAGTTGTCCATGGCCAGGAGCGCTCGCTTGGCTTTTCTTGTGGAGTGTTTGATCCCAGACTGCATTTTTTGGCATTTTTTTGTCGGACCAAAATCAGCCTAGCTTGTACTTTTCTCTCTCTAATGGGCAAGAGCTGGATTCAACCTCTGATCAGTTTGCTCAGCAAGGTTTTCGTTCCTGTCCCTGAGAGTCTGGATGTACTGTCTCAGCCCAGGACAAGCAAGGAGCAGGCGGACCCTGTGTTCCTCCCTCTCTCCACCTCAGCTTATATACCAGCGATTTTTCTCCACAGGGTGATGATTCTGCCTTTCATGTGTGGAGAAAATCATGGCTGGTCAAAGACAGTCTGCACTGTGTATGACAACAAATGCAAGGTCTTCTCTAGATGGCACTGTCAGGCTGTGAGCTCTCTGGGCTGCGGCTGACATTTAAGATGTTGCCCACTGTCTGGAGGACCTTAAAGAGAACAGAAGGTAACCAAGCACTTCCTATGGTATTCAGGTCTGTCATTGCTAAAATGTTCAGACTAAAGGGGGAGAGATCTTGACATCAGCCATTGCCCAGTCCCTTCAGAGCTTGTGATGTGCTGCTGGTGATGGACTGTTTGAATCAGTAGGTGCGTAAGTGGAGTCGTCGGCTGCTGGTCCTGGAGGCTTCCAGGGACCTGAGGCATTCTGAATGCTGTGTCAAGAACCTCACTCTTACATCATTCCCTTTGTTTCATCGGCTTCTGCCTGTGTAGTGAGTGAGGTTCATACCTTCTCCAGGGATCCACAGTCCTTGGAAGTGGCATGAGGATGGATCAGTCACCCTCTCCATGTGTCCTTTTTTGCCTAGCCAAAGCTGCAAGCCCAAAGAGTAGCCAAAGATATTAACCTTACCTCTGCTTGCCCCTTTACCATCCAATCCCAGGCGGTTAAAGGTGCAGCAGGTTAACTGTCCAGTCAGAGCACTGGAGAAGTACCTTCTGAGCACAGAGTTGGGTTCCCAGTACTCCTGTTGTGGGAAGAGCTGGGTATAGCTGTTAATTAACCCCTGATGATAAGCTTCTGGCTCAGGCAGGTAATTTGACAGGCTTCCATCTTGATTGTGGGGCATTGTAATTGCTTAGCTGCAATTTCCCCTTCCCCTTTCACCCCCCCCCCCCCCCCCCCCCCCTCCTCCTCTGTTTCCTCACCAGCCCTGTCCATTTTTGATTGCCTAGTACCATCACTTTCTGCGATCTGTGGTTTTTGCACATATATTTGTTTTAGCATTTTCAGTGTATTCCCAATTTGTGTGGATGTGGTGATGGGGATCCTGATGATATGGTGTTGGTCCATTCCAATAGGGGATAAAACGTTTGTTTGGATAGGTAAACATTTTGTAAAACTACTTCTGTTTGTGAAAATTCCTTTTCGTCTGAATAAATAAAGAAAAAGAGATAATGATACACAGAAATCGATCAAGTATGATTGAATGGGGGAGAAAAAGGTCCTGTTCATGCATGACTAATATGATATAGACTTGCTGGCCATAGGGGGAAGGTGGGAGAGAAGGGAGGAGTTTGGGGTGGGGGTGGGGATCTTAGCCTTGAAATTGAACCTACACTTTCCAGTTAATGTATGAGGATGGAACCTCTATACCAAAGATTTCTTTTATTTTCATACTTGCTGATCCATCCCCAGTGGTTCTTGGTGAATTGTAACATTTTGTTCCAGTGTGGGTAGGGCTCTGTGCAGAAGAGCAGTGCTTCATGCCTGTTTATGTATTGCTGTCTGAATGTTGATGTGTGCCAGATTATGCGGACGAAGACAGGAAGGGTCAACAATGTCACAGCTGATGCTGCCTTCAAGTCAAAGTCAAAGAGACAGCTGATGAACGTTGAAGAACAGTCAAGACTGCCTGCGCCATGTGGGTTGTTTTTTTTTTTCCCTTCATACATACAGGTGTCTTGTCTCAGAAAAGATATCAATAGTAAACAATATGTAGCAGAACCGTAGTTATGTTGAACTTGAAAATATAAAGATATTGCGTAGTTATGTTGGATTATGAAAAACCAACACACAGTAAATACTCCTTGATTGAAGCAGAAATCCCACTTTTTCAAAAGACAGTGACCCGATGTCTCTCTTCAACAGGAGAAAGCAAAGCTAGAACTGACACTTTCCAAAAAAAAGAAATGACCTGATGTCTCTTCAACAGGAGAAAGCAAAGCTAGAACTGACACTTTCCAAAAAAAGAAATGACCCGATGTCTCCCCAGCAGCATGAAGAGAGCTAGAAATGACACTTCCCCAAAAGACTGCGACCTGATACCTCTTCAGCAGCATCATGGTCATCTCACACTGTCATCCACACCACAAGCAAAAATGATCAGGCTTCTGAGGTAGATTTAAGGAAAATTTTGATTCACATCCTAGTAATATCAGCCATGCTCAGTGATATGATAGGGGAAAAAAAAGCTCTATAAATTGACTTCTTTCCACTGTTTTTTTTTTGTTGAAAGGATGTGTAACGTTAACATAATGATTATTGAAGCTCCTTTTTTTCTCATATGATTCTTTTTCTGATTATTAGTTCATTATTACAGATAGTTATTTAAAATCCTTTGATGCAAAATTTGAATACAACTTTGAAATAAGCCTTTCAGAATAGGGTTATGATTCGTGAATGTGAATATATGTGTGTGTGTGTGTGTGTGTGTGTGTGTGTGTGTGTGTGTGTGTGTTAGAGAGAGAGAGAGAGAGAGAGAGAGAGAGAGAGTAAGCATAAGTTCACTCATTTAAGCCATGGTCCCTTCTTAAGAGGATATGACACATTGGCAGTACACTTTTAAATGAACAATGAATAAATCTTTGATTAAATCTTTGCATTTCTATGTCGGGGAATGTCATAAAAAGACGATGTTGTTTCTTTTGGGTCGTCTGTCTAAATCATCGATCTTCATCTCCAAGTTCTCTACTTCTTCACACTGCATTTCGTTTCTTTTGGGTCGTCTGTCTAAATCATCGATCTTTATCTCCAAGTTCTCTACTTCTTCACACTGCGCTTCGTTTTGTTCTTTCAGAGTTTGGTTTCCACGTTTTTGAAATTGTCACTTCCACCAGCTGCCATGGTGAAGTGGTTAGCGTCGCAGACTCCCGGCTGGGAGGTCATGGGTTCGAATCCCATCAGAAGTCATGTGGGTTTTCTGCCCCGACCGGCTCCTACCCAGAGTTGAGTTTGCTGTGGACTCAGTTGGGAAGACTGGGACCACACAGTCGAGTTTCATCCACTTAATGGATGTGTTTCTGAGAGTGTTGCTCAAATTTCCTGACCAACACTGCAGGTGTCTGTATCTCTTGGGCCTGGTTGACGCTGGGATATACTATGAAAGGAAGCGTAGATTACAGCCCTGTCATGTAGTCTCAGACCGAAATGGAAATCCGTAGCATCATCATAATCATCCTCATTCTCATCGATCAGCATTAAAAAAAAAAAAGTCTCAAATTCTGTGGTCCTTCATGCCCTGCTCTCATGGTGACCTCAGTTTCGATGTCCTCTCCACGTCTGTGGCCTTGGTTTGGTTCCGTCGGGGTCACCGGTATCGGCGAGTCCATGGGGGCTGTCATTGGACGGACGTGGTGGCGCCCTCTGGAGGGAGAGCTCACTCACGCCGGCTCCGCGACTAAGCAATTATTGTCGTCAGTAGGGGGCTTAGTAGGTGGTGTCCTGCGTATGTTAGATCAGAACAGGCGCCACTGAACACCACTGAAGTGACTTGGCAGCAGTGCAGTGTCTCCTCCGGTGGATTGCCTCTTGACGACTTGACATTGACTGCTCCCTGTGGATTGCTGGTGCCGGGCTGCGGCGGGGCCGACCGGGCCGTGGCTGTGGACAGGGTGTCGAAATGAGCAGTGTGTGTGGGTGCACTGCCTCTGAGGTGGTGCAGAGGTTGGGACAGCCAAAAAAAAAAAAAAAAAAAGAAAAAGAAATTGTCACTTCCTCCTTCATTTCAGTCGATTCTTTATGTACTCTAGCACAAGTGCCTTTGACTTGTTGAATGTCCTTCTCTTTGTCAAACTTACTGAGAAGAGTTGACATGATTTCCTTCAGCGTTGGGTCACCAACTGTCCTTGAAGGGAAAGAGGTCCCAGTAGAACTGTTACCTGTGCTCTTGAGGTGTGTCTGCCGAAGGCTGTCTATTTTTCAGTATGGTCCAGATCCAGGGTTCAGATCCATGTCTCCACAGCTGTGTGAGAAAGAAGCTGGAAGAGAAATAGCCCTGGAGCAAGCCAACCATGATACTGTGCACCTCTTTGCACAGTTTCAGTGTCAAAAAGAGCGCTATCTTTTCTTCTTCACAACTCTTTGAGACATGAAAGCACCGTAGACTGGCACAAATCCTCCACAGATGGATCAAAACCTTAAAGCAGTCTCTGGCACGATGATGCCAGGCAGTCCTCCAGCTGATGTTGGGGGCTCAGGTCATTAAAACTGTCAGTCAACGTTTGGACTTTGCCAGTTGCCAGCCAGAAGCGTACCACCCAGAGAGAGAGAGAGAGAGAGAGAGAGAGAGAGAGAGAGAGAGAGAGAATATGGGTTAGCATATGTGTGAATTGTGTTTGCATGTGTGTAGGCACAGGTGTGTGTGCATGTGTGTGTGTGTGTGTGTGTGTGTGTGTGTGTGTGTGTGCATGCGCGCACGTGTCTGTGTGTGCATGTGTGTGTGTGTGTGCGCGCATGTGTGTGTGTGTGTGTGTGTGTGTGTGTGTGTGTGTGTGTGTGTGTGTGTGTGTGTAACTTCTCTGCTGGACTTTTGAATTAACTCTAAACTGACTGATGCAGACCATCATGCTAAATAATTTTTGTGCACTCTCACTGTTATTTCTATTTCTGATAAATTGAGGCATCATTTTAACATTGTATTTGCTATTGTGCAGGCCACAGAACAGATATTTATTTGGCATGGCTCAAATTCCTACTTTTTTCTTTATGTGCCATCACTCAGGTCAGTACAACATCCATGACGAAGTGAGACATGAAAGCATTAGGGTGCCATTCTCCAGCTTCAGGTCACAGAGCAAGCGGGAGAGATTATGAACAAGCCACAGGCTGTGAGTCACCCTGGGCCTGGCTGTTACTTTATGAACCGTTTGTTTTATCTGTACCTTGTTCTTTCCCTTTGACAAGGATCTGCATTTGTTTATCTGTACCTTGTTCTTCCTTTTGGCAAGGATCTGCCATTTGTTTATCTGTACCTTGTTCTTCCTTTTGACAAGGATCTGCTGTTTGTCTATCTGTACCTTGTTCTTCCTTTTGACAAGGATCTGCGATTTGTTTATCTGTACCTTGTTCTTCCTTTTGGCAAGGATCTGCCATTTTGTTTATCTGTACCTTGTTCTTCCTTTTGACAAGGATCTGCCATTTGCTTATCTGTACCTCGTTCTTCCGTTTGACGAGGATCTGGCTAATCCATGGTCCGCATGTACCTTTTCAAAGAGGAGATAGAAGAATTTGTTCCTACTTATTTTTGTTGGAAGTTTTGTTTATTTGATTATGCACATGAAAAAGGCTCGTACCAGTAAAATGCGTGCCAATCTTGTTCATGAACTAAACTTGAAGTTGTTTCTACTTTGATTACATGATTTGATTTTGTGTATTTATTCCAACATTTTTTAGTTTCTGTTGCTGTTTCATGATGGTTGTGCATATTACCTGTAGCAGTGAGGACCCAGAGATTATGCTGCTTTCTAAATTTGTCACTCTTTCTTTCAGCAGTTTTTGTACTTGCTGTTGGCTGTTTTATAATCATAATGATAACAATGATAATGATTATAATAATGATAATAATAAAGACAGTTTTTATATAGCGCCCATCTTAGCAATGTAGACTACAGGGCACTCTACAGCTTAAAAAAAAATCAACATGTAAAATACACGCAGAACACACACACACACACACACACACACACACACACACACACACACACACACACACTTCCGCATCCACGAGTCATGAACATGTACATGCACTCACTCACAGACTGTACACACAACACACATGCACGGATGCACGCATGCACACACACATGAACATGCACATGCACACAGCACACGCACGCGCACACACACACACACACACACACACACACACACACACACACACACACACACACACACACACACGGACACAATGTCGCATACATTAACACTTACAATATATAACACTATTGTAGATGTTCGGTTTTTCCTCCCTGTTCCGTTTACTAAACAGGGTATGAAAGAGGATAATTTGTCAGAAAGTAAGCCCTGGTTCAATAACTGTGTTAGAGCAAAATTTGATTTCATAAAAACAAAAAGCATTTTAGGCCTTGCAAATCATGAAATGTACTCAACAGAAAATAGATCAGGATCTTGCTGGAATAAATTTGAATCCAGCAAAGTATGATGTACAAAAGAAATCAAATGGGATGAAACTAAATGTTGTCTCAAAATCATACCACAGCCTTCATTTTTCAAAGCCTGTGCTATGTGTAAAAGCCTTGATTCTGTCATTAGTACAAATCAAAACCAGCCACATGTACTGATTACGCAACACTCCCCAAAAGGATCAACCATTTTTATACTGTTTTTTTTCTGATTGACTAATTCAGTGCCCCTAATTAACACCACACTTTGTAGTGAAGGAAATCGATGTTGGGAAACTTAGGTGCCAACATGTTAAGAGAGCCAGTGAACCAGAAGGAATACCATTGTCTGTTTCTCAACATTGTGTGTGGATCAGATTATGCCTGGTTTGATCGATGTTAAGTGACAGTATGGAAATGTTTGTAACTTACTGAAATCATTAATAGTTTTCTAATTATTTATAACACTTCCTGGGGTCTTGTTTTCGACATTGTAAGTGTATAATGTTTCTGTACTTTAATGTGTAGAATATGTATGTCGCACATGTGAATTCTGTGTTTATGCAGTCAAAACTTTGTGAACATATCCATGTTGATAGAAGGGGACCCACCATGTGAGTGGAGAAGAAAAGTCTACAGACCTACATAGGCTATGCAGTAACTGCTCACACAGGTTACTATCTTTCTATTTGATTTCTAGTTTCCTGGGCCGGGCCACTACAGACCTCATGAAGAAGTGGAGCCTGCAAAGCGCTTAATATATCCGTAAGTGTTCCTTCCAAAGTGGAAGAAATTGCACCTGCTGTATTGTCTTGTGTCATGGTCTAGAGACCTCTGATTGGTTTCGTTTGCCTTTTGTGTTGAATGTTAGGTCCAACATTTGTGTGTGTGTGTTTGTGTGTGTGTGTTTTTGAATGTCCCAGAAAGTCACATGGTCTCCTGAAGAGGAAAATTGACACACAAATCAGAATCATATATTCATCATGCCCCACACTTAAATTTCTGCAAGAAGTACATATGTAGATATAAACGCTCTTTCTAATATGTGCACATGTGCACACACACACACACACACACACACACACACACACACACACACACACTGGGATACACACACACACACAAAAACACACTCTCTCTCTCGCTGTGTCTCTCTCTTGCCACATGCATGCCAGGCAACCAAGCACCTAAAGGACCAATCACTCAAGCCGGTCACCAGCCGATCAGTCAGCTGACCAGCAAAAAATCCAAACAACTTCTAAAGCAGCTTAATTGACTGATCCTGTTCAGCAAACAAATGAAATAACTCAACATGTCAGACCAAGAGTACCTCATTGCACTCTTATTGCAGACGCAGGCACTGTCTGTGCATCTCGACCCCTGCCATACCTCTACCTCAGATGCCTCCCATCCCTGGCCCTGGCAGTTACGAGGTAGTGGACTATGAGGGTCCCTCCAAGCACTACATGTCTGGCTCTACCTTTGTCTCCACAACAGGCCGTTGGACAGGTGCTGTGTCAAGCACAGCCTCCGATTGGCCTGGTCCTGGTAAGAAGGAATGTGTTCTTGAACTGGGAATGTATTGCCAGAGAAGGTTTTGGTTTTTGTTTGCGTGAGTATCATTTTAAATCATTTTTATCCTAGTGCCATGAAGAATTCTTTGGGAGTAGATTATAGTGCACACAAATGTATAGCAATACACTAGTAAAATATTATTTGACACAGAACTCTATGATTTGTATATAGGGCTGTACACTTAAACTTTTAGCAAGAGAGGCAAAGTATTCAAGCTTGACAGAAGATACAGTGGAACTCATATTTCCACGTTACAGCTTCAAACCGCTCACCACCCCAGCCCTCCTCCCTTGATTTGACTTGAATAAAAATGATAGACCTCCTCCTCCTTATAAAATAACTCTGTTTGATGACTATCCATTAAACCCACTTAAGACTGACCAGTCTTAGTATAATGCAACTTTTGCACAGAATTTCACCTGATGAAAGGCCATAAAATGTAGCAAAAAGTAGGGTTTCAATGATCAGTCAAGTGACTGAAGACTGATCTCCTGTAAAAAACGGCTTGGAGTTAACTCCCCTGGGGAACTTTTGCACCTGCCGTTAAGAATGTTGTCATCATCACTGTAAAGGAAAGTGCGAACCTTAGTGAATCAAAATGATCCCAAAATGTGTGAAAGGTATGAATAACTATTTCAATTGCTAAATCATTTGAACTACACAGATTTGAAATATAATTAAAGAAAAGTAAATTTCAGCCAGTTTAACCCGTTCACTGCTTGAAAATATTACATAACAAAGGCTGGCCCAGTGCCAGGGAAATCTGATGATTTGGGGGTAATAATTAACACAAAAATTCTAGCTCAGAAACTACAAAAGATATAAAAATGAAATATATATGATTTTTGAAGGAAATTGAATGGAGATTTTGAATCTGGGCTTCTTTTGTTTTAATTTTGATCATAAAAAGATATTTAGGCATTTAGATTTGGATAGATTTTTTTTGCACAATCAAAATCATATGTATTTACCACTACAGCTTCACATCCAAAAAAGAACACAAAGCAAAAAAGTTGAAAATAAAGTTGTATTGTCACACTACATCTGTAAATGAAAGTAAAACAGTCTAGAAGTCTATCCAGACGCTCACACCTCATGCAGACAGGTCAGTTCACGACCACGCCCCCCTCCCCCACCACGCCCCCTTGCTGGACTTAACCCTCTCTTTCACTCCTCCTCTTCCCCTACCTTTCCTGCTGCCCGTGTGTCACGCCGCGAGCAGGCCGCGCTTCCCTCTCGCGCTGACTAACACGTCGCTGGCCACTCGCACACAGTGCAGAGTACACACAGAGTTCAACGTTGGTAACCAGTCAGCTGAACACACTCTTGAGATCGCACAGCATGACTCAATAACTGACGAATATGGTCGGCAATTCCATCACTATCATCATCTCACCTTCATGCTCGAGTGAGTCGCTGAATAAAAAAATTATTACTTTGTCAAAAATGATTAGCAGAGCCCGCTCAGCTGTGTAAGTACGTTGATTTGGTCGCTACGCTCGTTCGAAGGTTGCGCCGCCATCTTTGCAAGCGAGACAAAGCGCTGGCTGGTCATCCAGTCAGTGATGAGGAAAAATGGTCTTTCCCCTCACATGTGGTCATTTGCATATCATTTTAATACTGCAGACATATAAGGCTTACTTCGCACACTCTATTTCAGTCCTTTGATAGGAATAGTAACGAATGAAAATTCAAGAAAAATGCATGATGTCAGTGGACGGCCCATAGGCACTGGAAGTACATTTTTACTATGGCGTCAGCTGACGGCTTAAAGGCACTCAACGGGTTAAAGAGTGAGGAGAGTGCGGATAGGAAGTTGTCAAAAAAAAAAAAAAAAAAAAAAAGGATGACCATGGGCATTAATGAAATGGTTTGGGAGTGGTTTTGTGTTGCTCCCCTTTAAGTTGGTCCCATTACTTGTGTCCACACAGCCTTTCTCTCCATGGAGCACAAATGAATAAGGATGAAAAGAAGGGTGGAGGTGATTTCTAAACAAGGTTTATTGAGGCCAGACGGAAAAAAGATTCTAATATTGTTACAACAACACAAATGTTACTGAAGAGTTTTATGCTGTGCATGGACAGCATGTCTAATCAACATGTCTTGACAGGAAAACATCTGCTCTGTAGCAAAACCCTGCTGGTTGAGACACCTCCCTGTTAGGACTTGATTTCAGCTGATTTTTAAGAGATGTGATAGAGAGGCTTTGCCGTACCTATCAAATCCGCACAGAAAGAAAGAAAGAAATTGCAGCATGTCTGCTACTTACTGTAGGACATTTATTTGAATGGAAGTATGTTGTGGCTTTGACCTTTGACTTCTGACTCATGCAGTATTCATGTACCGTCCATAAACAAATGGCATTATGAATTTTAGACAGATTGGTGGATATAAAGGTCCAACCTCTCTTTGTAATCTTTCTAATAGTACAGGTATGATTCTGGTACGAGGCTTTAGGAGTGTCTGACTGGTCTGGCCCCATCTCCTTTTCTTCATCTCTGTGTCTATAGGTGTTTGTTAGGTCCTTTTCAAAACAGTTGTGATTGAAAGGACTTCTGGTCATCTGATTTTGGGATGCTCGTGAGACACTAGTTGATAAATGCCTGAAGGCTGTGAATGGTGGTCTTTGGTGCTCTCCAGATCTCTGAACCCTATAACCGATAAGATTTTACATTTGAGTTGCAAGTTTTGACCTTGACCTGGTGTAAAAGGGTTGTGGAAGCCTGTATGGGTTCAGGGTGTTAAAAGTGTGCCTTGCCTTGTTGATGTGGCTGCTGATGTCTTGGTCTGCTCATCATCTTTTTGCTAAAGACACTGCCCAGCTAGAAAATTTCTCCACTTCTTTGATGTTCTCATCTTCTAGCTGAAAGGGTCTTATTGTTTGTTATTTATCCACATTATTTCAGTTTTCTTGCTGTTGATTTTAAATCCAGTTTTCTTTGCTCCCTCAGCCAGGTGAGATAATTTTACTTGAGCATCCTGGTGTTTTTGAGAGAGGAGACTGATATCACCAGCAAAGTCCAGGTCTTCCAGTTGTTTGGTAAAGGTCCACTGGATGGTGGTATTTTTGCCACCTATTTTGTTCTTCCTTATCCAGTGAATCACTAACATGAAGAAGACTGGTGATAAAAGGCAGCCCTGTCTTATACCTGTCCACACCTGAAAGGGATCAGCTAGTTTTCCAGTGTGTGTGACTTGACAGGTGGACTTGTGGCACAGTTGCAGGATGATGGCGATAAAATTTTTTGTCATAGACATAGTTGAGCATATGCTTCCAGATGACTTCTCTGTCAACAGCTCATTGTGTGCAAGGGAGACTGCCATTCTGACTTCTTAGTGATAATTCATAGTGTTGCTGTCTGGTCTGTGCATGATCTTCCTTGTCAAAAACCTGCCTGTTCTTCTGGAAGTCTCTCAAACATTGTTCTTGTCAGGATCTTGCTGGGGACTGACAGAAGCATGATTCCTCTCCAGGTATTACTGGAGGAAAGATCACCTTTCTCTTCAGATTTACTCGTCATTTTTTCTCTGTTCATCTGGCACTCTTTCCTTTCTTTCAGATTTTCAGTTTGATGCTGTCAGGTTGGCCTTAAGTGCTTCAGGTGGTATACTATCTCGGCCAGCTGCTGATGGCTTCGGTGATTTCAACCTTTTTTTTCTCATTTTACTTTTCTGCTCCACCCTGGGTGCTTCGGGGTGCCATTGCATTCTGTTTTTAAACCTTTGATAGTGAGAACACCACAGAGTTACAGGTGGTAGTTCTCCTGGTGATGACAAGGAGGAGGACACAATCAGCTTTGTTCCACTGAGGAGTCCAAATGAGAGGATAAAAGCCCTCTCTGTGCAGGTGATGTGAATGGTTCTCAAGACAGATTGTGATGGTCCCAGTATACTGCTAGTGAAGAATTTTATATCTATATTCTAACACCTCTTTTTTTCGTTCCTGCTTTCTTACTCTTGCAACCCTTTCCTTTTTTTCAGTCTTTGCTAAATCATGAATATTGATAACACTTGACTGGGTCTTTTTCAGGACAACTATATCATTTGAAGATAAGGTAGCAAAGACCGAAACAAAAGGGGGGTCAAAAAGAGACAAAAACAATGCACAACTTTCACACAATTTTCAAGTCAAAAAAGACTCTTAAGAATCGAAACGCTGTGCATTGTTTTTGTTTCCTTATGACCCCCCCCCCCCCCCCTTTTGTTTCAGTCTGTACTACTGTTAAGTTACCCTTTGTACATGCTTTACAGAGGATCCCTGTTTGTTAATATGGGACATATGTTGAATTATTCAGTATATATTTGGTTGTTACATTTTAAGATCTTGACATGATTGTTTATATGATTGTGCATTACTTCATGTGTCCATGTGGTTTTCAGCTCATTACTGGCCTGCACCAATCAACAAACAACAGTCTTTCATCTACAACACTGCTGGACGATGGCTATAGATGTGTGTGTCTATGTCTGTGTGCAATTAAACATCTTCTCGGTTCAAGAAATCAATGGACAGGGGAATAAAACTTTGTTTAAATCTGACACTTCTGCATTTAACCGATCGATATCTTCGTCCTGACTGAAGAAGGTCATACTGATTTGCAAGGACGTGGGTCTGGTCACACGTAATCTTCTTCGCTTTACAACTAACACGGCACCTATATAGCTCACTCAGACTTTTTTGTCTCTCACCAACGATTTTTTCTCCCACGTTCACCACTTTCTCAAGCACATTTCTGCTCTTCACAGTCAACCCACCATACCAACACATAAATGAGAAAGTTAGAACAGATTCCAAGAAGCATGAATAAAATGTCCGAAGAATGTCAGTATTCACATGAAATGATCGCAGCTTGCGAAGACAATATAATCTGGTTTGACATTTTTTGTGGACATACTCAACATGGGATTTAAAATTCAGCTTATTATCTATAAAAGTTCCTAAATATTTGTATGATTCAACACGTTCTACTTCAGCACCTTTGATAAAAAGTGGTGGTACAGCTTTTGGATTCTTTCCTAAAATCAATCAACATTTCTTTCTTTTGTGAATGATTGTTAGTGGGAAGTGAGTTAGACATTTGATTTACTGGATAATATTGTAAGTGCAATGAGCAAGCAGCAAAGTGATTCTGATGTACTGGTGGCCCTTAGTTTGGGCTGTAACCAACATTTTTTCCCTGAAAAGATATTCTGTCATTGGAAGAAGCGCAATGAACAGCTCAGAAGAGTTTTTTTTCTTTTTTTTTAATTTGTTAAAAGAAGAACATTTCGTGGCATTTAGAGGCTCAGTGAATAATTAAGAAAGCTTTTCCAGTCATTAGATTAATCTCTTACGGGGAAAAAAATAGCAAAAATTCTGATGGACTGGGGCCTTTTTGCTTGAGTTTTTGCTATACGCCTGGACAAATCCAGCACTGAAAAGATAGATATCTAGGAGGTAGAATACATTGACTTGACATCCTTTGCACAGTATTCTCTGTGTGATTACATACAGATGCTATTGCATCTGAGTGACAGTAGCTAGGAGAAAAATGAGGGGCAGACAGAGAGAAATTAAAGAGCAAACGAGCTGAGAGAGAGATGGAGAGAGAGGAGAGAGAGAGAGAGAGAGAGGAGCCTGTTACAGTCTCAATAGCACGGCAAATGCATTAAGAAAAATGGTGCTATAGCTGATCTTTTTAAAATTTTCATGTATATGATTATAGCAGTGTGTTACGGCTGTAAGCAATGAATATTCAAAAGGTACATTATAATGGAGGCAAAGTCTGTGATTTTGTTGAAAAATGGGGAACCAGTGTACGTGCCATAATGCTTTGTGTTACACTCAGTGTGTATACTTGGTTTTATCATATTTGGAACAGGCTGAGACTTCCTTAAATGTGAAGAGAGAACAATTCAGAGAAAACAAAAAATCGCTTACGTAGATGAACAGGCTGTGAAGAAGTAGAAACAAAAACTCCCAACCAAAAGAGCACCCAGGTCTCTGTGGTTGTCCGCTCCAGGATAGGGGAAGGGGGGCAGGAGGAGGGGATTGTAAGGGGGTGGGTGGGTGCAGCAACGAGAATCAAGAAACAAGGTACATTAGTTTTGATTTTTGTGTGGCTTATTCTGATAATGGTTTTTTTGAAGATTTTTTCTGTTCTTCTAGTACGATTCTGATTTGGACCAAAAAAATACAAACCACGATTAAAAAAATTTTTTTTATGAAAGCTATTAATGTTCTTACTTTGAAGCAGACTTAGTGGGTGAATGTGAATGCAAAGGTCTATGCAGGACATTTTGTCTTTCTATTTTTAAATTGTTATGTCATTTGGGAAACATTTGCTCTTTTTTTTTGGTTTTCTTCTGATTTTACGCAGATTTTATGTTCCTTTTATACGGCTGATTCACAAAAACCAATCAGACTATACTGATTGAAAAGGAATCTTTCTTCTTTTTATTCCGTGGATTTTTTAATGAAAGAGAGAGAATGTGTGTGGACCACGACAGTGTGGTGCGCATGTGTTATGGACAATGTATGTTGTGTGTGTGGGTGTTGGTTTTGTTGTGTGTGTGTGTGGTGATGGGTGTGTGTGTGTGTGTGTTAATGGCTTTTCCGCATCCATATTACAAGCAAAGTGAGTGAATGTGAAAAGTAGAGGGGGAGAAACGAGATTGGGTGCACATTTGAACCGACGAGAGGTGGAAAGACGTACTAGACTCTCTGGAAAACCTACTTTACTTAAACATGGCAATGCAGAACATGTGGAACAACCCATGATTGGGCAACAAGAACCCCAAGAAAATATTTACACAAACACACATGAACCCACGGAAAGAAACTGTTATTCTTGCTTTTTCTTACGATCCAGGAACGGACGTAATGTAAGGTTGTGTGGGCTCTCTTTAAAGTCTGTTTTTTTTAACCCCACCGTCCCCTCCCCTCCTACTAGTACTGTTGTGAGGGATATTTCTATGTTATACTCCCTTTTTTTCTGAATATACAAGATGCAAGAATTTGCATGGGGCAAAATAGTCTGCGATGTAGTGGGAGCCAGTCATGAAAAAGCTGAAAGCTTGGTAAGCTCCCCTATCGAAAGAGGTAGGAGCTTAGATATAAAACATTCTTTGGTTTTTTCTACGGACCCACAATGTTGCACCCAGGATTAACTGACTCTTCCCCATCAGAGCGTGTCTTGGTTTTTAAGGTGACTGGATATAACTAACTACCAACAGAACATGCACTTCAAGTATACACAAAGCATTTGGCATATAATTGCAAGGAGTGTCTTACCCTCGAAGCAAACTGCTTCAGGGTTGAAGCGTCCGCCACCTTGTGCAACGATATACCCGGTGTGGCTGTGTTGGAGGAGAACCCCTAATAGTTTCGTGGGAGTTTTGCCACTGTGCCTGGGAATAAAAAATAAATAGGATATTCGAGAAAAAGAGAAAGAAAGAAAAAAAAAAAAACCCAAATAAAGAGCCCAACTTCAGTTCTTTATGATATATAGGACATACCGGCCATCAACCACAAGGGGTACTCGGCCACAAAACCACCAGTTTTGCAATCCTATTCTTTACCCATTATCGTGGCTCGTATCACACGAATTGACATTTAGTACTGGTCCACAGTCCAAGAAACCCTGTGAAGATCTACTGATCATCGGGTTGTAAAAAGGGGTGTGCCAGTAACAAGATCCAGGGGCTTTGCCGGAAACAATCTTCAAGGAGCTGTTGAAAGTGGGGAGTGGAAGGGGGAAGAGACTAAGGAGGACTGGTGCACATGGCAGATCCACACCTGAAAACATCTGGAGAGACTCGAGTCTCTGGCACCACACACCGGAAGTGTCTTTCGGTGAGACGGCCCGGACCCCAATGACTTCCGAGGTACATGTCATGAGGGCTATGCGACATCTAAGAAGAAGAAAGAAGGAAATGAGGCGCACCGAAGGGGATGGGGAGGGAAACAGATGTGAGCCACTTGCTTCACCTGCCTGTTAGAGCAGTCCGTCCCACACTTGGAGGCTGCGCGGTGGTTGGACGATGGTGTACAGGCTACGGCGGCAGGTAATCCATAAGATATCAAGGGGCGATAACGCCGCAGAGACAGAGGTAAATCAGATCTACAGGAATGAAAATCATAGCGTCCTTCCCCTTGGGGTAAGAGAGCGGTCCCCCGGTGATGGGATTTGTTGTAAAGCCCGTATTCATGACTGCAGAGCCCACCGGCGAGGGTGCGAAAAAACACCCCCGCCAGTGTCGAGCACACCCACAGCAGACAACCACCCGCCGGCCCCACGGACAGAGTGAGAGACAGTGGCCACTCCCGACACAAGCCAATGCTGTTCGCATACGGTCGTTGATGAGCCCTCAGAGGAGAGGCAGGCTGACAAGCTACATCTAAGTATAATGCTACGCGGTGCAGCTCCGGAATATAATGAAACCAATGTCCTGAGCACTGGGCCATTCACAGTAGTTGGCTTTGGTCACTGTGTGGAGATGTCTTTGCCCAAAACAAACAGGATGTCTCTTCCGAAGACCAAAGATTCGAAAGCCTTGTTCATTAAACTTCCAAATTTTAAAGCAAAGCTCTTTGTTTTTTTTAGGAATCAACACAGCCTAGCATTACAGGTAGAATGTTACAGAATGGAATTACTCGGGCGAAGGGCTGGATCTAACCGTAATATCAGCAATCAATCTGTGTGCCCATGGATCCTGTTTGGTCTGTCCGAGGTTTTTAGTTTAGGAAGACGAATTTTCATGTCTTATTGGCTGTAGAAAGGATCTTGTATAGACAGTGTACACAGGAGACTGTTTGCACAATAACATTTGTCTTGGTTTGCACTGTAGGAAACATATAATGAAGCCTTCCTCCGAGGAGTTGGACCGTTCTCAAACTTTGACATGACTTATTTTGAATCAAACACGTCAATTCCATTCCATCGATGGACTTTTATGCTCGTAACCGTCGTAGGTAACTGGATCAAACTTTTTCTTTAACATGTTGTAGTATCGTCACGGAAATTGTTTCCTGAAATTCCATGCGCTGTGATTCTATCTTCACATCCCTTTCTGGAAGTGCCAAAGCTTGGTCCATGCCTTTGTTAGTTCTTGTCTGGGTTTCGGTACGGCTCGTTGTGTCTGGCGCTCGCATATGTCTCATCGATGAACTTCAGTGTTCCAAATCATGCAGCCTGCCTCACTCTTCGGCTCATTTATTACTGACCACGATTTTAGCCCAGTTCTTGCGTCTCTTTGCTGGCTTCGTTCCAGGCAAAGGCATCTCCGACAGAACGTGGCACTCTTCTTTAAAAATCGCTTTGGAACTTGCCTCGTCGCGGACTGTGAGCGATGATGGACTGATCTATTGAACGTGTAAGACCGCATCGGACATGAAATCATTTTTATGATACTGTCCACGTTCTCGGTATTCGTCTTAAAATGTGGGGCAGCGTTCCTTTGTCTAGTTGTCAGGCCGTTCGTGTACTTGGATCAATCTCCCATGAGTCAAGCATGTACTCAGGCCCTCCTGGTCTCTTTAAATCGATGTTTTAAAACTTTCTTTTACCAGTGCTGACGATATTAAGGAAATGTGCCGGTGCTGTTGTGGTTGTGAGTGGTTAGATGTGTTGGGAGGCCGCGCGTTATTCATGAAGTAGTAATGTTTTGTGCCTGAGAGAGTGGGGAGATAGGGTGCAGAGAGAGTTTGGGAGGGGAGGCTGGTCACGGGGGGGGGTGTTGCACACGGATGTGAGCGGGCAGAGCTTGGAGCGCAGGGTGTGGTTGTGTGTTTGTCTGGTTTATTTACCTGGCTGCACGTTTGATGGGTGGTTTTATTTATTTTGTAAACGCGCTGGAGCATTCAGAGATGGTAGTGGAATATAAATGTTGTATGTAGACGGGACCAAGCGAACAATCAACAAGACGGCGGACAACAACAACGCAACAAGAAGCAACAATAATCGTAAAAATTTTGAGTCTGTCTAACCGCTAGGATACCGTTAGTTTAAGGAAAAACAGAATTGAAGAGAAAAAAGAATTTCCACGCTGTGAAAGATTAATATGTTCCAGGGCTTTTCCGTTTTTTCATATGTTACAAAGTTTCTGACACTTGCAAGTAACGCATATATAATTTGAGGGTAGCCCCATTTACAGACTGTAACTATTTTGGCTCTCAAAGAAAGTCACACGTGTTGATATTGACATGCAGAGGGCGAAATATAATGGGGAGCGCAGACGGCCGACGCTACATCGCCCGTGTTGTGGCTCTGCTTAATGAGTGGGATTGTTCTGCTAACATGGGTGGACATTACTGCGGGTGAGAGAAGGGAGAGTGATAGAGCGAGAGAGACGGAGAGAGAGATCCGAGAGGAGAGAGATTGGGATTTTGTTGGCCATAATTTGCGTTGTTCAGACGCTTTATAATGTCCTGTGGTTCAACAGTGATTTCAGTGCTGAGAGGTAGATGCTCTCAGTTCATGCTCGTCCCAAGTCAGATACTCAGCCTCTCTGCTCTCTTTTAAATCGAGTTTTAAAACTGTTCTTTTACCATCTGACTGATATATACGAATATGTGCCGGTGCTGTTTTTGGTGTGTGTTCATGTGTTTGGATGCCTGCGCTTATTCATCTAGTAGTAATTGTTTTTGTCTGAGAAGTGGGAGATAGGTGCAGAGAGAGTTTGAGAGGGAGAGGCTGGATGGGGGTGCACACGGATGTGGAGCAAGCTTGTGACAGCAGGGTGTGTTTTGTGTGTGTTTGTCTGGTTTAATTTACCTGGCTTGCACTTTGATGTGTGTTTTTATTTATTGTAAACGCCTGGAGCATTCAACTGATATGGCATATAAATGTTCTTAACGACAACAACAACAACAAGACGGGCAACAACAACTACAACAAAGAACAACACAACAATCATAATCATAAATTTTGATCTCTAACCGCTAGATACCGTTACTGTTTAAGTAAAAAAAGAAAAAGAAAAAGAAAAAAAAAATTTCCGGTGCAAATTTCATCTGTTCCAGGGCTTTTTTTCCATTTTTTCATATTTTACAAAGTTTCCGACACTGCAAGATACATATAATTTGAGGTAGCCATTACAGACTGTAAACTATTTTGCTCAAAGAAAGTCACACGTTTGATATTGACATGCAGAGGGCAAATAAATGGGACTGCGCCCACGCCTACGCTACATCAGCCCGTGTTCGTGCTCTGCTTAATGATTGATTGTTCTGCTACATGGGTGACATACTGCTGGAGAGAGAGAGAGAGAGAGAGAGAGAGAGAGATGTGATTTTGTTGGCATAATTTTTGCGTGTTCAGACGCTTATAATTCCCTGTGTCAACAGTATTTCAGTCTGAGGTATATCTCTCAGTTCCTGCTCGTGTCCCCTTTGTTTATGTCATGAGTGGGCCGGTATATGATTAGGCCTTACAATACGTTGTGTCATTAATTTGTTTCGTTCAACTTCGGCTGAGTTGCTATTGTTCTTTTTTTTTGTTTTTGTTTTGTGTTTTGCTCATCATTTGTTAAATGTTCTTATTGATGGTTGTTATTATTTTTTGCTTGTTTCTCTGGATATAAGTATGATGTGCTTGCCAAGCAGTTATCCACATTATGGCTGACATATTTTACACGATCGCCTTTTAAATGGTGTATGTGGAGTGCGTATCATGGAATGGCAAAGTACTGACAAAACCTGTCGTGGGTTCAGGCTGGTACATAGACACAAACGTAAAATGCTAGTCTAGTTTATTGACGGGAAAAAGCTGAGACACCAAACATAGCCGCATGTGTTCGCAACATAGCCACATGAGCTAGGAATCACTTCCACTTTTACGGGATGAAAACATGAATGTGATGCTCTGTGACAAACCAAAGCATCAGGTGTAACATCGGTTTAGGCTTTCAGTTTTATAGAATGAAAACATATAAAACAATTGAAGCATCAGATGTAGCATCAGTTCACGCTTTCAGTCTTACAGGATGAACGTACATAGTGCAAATGAAATCATCTGACGTAACATCAGTTTACGCCTTCAGTTTTATAGGATGAACGTACATAGTGCAAATGAAATCATCTGATGTAACATCAGTTTACGCTTTTAGTTTTACAGGCTGAAAGTATATAAAATACGAATGAAAATATCAGACGTAGCATCAGCTCGTAGACATGTACCCGTAAGAAGACACTGGGGCGCCTCGCTGGAGAACAGTTCACCATGTTCCTCTTGTTCTGTCGGCTGTGTGCCGAGGTCAAGGCAAATGATTTAGTCTAATCTGCAATGTAACAGTTTGTCATTTTTTGTTTGTTTGTTTTTGTTTGTTTGTTTTTTTGTCTTTCTTCCATCTCCCACCTTCAACAGCTTCCTAAAGATTGTTTCAGCATGGCCATTAGCTCTTGTTTCATGATAACACTAACTTCTCTTCTTACCTGATGTCAAATTTTACAAAAAAAAAAAAAAAAAAAAAAAAAAAGAAGAAGAAGAAGAAAAAAAACGGTGTTAATTCTGTCCTACGATACAGACAGATTACAGGAAAAAAAACACAATGCATTTCGACCTCATCAGTCTTCTTCAGAGCAAAAACAAACAGCATTTAGGATAATGAAACGAAGAACGAGCAACCACTCATCTGCTGATATTCGGCGCAAAATGGGTGTTGGATCAGCACCCATTTATCTTAAATGTTGTTTGTTTTTGCCGGGAGAAGATCCAACAGGTCAAAATGCATTGTGTTTTGTCTTGTAATCTGTTTGTCTGTACCGTCCGGCGGAACTAACACCGTTTCTTTTTGTACTCCCAGTTCTTATAGAACAGGGAGTACTTTACAATAGGAACAAAGAATGCTGTGTGTGTGTGTGTGTGTGTGGTGTCAAAATGTGTTCCACTCGCTCCAGACAAAACTACTGGGCCGATCTTTCTGAAAATTTGTAGGTACGTTCATTATGGGTCACGGATGATGCCCGATGTTTTGTTTTACCATTATAGCCGTTACTAACGGCCCACAATGGTGTTTTTTTTTCTTTATGGAATATAGCAGAAAGTACTGGCCAATCTTTCTGAAAATTTGTATGTATATTTATTATGGGTCACGGAAGATGTCCGATGTTTTATTTTACCGTTATAGCTGTTACTAACGGCTATAACGGCCCATAACGGTTTTTTAAAATGGAAAATCTCAGAAGGTACTTGGCCGATCTTTCTGAAAATTTGTAGGTATGCTCACTATGGGTAACAGATGATAGCCGATTTTACTAGAATAGCCATTACTAACGGCATAACGGCCCCAAACGGTTTTTCCTGTTTATGGAATATCTCACGCGTGTTCAAGATACCTGGGAGTACGTTTAAATACTTTGCATCTTGTTAAAATTTGCTTCATTTCCCGCCCTCAGTTACCCTGTTTTGAAACTGCCTGATATCAGTAGATCTTCATAGAGTTTTGGACTGTTTCTGCCTAACAATGCTTGGGCATAGTAGGTTTGCACAGTCATAGTGCCACTGATTCTTTCCACATCTCACTGTTCATATAATAGGCCCCAATAACTGTCTCTTTCTCCATTTCTATCTCTTCCACTCACTCTCTTTGTCTATGGCTTATGGAGGTTTGAAGCAGTGTTGCTTGGTTTCAAAGAGAGGCGACAGCAGGCGGACATTGGACATTGAAACGTGAAAACAGAAACAGCCACTGAGCCACCAAACGAAAGAACAAACAAATTTCAAAAAACAGACACGACCGCGTTACAACCTGTTTGGTCTTCTCCAGGCAGGACATATAACCTACAAAACAATGGAGACAATTAAAGGACGCACAAAGAGTCTGTTCCCTCTTAGATCTGGGAGCAAACTGTAGTGTGAATGAAAACCACGGAACCACAGAATGGAACTGAAGAGAAGAGTGAAGGGGCAGAAGAAGAGAAGATGCGGACTGAAACATAACAACAGCAGCAGCAGCAACAACAACAATAATAATAACAATAATAGTAGGTCTAATAATCATAATAATTATAATAATCATAATCATAACAACAACAATGATAATAATAGTTGTTGCTTTTGTTGCCACTATTATTGCTATTGTTGTTACTATTCTTATAATTCTTATCATCATCACCATCATCACCATCATCATCATCATCATCATCATCATCATCATCATCATCATCATCACCATCATCATAATTATTGTTATTAGTATCATTACTATATTTATCATTATTACATGATCATTATACCATCATTTTAAACATATTTTCCATTAAAAAAAAAAAACCCACGTCATTACCATGTTAATGTGTATCTTCTCCCTTTCAACCTCTTCCCTCTTCTCTTCCTTTCCATTCTGTAGTTTTAGTTTTTCACCCAGCCACAGTCTGCACCCAGTTCGAAGACATACGTGACTCTTTGTTTGTCCTCTGTTTCCATTGTTTTGAGTGTTTTTTTTTTTTTCCTGCCTGCAGAAGACCCAACAAGTCGAAACGCGTTGTGTCTGTTTCAAAATTTGTTTTTTCTTTGATTGGCAGCTCAGTATTTCTGTTTTCGCTTTTGTGTTCTTTGGTTGGTGTAAATAAGACTGTTGATACACTAGATTTTTTTTTTCTTCTGATTTTTTTCCTCTCTAAATATAAATGCGAAACTGTTATTCCGGAGCTTGTACTTTAAGGCTGGAACTTAAAAGCAAATATGCCACCGAAGAATCGTCTGGATAAATTTGAAAATTGTGTGTGTGTGTGTGATTGTGTGTGTGTGTGTGTGTGTGTGCGTGTGCCTGTGTGTGTGTGTGTGTGCGTGCGTGCACGCGCACGCGCGCGTGAGTGTGAGACTTTGAGTGCGTGCGAGAGCGCTTGTGTGTACATGCATACACGATCTGTTTACCTATTTGAAATGGGCATGCCATTAGAAGGAAAAGAAACCCACATAAGGAAAACATAGCATCCTATCTTTGATAAACAGGCACCGGGGAAAAGGTAATTACTCAGACAGTGATTGCGCACGTTCGGATTGATTCATGGAATTGGTCCTTGACGCTGACAACCCGCCCACCTGCTGGGTTCGTGTTGCTATGGTAATGTTGGCCTTTTTTTTTGTGCTACTGATTGACTATTAAGTCTCCTAACTGCGCAGTTCTGTACCATCACTGATGGCAAACGGCTCAAAACAGAACAAAACGGCCCAGTGCCTGGTGAACTTTTCCACCCGGTTTCAATGGCACGTGCCTTTTCTCTCACAACACTACTCCCCCTCTCTCTCTCTCTCCCCCCCCCCCCCCCCCCCCCACTTCCTCTCTCACCCCCACCAACAAAGTTTGATTTTTTCTTTTTAGATCAACAAGATCGAAGCTTTGTCTGGCTGGGGTGGGCTTGGGGATGGGGGAGTTGATGATGAGAGTTGACAACTGGAAGGTCAACAATGAGGTGAAACATTGATGAAATTTTCCGGAGTCAAGGTCAGAATGTGACACTTGAGCTATGCCAGTGGAGGCAGTGCTAAAATGTTGATGAAAGTGTGTGGCGATGTTGTGAAACACACACCATTTTCGTGACCACTGTCTGTCTGTGCCTGTCTGTGTCTCTCAAATCATGATGAGAATATCCTTCGTCGTGACCAAACGATTAATGATTTTAGTTTTGTTGTTGTTGTTATTTCCAGGGTATTTATATAGAACCTATCCTCATGCGCCATTTTTGTGACCTGTCTGTCTGTCTTTCTGTGTCTCTCAAATCATGATGAAGCGACAGGAATATCCTCCATCGTGACCAGACGATTAATGACTAGGTTTTTGTTGTTGTTGTTGTTGTGTTGTTATTTCCTGGGTTTAACCTACCATCGCTTAGACAGCACGCTCAGAGTGCTTTCGAGTCCACGCTTTCGTTTCCAAAATGGGCCGCCCATACCTGGGGAAACCGACTGACGGAAATGCCAGCTGGGGGCCGGAATAGCTCAGTTGGTAGAGCGTCGGACTCGTAATCCAAGGGTCGCGGGTTCGAATCTCCACCGGGCCGTTTCGGCACAGGGGGATTTTTTCCCTCGGAGTTAACATAAGTTCTGACTCCATTTCCCATACAGTCCTTCGAATGAGACTATAAACCGAGGCTCCGTGTGCGAACGCACGCATAACATCTTGCACATACGTAAAATCCCATCGCCAACTTTCGGAAGAGAAGGCCGTTTTGACCGTTGGTATGGATGACACGTTACACATAGCATGCACCTTCCCCGAAGATAGAGTATGGCTGCCTTAATGGCGGGATTAAAAAAAAAACCGGTCTCACACGAAAACTCCACTCCCTTTGTTGGGTAGATGAGATTAATACTTGTCTGTCCATATAAGGAGTGTCCACAGGAGTATCAGCCTGCGTACGCAGAGAGAAGAAGAAGAGCTGCCAGCTGGCGCCACATTCAGTCGATTCCCGTTTCACCCTCTTTTATATCAGTCACTCAATTTTTCAGTCAGGGTTTTTTTCCCCCAACGAAGAATGCGTGCTATGTGTGTACACGTGTCATCCATACCAACGCCAAACCAGCTGTCTCTTCCGCGAGTTACTGAGTGATGTGGTCTTACATGTAGGCAAGATGTTTCTGCGAGCGTTCTTTATTGCTCTCTAAAGTGGCACTCTCTGCATGTTGCACTCCATACTCCACTCTGTATGCTGCACTCTACATGCTGCACTCTACACTGCACGCACTACATGCTGCACTCTACACCCCACTCTACATGCTGCACTCTCTACACACCCCACTCTACATGCTGCACTGTACACTGCACTCTACATGCTGCACTCTACATGCTGCACTCTACACTGCACTGTACACCCCACTCTACATGCTGCACTGCACTCTACACACTGCACTCTACACCCACTCTACATGTTGCACTCTACACCCCACTCTACATGCTGCACTTCACACCCCACTCTACATGCTGCACTCTACACCCCACTCTACATGCTGCACTCTACGCTGCACTCTACATGCTGCACTCTACACCCACCCATGCTGCACTCTACACTCTGCTGCACTCTACACTGCACTCTACATGCTGCACTCTACACACTGCACTCTACATGCTGCTGCACTACTGCACCCTGCACTCTACACCCACTCTACATGCTGCACTCTACACTCTACATGCTGCACTCTCTGCACTCTACACTGCACTCTACACTCTGCTGCTGCACTCTACACCCCACTCTACATGCTGCACTCTACACACTGCACTCCACATGCTGCACTCTACACCCACTCTACATGCTGCACTCTACACCCACTCTACATGCTGCACTCTCTACACTGCACTACACACTGCACTCTACATGCTGCTGCACCCTGCACCCCACTCTACATGCTGCACTCACTCTACACTCTACATGCTGCACTCTACACTCCACTCTACATGCTGCACTTTACACTGCACTCTACATGCTGCACTCTACACTGCACTCTACACTCTACACACACTCTACATGCACACTACACTACACACTGCACTCTACATGCTGCACTCTACACCCACTCACACTCTACACCACTCTACATGCTGCACTCTACACACCCACTCTACATGCTGCACTCTACACACCACTCTACATGCTGCACTCTACACTGCACTCTACATGCTGCACTCTACACTGCACTGTACACACCCCACTCTACATGCTGCACTCTACACTGCACTCTACACCCCACTCTACATGTTGCACTCTACACCCCACTCTACATGCTGCACTTCACTCTACACCCACTACTACATGCTGCACTCTACACCCACTCTATATGCTGCACTCTACACTGCACTCTACATGCTGCACTCCACTCTACACTCCACTCTACATGCTGCACTCTACACTCCACTCTACTGCTCTACATGCTGCACTCTACACTGCACTCTGCACTCTACACCCCACTCTACATGCTGCACTCTACACTCTACCCACTCTACATGCTGCACTCTACACACCACTCTACACTCCACTCTACATGCTGCACTCTACACTCCATTCTACATGCTGCACTCTACACTCTACTCTGCATACCGCACTTTACACTCCACTCCACTTACCCGTCGCACTCTGTTCTGCAGTCTGTGTGGCAGCCTGCGGTGCTCATCCATCTTAATCTCTTTCCACGCCGGCTTCAAGCGCCACGCCCAGGTAATCCGCTTTGGCTGGAGGACCAGATGACGGAGTGGCGAACACGCCACCGCTGAGTGAAGGACTCCCGCGATGCAGTTCCTGCCCACAGTGGAACAATCCGCAGGAACCAGAACGGCTACGTGTTATTCATTGACCAACAGGACGAGAGCCACCTCAACATGTTAGAAAGACTGCAGCTGTGATGATAGAGGTCTGGACAGAGACAAGGTTCGCCTACTGACGCTGAAGATGCACTGCATGAAGATGAACGAAACATCTTTAAGCATTTGACAGTTCTTCCGAAACGTGAGTTGCCGTTCCGTTCAGGCTGATCAAATTGTGTCTTCTAGTTGAATTTTGAAGATGATGGTTTTAGTAGAAGAAGATATACCCCAAGGTGCAGGTAGGACCCAGAGACGTACTGTCCTCAACTGCCGAAAACAAACCAGCTGGGAGCAATCCTGAACCACCCTTAGAAGCCTGCGTCGTGTTCACATAGGATGCAGGCACGCTAAAGGGCATTCCATTAAACAAAAATTTTCAGAGATGGTTCAGCTCTATATATTTACAAACGTTTTCTGAAGAAATCTGAAATAAAGATGTTCGCTTTCTTTGACGAGTTCCTAATACGCTTTGTACCGCCTATCTGTATTCTAATCCTGTTGGATATCAGTTGGTATCACTGGACATATATTGTTGTAACTGTCGTAGATTGTCTTCCCAGTTCTGCTTAAAGGGGTATCGTCATCGCTATCCTGTCGTCTGCTGATCACTGTCTTCAACTTAATCTTGAGTTAGGCAGGGAACGGTAAACAGTAAATAACAAACAAGTAGGGTAACTCTTGCTCCCATGATAAATTTATTACAGGCCCTTAACTCCAAACGAACGCTATCTACGACAGCGAATCGCCCTGGTAGAGATGACACAGAGCACACAGAACAAACAAGGAGCATCATCCCCCTCACGGTGTCATGATCACCATTCAGCGGATCATCCCGACGTCCCCATGTACAGCCACATTTAGGATTATCCTACCCTCCCAGTGTATAGCCACATTTAGGATTATCCTACCCCCAGTGTATAGCCACATTTAGGATTATCCTACCCTCCCAGTGTATAGCCACATTTAGGATTATCCTACCCTCCCAGTGTATAGCCACATTTAGGATTATCCTACCCTCCCAGTGTATAGCCACATTTAGGATTATCCTACCCTCCCAGTGTATAGCCACATTTAGGATTATCCTACCCTCCCAGTGTATAGCCACATTTAGGATTATCCTACCCTCCCAATGTGTAGCCACATTTAGGATTATCCTACCTTCCCAATGTATCGCCACATTTAGGATTATCCTACCCTCCCAATGTACAGCCACATTTAGGATTATCCTACCTTTCCCATGTACAGTCACATCTAAGATCATCTTGACGTTCCCAAGAACCACTATATCTGGAATCATCCTGACTCTCCTGTATTCAACTACATGTAGATTGTTCTAACTTCCCAAGCATAGCCACATCAAGGCCCATCCCGTATTCAACATGTACAGCCACGTTAAGGCTTATCCCGATTTCTCTGTGTACAAACACATTCAAGAGATCTGAATTTCTCATTCTTAGCCACATCTAGAGCACCTCTCGCCCATTCCCGCTCTTCACACACACACACACACACACACACACACACCATTGGGTGTCATTGAACGTTTAGCCATTTCCGGGAGTTTTTTTTTTTTTTTTTTTTAAATCTTTCTTTCTTTCTTTTCACAGCTCGATTGTATTTTCGTTTAGAATTCACCACTACATATCTTGGATAATGAGCACTTAGTGAACGTCAAGGACCCTCGTGAGAAATACTGTCCTCAAGTAATCGACAATAAATAGGAAATAAACAGTATGGTCTTGCAATTTAACAGACGGTTAATGGGCTCTGAAGCACGGGAATCCAATCCCGATTTGTTTGCTATGGCTCCCAGCTACATTTCACCGGCTGACAAGGGCGACAACTTAATGCTGGTTTCTTTACTGCTGCTGCTGCTGCTGCTGCTGCTGTGTGTGTGTGTGTGTGTGTGTGTGTGTTTCGTGTTTGCGTGTGTGTGTGTGTGTGTGTGTGTGTGTGTGTGTGTGTGTGTGTGTGTGTGTGTGTGTGTGTGTCGTGCGTTCGTGCGTGCGTGCGTGCGCGCGTGCGTGCGTGTGTGTGTGTGTGAGAGAGAGAGAGAGAGAGAGAGAGAGAGAGAGAGAGAGAGAGAGGGGGGGGGGGGGGGGGGCTGACACGACTGCGCAGGAGATCACATGGCCCGTCTTCGATTTTCTTTTCCACACCTGCAATTGATCTGTATGCGATTCTGTTTGGTCACGCACAGAACTGGCACGCGCTCTGACAAGTGCGCAGGAGAGAAGAGCCTTGACCTCTGTGTGTGTGTGTGTGTGTGTGTGTGTGTGTGTGTGTGTGTGTGTGTGTGTGTGTTGTTTGTTGTTGTTGTTGTTGTTGTTGTTGTTGTTGTTGTTGTTTCTCTGTCCATGTAGCTGTGTTTTCTATCACTGACAGCTTAGTCTAATACGTACACCTCGTTTTCTTATGTCTTATATCGAAACATCAGATGTAAACCCTGTGACCAATATGTCCCCCCCCCCCCCCCCCCCCGACACACACACACACACCACTCCGCACACTATCTCTCAAAACCCCTCGCTCTTCCGCCGCATCAAAGGGCATAGGTCAACACCCGGCACTTCGGAATCAAATTTTTTTCCTTTGAAGGAGCATGTCTGACAGGTGTGAGATCAGGAAAAGCTGTTGATTTATTTGTTGATTTATTTTGCACGGTATCACACACACACACACACACACACACACACACACACACACACACACACACACACACACACACACAGAGAGAGAGAGAGAGAGAGAGAGAGAGAGTTATTCACATATTTCATTCATATATGAGAGGAGAGAGAGAGAGAGAGAGAGAGAGAGAGAGAGAGAGAGAGAGAGAGAGAGAGAGAGAGAGAGAGAGAGAGAGATGGTCACGCACTCTCAGGTGAATCTGAGACAATCAGAAGTCATAGGTTTTTATTTATTTATTTTTTTTTTTTTACTTTTTTTAAATCATCTTCTAAAGGCAATAGTAAACATGGACACAGAAACACAGATGAAACACACGGTGAAGTCACTCTCCTTCGACACAGGTGACCGTTTCTGAAATTTGATCACCGAGGGACAAGACCGGACATACTCAGTCTGTCTTTCATTTATTGCTCAACATCTGACCACTCCTGGGTTGTCGTGTGTCTGCGTCTGTTGTTGCCGTGTGTTTGCGTCAATATTGTATTGCGCTTATTTCTGGGTTCTGTGTTGCCATCTTTATTGGTATTTGTTGTTGTGGTCGTGTCTTTGCTTCTGTGCTGTCACGTAAGCTACTTGTTTTTGTACTCCCAGTTCTTATAGAAAAGGGAGTAACTTACTTTACAAGGGGAACAAAGAAATGCTGTCTGTGTGTCTGTCTGTCTGTCCGTGGTCAAAATGTGTTCCACTCTCTCCAGACAAAACTCCTGGGCAGATCTTTCTGAAAAGTTGTAGGTATGTTCATTATTTGGGTCATGGATGAAGCCCAATGCCCGATGTTTTATTTTACCGTTATAGCCATTACCACGGCTATAACGGTCCATAACCATTTTTTTCTTCGTTATGAAATATCTCAGAAAGTACTTGGCTGATCTTTTTGAAAATTTGTAGGAATGTTCATTGTGGGTCACGGATGATGCCCAATGTTTTAATTTACCGTTATAGCCATTACCAACGGCTATAACGGTCCATAACCATTTTTCTTTTTTATGGAATACCTCAGAAAGTACTTGGCCGATCTTTCTGAACATTTGCAGGTATGTTCATTATGGGTCACAGATGATGGCCAGTGTTTACCAGAATAGCCGTTACTAACGGTTATAACGGCCCAGAACGGTTTTCCTCTTTATGGAATATCTCACGTGTATTCAAGATAAACTTGGAGTACGTTTACATGCTTTGCATCGTGTTGTTTTGTGAGATATTTGCTTTTGTGTTGTCATGTATTCGCTTCTGTGTTTTCAATGTGTTTGATTCTTTTTAGCAGCGTGCGTGCTTCTCTGTTGGCATGTATTACCGTCTTTCTTGTACGTGTTTACTTCCACGCTGTCGTGTATTTGCTTTCGAATTGTCATGCATTCGTATTGTGATGACAAATGTACGTTCTCTGTTGTCATGACAAGTGTACGTTTTCTGTAGTCTCTGTGTCATCAGCGTTTTCTTCGGAAGTGGCTGGACTGGCGTCTTCTGGCGTGTTGTGACGTCTTTTTTTTTTTTTTCCCTCCTCGTCTTACAGATCTTGACGTCATTAACACAGCAAAATCTGCGTGTGCGGGTGTGTGTGCTTTTTTTTCCTTGGCATGCTGGATCAGCTCCTAGATTCCCTAGATAGTCTACAACCAAGACAAGTTGACCTTGGAAACGGAGGATGAAAGTAAGGATAGGACTCTAAGGAGGACAATACTCAGAGAGAGAAGAGAGAGAGAGAGAGAGAGAGAGAGAGGGGGGGGGGGGGGCATGAGGGGGCACGACTCTGTTGCGACCAGTGGTGTGCACGAATACTGTCCTGCATTTTTCTTACATCTGTTGTTTATAAAACTTGGAAGCTTATTAATTTGATTTTATTCTATTGTATTTTACACTGTATTTTATGATGTGATATTGCAATGTGACACAACAAAATAATTTTTCTTCATGGACAAAATAAACAGCTTGTGAACCTGTCACGCGCTCGTCTTGGGTTGTGATTTATTTGTTTTCGTGTTGTCATGTATCTGCTTCCAAACTGTCATGTGTTGATTTTGTGGTGCCAAGTGTACGTTCTCTGTTGCCATGCGCTCGTCGTGTATTGCGATGTGTTGGTTTCCATGTTGTCATGTATTTCTTCTGTGTCGTCATTTTTTGCCTTTCTGTAATGTCAAGTAATTGTTTCAGTTCGTATTTATTTGCCAGGTGTACTTACTGCTGTTATGTGTTTGTCTTGTTTCGTCACGGTTTGTTTTTTTTGTCGTGTGTCTGCTTCTGCATTACCAGCCGAACACTTCTGTGTGGTCATAATGTTTGTTTTCGTGTTGTCATGTGTCTGCTTCTGTATCATCAGGCGTTCACTTCTGTGTTATCACGTGTCTGCTTCTATCTTGCCAGGCGTTCACTTCTGTGTGGTCACATGTTTGTTTCCGTGTTGTCACGTGTCTACTTCTGTACTGCCAGGCGTTCACCTTAGTGTTGTCATATTTCTTCTTTTCATTTTCCAGTCCAACAACCCTGCTCCTTCATTCTCTGCATAAACTTCCGTTCAGTGAAGAGAGCTCTACAATGACTGTCGGTCGGTGAAAAGATCTGTACTTCGATCTTTTTGCCTATTTCAGAGTGAAATTCATCATATGCAATGACAAAGAGAGTTCTCCATCATCAAATCCAGTGACAAAGAAAAACCACTACGAGTCCATTGACAGTCTGTCATTATCAGATCCAATCACAAAGACAGTCCACTACGAGTTCAGTGACAGTCCATCATTATCAGATCCAGTGACAAAGAGTCCACCACAAATCTAGTGACAGTCCATCATAATCAGATCCATTGAAAAAGAGTCCACCACGATCCAGTGACAGTACATTCATTATCAGACCAAGTGACAAACACAGTCCATCGTCATCAAATCGAATGACAACTACCGTCTCTCGTCAGATACCGTGGCAGTTACAGTCTATCATTATCAGACACAGTGATAATGACTGTCCATTATCATCACACCCACTTACAGTGGCGGTCCCATTTTATCAGATCACGTGACAATAACAGTCCATCATTTTCAGATACCGTGACAGTAATGGCCTGTCATTATCAGATACAGCAACAAAGAAAGTCCATCAGTATCAGATCCATTGCAATGACGATCCATCATCAATCCATTGACAATGACAGTGCATCATCATCCATCGAAATGACAGTCCATCATCAATCCATTGACAAGGACAGTCCATCATCAATCCACTGACAAGGACAGTCCATCATCAGTCCACTGACAATGACAGTCCCATCATCAAACCACTGACAATGACAGTCCATCATCAGTCCACTGACAATGACAGTCCATCATCAAATCACTGACAATGACAGTCCATCATCAATCCACTGACAATGACAGTCCATCATCAATCCACTGACAATGACAGTCCATCATCAATCCACGGACAATGACAGTCCATCATCAATCCACGGACAATGACAGTCCATCATCAATCCACTGACAATGACATTGAAAACATCATCAGTCCACTGACAATGACAGTCCATCATCAATCCACTGACATGACAGTCCATCATCAATCCACTGACAATGACAGTCCATCATCAATCCACGGACAATGACAGTCCATCATCAATCCACTGACAATGACAGTCCATCATCAATCCACGGACAATGACAGTCCATCATCAATCCACTGACAATGACAGTCCATCATCAATCCACGGACAATGACAGTCCATCATCAATCCACGGACAATGACAGTCCATCATCAATCCACTGACAATGACAGTCCATCATCAATCCACGGACAATGACAGTCCATCATCAATCCACTGACAATGACAGTCCATCATCAATCCACGGACAATGACAGTCCATCATCAATCCACTGACAATGACAGTCCATCATCAATCCACGGACAATGACAGTCCATCATCAATCCACTGACAATGACAGTCCATCGTCAATCCACTGACAATGACAGTCCATCATCAGTTCGCCGACAATGACAGCCCAGCATCAATCCACGATAAATAACAGCCTTCTCTAGCTCCATGGCTTTCCTGCAAGGCTGTCTGTCACATGATCTCCAGAGGAAACATTGAAAACCCACCGCCTACACCTGTCATCGGGACTGTTTTGTGTGGGTAACAATCACATTTTCGAAAACCGCGGGCTGACACATTCTTCCCGTGCTTCTACTAGCGAACATCTAAGAGTTGATTTCAAACAAGGACTTCTATAATACGGCCGCCAACACGCAGAAACAGATCAGACAAAGACGCATGTAGGTAGACTCAGAGCGACAAATCATCCAAAGATACATTTGGGCAGACTCTAGAGAGAGGCATATAAGGTAGTGTGTTGGCAAAAAGACACACACTGAGAGAGAGAGAGAGAGAGAGAGAGAGAGAGAGAGAGAGAGAGAGAGAAGTCAATCGTCGTACTCCCATGTAAACACTGGAGAGAGAGAGAGAGAGAGAGAGAGAGAGTTTGGTCACAGGTATTCAGTATCTATCACAGGTTAATGGTCGAGGGACAGACCCTAATAGAATTCAAACACTGCATGCTAGGAGCACAGCTAGCGCTACTAAACACGATGGCGAAACGAGCAAGCGAAATATCTTCCTGAGAGAAATCATGCTAATGCAAAGGAGAAAAAAACAAAAACAGAACAAAAAAAAAACACACACAAAAAAACAAACAAACATAAAGAAACAAAAACGAAAAAACAAACAAACAACAAAAAAACCCGAACAAACTATGAACAAATAAATAAGCTGTCCTTCCATTTATTCGTACTGCAGATAAGACCTTAGTGTCGATGAACGGAAACAGAAGATGAAAGAATGGCAAAATTTCCTATCACTCTATCAATAATCAAATAAATCAATGAAATAATCACATGCTCACTCTGTCCAGTATATCAACACAAAAAACTCCGGCGGTTGGTCACTTCTGTGAAAAGACACACCCAGTCCACGACAAACACAACCAGTGGAGTTAGCGGTTGTCTCAGGAAGTAATAATCAGTCAGCCAATCAGCATTAAGTACGTTCGCATCGGAAGCATGGACGACAGTTGCCCTGAATTTCATTGGTGCAATTGCCATTTTGATTTAGACAAGTGTGTTTGTTTTGGGTCCGAAATCATCAAGGAGTCGGGGTCAGCCAACCGATGACCAGTGGAAGATTCAGTTGGCCATCGTAAACAGATTGTGTATCAACGAGTATGTCCAGCCAGACAGATAAATGACTGCTCTCCAGATTCTTTTCAGCCAACATATGCACGCACTGTAAAACGGCCAACGTATGCAGGAACTGGAAATTGTCAAACAAAAGTAGGTACTGGAATTTGTCAGCATACTGCAGGTGCTGAAAATTGTCAACTGACCGCAGGTACTGAAAATTGTCAACCTACTGCAGGTACTGGAATTTGTCAGCTTACTGTAGGTATTGGAAATTGTCAATCTACTGCAGGTCCTGGAAAATCGACAGCTTACTGCAGATACCGGAGATTGTCAATCTACTGCAGGCACTGAAAAAACCTCAACCTGCTGCAGGAAATGGAGATTGTCAACCTACTTCAGGTACTCGAAATTGTCAAACTACTGCAGGTACTTGAAATAGTTAACCTACTGCAGGTACTGGAAATCGTCAACCTCCTGCAGGTAGCCAACTGGAAATTGTCAACTTATGCAGGCACTGGAAAAAGTCAGTCATCCAGAAGTTTGGCCAGTGGCACTCAAGTCCTGTCATTCCTTGTAGGGGGCGGTGGAAAGCATGGACTGAGGGGCTTTGCCCCCAGGCTGCACGTTCCGCACCTTGGACGAGACCGGTATGCTCATCTCCAAGGGGCTGAGAGGCCCCCGGACCTCCCCCACCTCAGACCCACGCAGAGGAACCTTGCAGAGATCGTCCCCGTGGTCGTCATCATCGTGGCAGTAGTGGAGGAAGCTGGGGAAGAGGAGGGACAAGGCTAGAGTGATGCCTCCGATGCAGAACAGTCCCAGGCCGATCAGCTTGCAGACGTCCAGACCCACGTTGAAGTTTTTGGCGCTGATGTCGATGTACCACTCCCCGGCAGCTTGATCCTCGCCCACCACGACTGCTCTGGGAGGCACCAGGTAGCCCACAAGAATGCCCACAACGCCCAGTAGAAGTAGCAGTATCCCCACCCACATGAAGATCTTCCACCAGATGGGCGGACAGCGACGGTTGGCGTGGACGCGGGAGTGGGCGTGTGTGAAGTAGGGGTCGTCATCATCTTCGTACAGCGCTGGATCCTTGAAGCTGGCGTTCTTGTCGTAGAAGTTGTGCAGGTAGGAGCGGACCCCGAAGTACACGGGGCAGCTGAGGCGACGTTTGGGGCTGGTGGGACCTGGGGAACCGCTGGCTTCCCCAGGCCCTGTATCCTCCTCAGTCCTGCTGCTGTCGCCTGTGTGCATACACGTTAGATGTTGATGGACGTAGTTCTGTGTCCGTCTGTGTGTCTGTCTGTCTCTGAATTCATGTATCTATGTATCTACCTCTATGTATGTATGTATGTATGTATGTATGTATGTATGTATGTATGTATGTATGTATGTGTGTGTGTGTATAAATGTATGTACTTATCTATCTACCTATCTCTCTATCTGTCTATTATCTTTTCTATCTATCTCTGTATGTATATATATATATATATATATATATATTAAAAATAGGATGGTAAAAGGAGTTTTAAAATCAACAGGTCTGTTTCGAGCGCTCGCTCTCCTCAGGATGGTTTTGGGTCGCCTACTGCCGGAAACAACAGCAATAAAAGAAGCCTTCATAACCCTTAAAGACCATAAACCCAATTTCCACAACAACCCAACATGTAGACTATAACCCCATCTAAATCTAAAACTGGGCAAAATAAGTAAGAAAATCTTCGAAAAAGCCATAAAAACATAAAATCAAACACTGAATACAACCTCTGGAAGAACACATATGAAGTTATCCAATGGCTTAAAAATCTTAACAAACAGAAGAACACAGTATTCATCACATTCGACATAGTAGACGTCTACCCCATCCATAGATGAAGAGCTACTCACTAAAGCTCTGAAATTTGCTAATAAACACACAGACATAACAGGGTCAGAAATGGAATCATTCTTCACACCAAGAAAACTTTACTCTACAGCAGAAATGAAACATGGATCAAGAAAACAAATAAAAACTCAACATTTGATGTGACCATGGGATCGTACGACGGTGCCGAAACATGCGAACTGGTCGGACTGTTTATGCTATCCCAACATCAAAAAACAACTCGGAAAGCAAGTCGGACTGTACAGAGACGACGGGCCTCGCCGCGCTGAACAACAATCCAAGAACCATCGAAAACAAGAAAAAAGAACTATGCAAAATCTTCCAAAACCATAACTTAATAATCACTATTGAAGCAAACAAAAAGGTAGTGAACTACTTAGACATAACTTGACCTCAACAACAACACATATATAAACCATACAAGAAACCTAATGACACACCCATTTATGTAAACATCAAT
>JADBJO010000412.1:684680-714680 GCA_016801955.1 Conus betulinus
TGACTGCTACCTCCGTGCAGTCAGACACTGCCGACGTGACTGCTACCTCCGTGCAGTCAGACACTGCCGACGTGACTGCTACCTCCGTGCAGTCAGACACTGCCGACGTGACTGCTACCTCCGTGCAGTCAGACACTGCCGACGTGACTGCTACCTCCGTGCAGTCAGACACTGCCGATGTGACTGCTACCTCCGTACAGTCAGACATTGCCAATGTGACTGCTATCTCCGTGCAGTCAGACATTGCCAATGTGACTGCCACCTCCGTGCAGTCAGACATTGGTGGGTAACCTTCCACTGGTGCCCCAAATAAGAATTAGCATTTTAGCCGACATCGTTTTTTTCCCCGTCTCATCTTCTGTGTCCCCTCAATTGCATTAATCCCGCTTTGCTCATTCCGGCTCCCATAGGCACAGCTACACCCTGACTTCTCCTGTTGCTGTCTTAGCACTGCTGTTTTCAAGGAACAATCCATATCAAATCGTCATTAGGCGGTTTTGCGGTAAAAAAGACGCTCACTACTGCCGAATCATTTCTATGGTCTTTAGAAGTGTCTGTTCTCTCCATGGTGTTCAGAGGTGTCTGTTCTCTCCACGGTGTTTGGAGATGTCTGTTCTCTCCATGGTATTTAAAGATGCCCGTTCTCTCCATGGCGTTTAGAGGTGTCTGTTCTGCCCATGATGTTTAGAGGTGTCTGTTCTCTCCATGGTATTTAGAGGTGTCTGTTCTCTTCATGGTGTTTAGAGGTGTCTGTTCTCTTCATGGTGTTTAGAGGTATCTGTTCTCTCCATGGTGTTTAGAGGTGTCTGTTCTCTCCATGGTGTTTAGAGAGGCCTGTTCTCCCCTCTCCATGGTGTTTTAGAGGTGTCTGTTCTCTCCATGGTGTTTAGAGGTATCTGTTCTCTCCATAGTGTTTCGAGATAACTGTTCTGTCCATGGTGTCTAGAGATGCCCGTTCTCTCCATGGTGTTTAGAGGTGTCTGTTCTCTCCATGGTGTTTAGAGATGCCCGTTCTCTCCATGGTGTTTAGAGGTGTCTGTTCTCTCCATTGTGTTTAGAGGTGTCTGTTCTGCCCATGATGTTTAGAGGTGTCTGTTCTCTCTCCATGGTTGTTTAGAGGTGTCTGTTCGCTCCATGGTGTTTAGAGGTGTCTGTTCTCTCCATGGTATTTAGAGGTGTCTGTTCTCTCTCCATGGTATTTAGAGGTGTCTTTTCTCTCCATGGTATTTAGAGGTGTCTGTTCTCTCCATGGTGTTTAGAGGTGCCTGTTCTCTCCATGGTGTTTAGAGGTGCCTGCTCTCTCCATGGTATTTAGACGTGTCTGTTCTGTCCAGTATATGCAGGACATCACATAATAAGTCATGTACTGACGACCTTCATTGTTTAGTCGTGAAGCCAGCATGAAGGAGTGTTTCCCTCGCTCACCATCACAATGTTTCAGGTCTTTGCTGTTGGCAAAGTGTAGTGCAAGTGGGTCTGTTAGCATGCTTATTTTGATGTAACATACATCAGTACCAGCAATCAAATTTAGTTTACAGACAATAAGAAAGCACCATGCGCTTAAACAATTGTATTTGAACGACCCCCCTCTTCCTCTCCCCAGTCCCCACGAGAGAGAGAGAGAGAGAGAGAGAGAGAGAGAGAGAGAGAGAGAGAGAGAGAGAGAGAGAGAGAGAGAGAGAGAGAGAGAGAGAGAGAGAGAAATTCAACTCAATTGAACACAACTTTAATGTTTCAGGCCTCCGGCCTATAACAACGTGAGGTGCAGTGCACACATAAAGAGGAAAAAGAGAAATGACAACAAAAGTACATTTTTCGATGTACTAATAATGCTAATTTATCAGGGTAACCTATTATTCATACTGTGTAGGATACGAGTTCTTCTCTTTTTTTCCAGTGCATAATAAACATATATGGCAATATCTCTTCTAAATATACACATTTTCGTTTGCAAGTAATTTGTTTTAGTTCAAAAGAATTCACGTTCTGAAATTGTCTGTGCTTCAGTATGTATTTTTATCTGAAAGGCGTATAAGCATTGCATCGAGAGAGAGAGAGAGAGAGAGAGAGAGAGAGAGAGAGAGAGAGAGAGAGAGAGAGAGAGAGAGAGAGAGAGATTCTTTGACATATTGATTCAAAATTAGATATCTGTATATATGTTCACCAGAAATGCATAGGTTTTCTACCCAAAACCTGCCAGACAGAATATTCAGCAGTGTAGACAGACAGATGATGCGTTTCAAGTGAACGGGGCCATTGCACTCTGGAGATCAGGAGCGATAAAGTGCCAGACTTCAGTACCTTCGACGATCGCAGACGCCTTTCCCACCGTCTTCCTCCATTTCGCCAAGACTGATTTTTACGTCGTGGTGCTTGCAGATTAAGCTAATGGTAGCTCTACACATTTTATGACACCCAGCGGACATGACACAGCTGACACACTTTGCACAGGCGACGAGAGTGAGTGGGGAAGGGGTAGTGGTAGAGGTCTGTTAGTTTATTTGTCTGCAAGATAACATTATGTTTAAAAAAAAAAAAAAAAAGAGCATCGTTTGCTGGTGTCTAGTCTCAGAATTTACAACTGAAGGGTGTTTCAGGTCACTAGATGCTGACGTACTTGTACGTTTGATTAATGTTTCAGTTCTTTTTTTTTTTTAGGAGTTGACGTCTACAACTGATGAAAGTTACAGGTGTGTTGGTGCTGACATCTACAACTGGTGAATGTTTCAGCGTTGTATGTGTGGACGTCTACAACTGATGAAAGTTACAGGTGTGTTGGTGCTGACATCTACAACTGGTGAATGTTTCAGCGTTGTATGTGTGGACGTCTACAACTGATGAAAGTTACAGGTGTGTTGGTGCTGACATCTACAACTGATGAATGTTTCAGGTCTGTATGTGTGGACGTCTACAACTGATGAATGTTTCAGGTCTGTATGTGTGGACGTCTACAACTGATGAATGTTTCAGTTCTGTATGTATGGACGTCTACAACTGATGAAAGTTACAAGTCTGTATGTATGGAAGTTTACAACTGATGAAAGTTACAAGTCTGTTATGTGTTGACGTCAACAACTGATGAATGTTTCAGGTCTGTATGTATTTACATCTACAACTGATGAATCTGTCAGATCTGTATGTGCTAACATCCACAATTGGTGAATTTTCAGATCTGTATTTGCTGACATCTACAACTGATGAATATTTCAGCACTGTATGTGTTAACGTCTAAACTGATGAATGTTTCAGGTCTTCACGTGCTGACATCTACAAAGGATGAATGTGCAGTTTGTGTGTGCTGACATCTACAACTGATGAATGTTTCAGGGCTCTAGATGCAGATATCTACAGATGATGACTGTTGCCGTCTATATATGCTTACCTCTACAACTGAAAGATGTTTCAGGTCTTTATGTGGCGTTAAAGTCTCTAACTGATAAAATATTACAGTTAATTCTGGTCGCTGACATCTACAATTGATGAATGTATCGGTTTTGTCGATGTCGATATATATAAGTAATTACTGCTTCAGGCATGTTTGTGCTGAAATCTACAATTGATGAATGTTTCAGGTCTGTAGGAAATGGCATCTGCAACAGATGAATACTGCAGGTGTCTACGTGCTGACATCGGAACTAATATACGTTTCAGATGACCGAGAGGGGACGCTTTATTCATTTTGTGCAGGGGTTGACTTAACCACACAGATGTTTGCGTTCCCATCCTGGATTTGTCATATGTTGTGACTGTTGCAGTTGAATGCTGTCATTAATGACACACTTCGCAACAAAGAAAATAAAAACTAAAAAACAAATCCCTCAATAGCACCAAGACAACAAAGACAGGAAGAAGTATTACAAAACTCTTCTCATGCACAAGGAAAAACTCAGTACCCCCCCCCCTTCCCCCAAATCATTTAAAAATCTATATTAATAGATCCCTTGGGAAGAATCAGGAAGCTGATGCAAAATTTGGTATTCTTTGCTTGACAGTGGACACAGATTAATAATGTTAGAAAACCCACACAGACCCATTTATTTTTTCTTACAGCTGAGTTAACTGCGATTCTGATAGCTTAATTTATTTCCCCAAAAGTTATATCAGATACAATTCTGTACTGGTTCAGATTTATACGGCTTACGTCAATCACATTCTTAAGCAAGGCAACCTCTCATCATTGAAATTATTACCTAACAAATGTTCTCCCTTTTCAGAACTAGCAGTGCTCTCTTCTGTTCGGTCACTTCTTAGAGCGTAATCGAATTCAATGAGATGGTCGAGAACCTAGCAAAATATGGACAAAACGCACAGACCATATCTGCAGTTTAAACTTTGCAGTGCCGCTTATGGAGGCGTACACGTTTTCGGAAGAGAACACCAGTTCGGCCGTTTATATTGATAACACTAGATGCATAGCATGCATGAAAAGAATAAAAATATGAATGATTAACCGAGTGAATGACGCGGGGAAACGATTGAAAAGTGGCGCCAGCAGGAAGCTCTTCAGTCGGCTCTACCCAGGTTGACAGCCCATTGTGTAAACTAAACCGTGGATTGTAAAAAGCTCAGAGCTTGTTTTCGAACAGAGGGCAGATGCTATAAAAAGTACACTTCATAACACCAACGACGACGACATTGACAACAAGACTACTACTACTACTACTACTACTACTACTACTACTACTACTACTACTACTACACCACCACCACCACCACTACTACTACTACTACTACTGATGATAATGATGATAATAATGACGACGATATGAATAATAACAATAATGACGATGATAATAGTAATGATAATGACATAATGATAATATGCTTTGGTTCAAAATGCATGCCAAAAACACTTCAGAATGAAGACGGCAAGAAGATTCTGATGACATTGCACCTAGTAAACCAAAATCTGATGTTTGACAATATTCTAAGATCTCTGCGATATTCTGGTTAAAGAGAGTACAAAGGCTAGATGCTGTCAAACAAAACTGAAATGGCTACAAATCTGACTAATGTATAGCATTGTATCCACCAGTGTGATATTATTACGTACGGGTGTAAAACCTGAATTGATGTACTTTCTGCAAGCGTGAGAAGTTCAGCAAACAACGTATGCTTTACAGATGCTTATATGCAGATGCTTTCTGGAAACAAGTCGAGCAGGAATGAATACATTGTCAAGAAACTAATTGCTTACAGTAGAAAATAATTGATTTTTTCCGATAAAACAAATGAACGCTTCTGACAACTTTTTTTCTCCATACTCCTCTCCCGTTTCCCTTTACCCAACGTCTTTCTTCCCCTCTCCTTTAACACACACACACACACACACACACACACACACACACACACACACACACACACACACACACACACACACACACACACACACACACACACACACACACACACGCACACACACACACACACACTAACACGCACACTCACACACCCGCACCCCCCCCCCCCCCCCCCCCCCCCCACACACACACCATTGTCTGAGCGTGCGCGTGAGTGCACGTGTGTGTGAAGTAATATTCCATTGCCCGCACTCGAAACAGGTGATTTGTGGCAGCAGTGGAGGCAGCGACAGATGGCCAGGACATCAGACTACAGAGGCGCCTGCAACTCCCAGAACAAGCTTTCCTTTATCCGTGTGCTTGCAAGCTTTCCTCCAAAATCAGCATCAAAGTGTGCAATTGTAGGGTTCCAGAACAGGCTAAAAAATAGTCCACTTGAAGTAGAGAGGGGACGAAAGGTCATTCTACACTGACCTGTATATTATCTCCGTTCTGCCTAGTAGTAATGCATGCAAAAGCAGTCAATTTTTCTGCTTACATTTCCGTGACACTTCTATGAAGTAACTCTTGATGATCTAATTTCTTCAGAGCGTTGAGGCTTTTTTTGTTGTTGTTGTCATCTTCAATTTTCTGCTGCATAAGTTTCTCTATTTATTTATTCGTTTATTTATTTACTTATTTATTCATCTATTCATTTATTTATTGGTATTCGTAGCCGATCGTCTTATCGAGTTTCTGCTTGGATAACATTTCTGGTTCTAAAATTTTCCATACAGAATAATTCATTTTTCTCCGTTGGAAATATTTTTCGTGCAAGTAATAAACGATTGTTTAAAAGACAGGAGTATGGAGCAGAATCTGCAATATGCGGTGGCAAGGAACCTGTCTTGTATTCTCTTGGAAATAAAAAAAAACTAGCAGAGTTTAAAGAAGAAGCTGAAGAATATGAATTAATCTTTGATGCTTTGAAAATCTAGTAGGCAGCATGATTATTCATAGTTCTAAATTTCTCAGATGTCTTGAAGATCAACAGGCTGCATAATTATCCTTTGTTTTAAATTTCTCAATTTGGTTATGAAAAAGACCAGCTAAGATGATTAGAAGAGAGCGACAGCTTATTGTAGTCTTAGTGGCTTGCAATGTAAGTCAGTGGCGAATGTGACCAATTCTGTGATGTTCCGCAAACGAATGTTGACAGATTTTCTGAACTTCGTCGTTTCTTCACAGTCTGGGGTCTAACAATTACATGACAATTGAATAAAGCTTGAGTAGAACACTGATCGTTTAGTCGCAGAGACAGCTTGAACGAACGTCCCCGCCGGCGGAAGACCACGTCTATTCATGGATAGCAACAAGAATGGACATGCAGGCTCCACTGTACTTCAGATATGTCCGGAACAGCCGTGGGCTGGCATCCGTAGGGGAAATTCACTTCCAGTCCTCATTACAATGACATTTTGCAAGTGAAATCGGGGTCTTGCTGTACCATTTTTGGTTTTCACGCTTTTGATACTAAGTGCCTACGTAAGATCTTAGGCATCAAATGGTCCGACTTTATACCAAATGAAGACGTCAGGGAGAGGTCCAAACACCTCCCCGTGTCAACCATCGTCTGCAGACGGCGCCTCCAGTGGCTGGGTCATGTCTTAAGATTACCCTCTTCAAGACCTGCAGACCAGGCCATTAAATGGACCCCAGCAGGCCAGAGAAAAAAGAGGACGACTCAGGATGAGCTAGCGACAGACACTGGAGAGAGACCTCAGACTCACTGACAGAGGATAGAGTGACACTATCAAACTGGCTGAGGACCGTGCACAGTGGAGCACTTTGACTGCCTCATGCGTCGCAAGACGCGGGAGCATCTAATATAAGTAAGTAAGGCGACACACAAAGACTTTCCTTCCATAAAATACAAAAAAAAAAAAAAAAAAAAAAAAAAAAAAAAAAAAAAAAAGGACGGACGGACTGATTCAGAAAACCTGTAGAGGCGTGCAGTATCTGCTAAAGAAGCCTCAATCGGTCTGGAGTCAGTTTCATTGGCCATTCGGAATAGAATCTTTATACCAACCAATCGGAACGCAGCTTCGCATAGACGCTGGATGACTCTCTAATGCCTGCTTCCACAATCACGAGACTTTCAACATAAATCTTGTTGATCAGTTGCATTAATGACCTGTTAACCGCAGGCAGAACATTCAACTTCTTGCATGATTTAACACATCTATATTACAATTACTCCTTCATCTAACGTGTTCTGCATGTTTTGTTCATTTTGATCAAGGCTGTCTCAGTCTTCTCTCGTCATCATTTTACCAACTAACACTAACACCCAAACGAACAATGACATCTCAGGCATCTTAGGAACATCAACGATTTATACTTTACTAGGAGGCCTGCTGTACAAACTACGATATATTTATTTATTTATTTATTTATTATTATCTATTCGTTTGTTTGTTTGTTTTTCTTTCTTTTTCGTTTTTTTTAAACAAATATTCGACTTGCCTCAGCAAGACAATCGACGCATTCTGTACTACGAACTTAATGACCGGATGTGAATTTCCTGATGCATGTTGTAACCACTTCCGTCCGCGAGTTCACAACAGGCCCGGCGAAACGTGCAACCCCCCCCCCCCCCCCCCCCCCCCCCCCCCTTGCTACAGTTCACTGTTCCATCCAACGATAGCGCCTTGAACTGGTGGACACAGAAGACTGGGACACGAGTGGTCATAGGAATGGATGTGGAGGGGTGATGAAAAATGGGGTCACCACAAGAGAAGGGCATGGAGGAGGGCAGACTTTTCCACTGGCTTGTGATGAGCACTGAGGATGAGGAAGAGGAGACTGATGCCATAGAGTTACATTTTGATCTGAGATTGTACGACAAGGATGTACTCAACGGGTCTTAACGTAATAACTTCTGAAACCCACCAGGTCCGAGAGATACAGACACATGCAGTGCTGGTCAGGGAATTACAGTACTCACAGCAGATCTAAGAACGAGCAGGCCGGGACGCAATGATCACTCCAAGACAGTTGATGCCTCTCGTGGTGTTTAAACCTTCAACTCCCCCACCGCAGCCTGCGTCACTGTCACTGAGCCCCCGGTGTCAATTTTTAGGGTAAATGACACAGAAGTAGCAACTCCAGCGTAAAATCCACACCTTATATCATCACATTTTTCTTTGCTCAGACCATTACGTTTTCTGTCAAAAGCTTTTGTTTGTTTGTTTGTTTTTTTTTTTGTTCTGGGCAATAAAGCTTTATTCATTGATTTATCATTCATTTATGTTTCGTGTCCTCTCTGCTCCGTTGGAAATTATTCTCTCTCTCTCTCTCTCTGTCTCTCTTTCTCTCTCTGTCTCTGTCTCTCTCTGTCTGTCTGTCTCTCTCTCTCACTGTGTGTGTGTGTGTGTGTGTGTGTGTGTGTGTGTGTGTGTGTGTGTGTGTGTGTGTGCGTGTGTATGCGCGTACGTGCATGCATGCGTGCGTGTGTATGCTTGTGTGTGAGGGTGAGAGAGTGAGTAATGAATGTAAATGTGTGTGTGTGTGTGTGTGTGTGTGTGTGTGTGTGTGTGCGCGCGCGCGCGCGCGTGTGTGTGTGTGTTCTTCTTAACTGGGGTAGAGAGAACAGACATACAGATAGACGGGCATTCAGACAGAGAGACACACTAGCTCTGTCTCTCTATCTTTGTCTGCCTATCTGTCTGTCTGTCTGTCTGTCTGTCTATGTCTCACGCACATGAGCTGGATCCGCACTTACGCTTTTTGTATAGCACCCTTTCTTTTTCTTGCTACTTTTTTTTTCTCCCCGTTCTTCGCTGTATCAAGAGAGAGAGAGAGAGAGAGAGAGAGAGAGAGAGAAGAGAGAGAGAGAGAGAGAGAGGAGGGTGGTGGGGTGGGGGGGGGGGGGGGGGGGGGGGGGGGGGGGGAGGTGAGGAAGTGGGGACGGGGGGGGGAGAAAATTCAGTGTCGTCGATCAATAAATCTTCTTTATGTCTCCCTGCTTCCATAAATGGCCGCCATTCTTTCTCCTAAACCGGAATAAACGGTGACTTTTTCCACTACATCTTTCTCCGGAGCCTCTACATTTCCTTTTTCCCTTTCTGTCTCTTTTTCTCCGCCTTTGTTTCAGTCTATATGCCCGATGTTTGTTTCTGTTGGCGTGTCTCTGTCCATTTCTGTTTGTATGTCCGTGTCTGTTTCTGTTTACATATTCCTATCCATTTGTTTGTATGTCTATGTCTGTTTCTGTTTGCATATGTCCGAAGTCTGTTTCTGGTTTGCATGTCTCTGTCCATTTTTGTTTGTATGTCCGTGTCTGTTTCTGTTTGTATGTCCATGTCTGTTTTCTAGTCTTATGTCTGTGTCTATTTTTGTTTGTATGTCTGTGCTTGTGTTTGTATGTCCATGTCGATTTCAATCTGCATGTCTGTTTCTCTGTTTGTATGTCCTGTGTATTTCTGTTTGTATGTCCGTGTCTCTGTTTGTATGTCCGTGTCTATTTCTGTTCGGATGTCAAGGTCTCTGTTTGTATGCCCGTTTATTTCAGTTTGTATGTTCGCATCCATTTTGTGTTTCATGTCCGTGTCTGTCTCTGTTTGTAAGTAAGTGTCTATTTCAGTTTGTACGTCCGTGTCTATTTCTGTTTATTTATCATGTCTCTGTTTGTATGTCCATGCCCATTTGTATTTGTATGTCTATGTCTATTTCAGTTTGTATGTCTGTTCCATTTCTGTTTGTTTTGTCCGTGTGTATGTCTGTTTGTATGTCTGTTTCTATTTTGTGTTTGTATGTCTGTGTCTATTTCTGTTTGTATGTCCGTTTCTGTTTTTGTCATTTGTCATGTCTCTGTTTATATGTCCATGCCCATTTGTGTTTGTATGTCTGTGTCTATTTCAGTTTGTATGTCTGTTCCATTTCTGTTTGTTTGTCGTGTGTATGCCTGTTTGTATGTTTGTGTCTATTTCTGTTTGTATGTCTGCGTCTATTTCTGTTTGTATGTCCGTGTCTGTTTCTGTTTTTTATGTCCGTATCTATTTCTGTTTGTTTGTAATGTCTGTATGTCCACGTCTACTTCTGTTTGTATGTCTGTGTCTATTTCAATTTGTGTGTCCGTATGTCTTTTTCTGTTTGCATGTCTGTGCTTGTTTCTGTTTGTACGTCTGTGTCTTTTCCAGTTTGTACGTGCGTGTCTCTGTTTATATGTTCGTGTCTGTTTCTGTTTGTATGCTCATGTCTGTTTCTGTTCGTATATCCGTGTCTGTTTCCATTTGTACGTCCGTTTCTATTTCTCTTTGTGTCCTCGTGTCTGTTTCTTGTCATTATGTCGTTAGTGTTTTTTTTTCAGTAGAGTTTGCGTGTTATATCTTAAACCATACAATAAAGGGGAACTTTCTTCTTTTTTTTCAAGATATCAATAACCTTTGATACGCTTGCCTGGCATTGTTATGACCATTTCAGTCGCTGTTAATAGTTATGATTATTATAAAAACTGCCCATCATTTTATATCTGATACACACATAGTCAGAAACAAAAATACATAGATACGTCTCAACCGTGAAGTCTTGTTAAACTATTTGTGTCGGATCAAACTCAACCTGTTGCTAAATCTAGATCAGAGGATAGATATACAAAAGAAGAACATGTTTCGTTACATTCCTTTGCAGACAAATACATCAGCTGTGCCAGAGGGCATGCACACACATAGACTTATTGGTTCTGGAATTTTTGCTTTGAGGTACTGTTATTGCAAATTACTTGTTTCTCCCTCCCCCCCCCTCCCTTCCCCCCACTTCACTCCCTCTCTCCTCGACTTCTTTCTCTGGTTGTGTTTATGAATTTTTCTCTCGGTCCTTAAGCCTGTGCTCAACCGTCATTTTTCTTCTTCTCTCTATTCTGAATATGTGATTCTCATATTCATGATTTGTATGTATCTGCTGCCATATTCATGAGGGGTAGAGCCTTTATTGAACGACGTATCTATATCCACATCCTTCACGCTTTCTTGAAATTATCTTTACACTACAGTGTCCTTCATTGAATAATATGAGATTTCACTGAATATTCTTCCAATGCTACAAGTATCCTAATGATTTTAGACTGCCATTACTGACGCTGTCTTGGACGGAGCGAACAATCACTAAGCTACATGAACTTTATAAAGGCGAGAAATTTGCCTGTCCTAAACATCAATGATAGTTTGCCATATAGAATGTTGCTCCTGTGTTTGCTCATAATCTACGAGAAAACAGAATTTATTGTCAAAGCGTTGCACGTGTATCCCCGAAACTGATGTTTTTTTCAAACACCAATTCACATAGAGCTTGGTCTTTTTCAGTACAATTCTCATTCCAGATTTTTTTTTCTCTTTCTCTCTCTCTATCTCATTCTGTACACACACAAACACACACACACACACACACACACACACACACACACACACACACACACACACACACACACAGCAGAGCTTTGGAAATGATGCCTTCTCGTGTTTTATTCTTCAACAGTTTTAGCGCGTGAGTAGAGTCTTAAATGATCCAGCATCTGGGCAATAGGAACTTTATCAGTGACAGTATAGTATGGATATAACATGTCATCAGTGAGTAGTGGTTTCTTAAGTGTTAAGATTGTAAAAAACGAGCTGGAAAAGACGGGAGAACAGGAGCTGGGAAGAAGAAGGGAGAATGCCGAACGGGAAAGGAAAGAATCTGGAGGACAGACAACAACAGCAATGTCTTAACGACCAACCAACCAGCTACAAGGGAAATCTCTTTACTGCAAACAAAGGGACAACCCCAACCAACCAACCAACAAAACAATGAGCAACATCTCTTCATTGCCAACGGGGGACACCCACAGCCAACCAACCAACCAGCCAACCAACCAACCAACTAACCAACCCACCAACCCACCCCCACCCACCCACCCACCAACCAACCAACCAACCAACCAATCAACCAAAAGACAAATCTCTTCACGGCAAACAGGAGGGACAACCTCAATTAACCATCCAATCAAAGAACAAAGAATAAATCGCTTCATTGCCAGCGGAGGATACCCCCCTGCCCCTCCAAACTAACCAACAACCAACCAACCAACCAAACCAAACAACAGACACAAATCTCTTCCCTGCCAACCAGAGGGACCATTGATTCTCGGCAGTGTGTCAGAGATAAGGTGATTCAGGTTTCCCTGCCAGCAGATCTCCTGTCGCAGATAACGGCCGCTGTAGTGACCGTGATCCACGGGGACAGACAGACAGACAGACAGACACACCGACAGACAGACGGACACGCAGACAGACAGACAGACAGACAGGCGGACAGAAGCCATTAAGAAATTGCAGGGGCCTATATCGCCTTCCATTACCACTGCTGAACTGGGATGAAACAAAAAGCAGTGCTTGCGTGAGTCTGTGCATGCGTGAGCATGTACATGAGTGTTTATGCGCACACACGAGCGCGCGTTTGTGTGTGTGTGTGTGTGTGTGTGTGTGTGTGTGTGTGTGTGTGTGTGTGTGTGTGTGTGTGTGTGTGTGTGTGTGTGTGTGTGTGTGTGTGTGTGTGTGTGTGTGTGTGTGTGTGTGTGTGTGTGTGTGTGTGATGTGTGTGTGTGTGTGTGTGTGTGTGTGTGTGTGTGTGTGTGTGTGTGTGTGTGTGTGTGTGTGTGTGTGTTAGCCTGCGGGTGTGATAGGGAGGGATACGGAAGGTGGAGGGAGATGGGGGGACAAAGTTGAACGGGGAGAAAAAGCAGGTGAGGGGAGGGGAGGGGGTGGGTAGGTTGGAAGTTGTGGGGGCGCACGCCTGAACAGTGATTTTCTCCAGACCAACAAAGTCAATGGAATCCTACTGAAAGCATGGACAGCAACGTTGACAGGCAAATACAATAACTTATTTTCTTAATACTCTCTCTCTCTCTCTCTCTCTCTCTCTCTCTCTCTCTCTCTCTCTCTCTCTCTCTCTCTCTCTCTCTTGATGCATACGTTGTATGATTTAGTACTGGCTTCGTAGAGTAGTATCGGCAAGTAGGAAAAAATGGCTAACTAAGCCAATACTTTTACGTTATGAAATAAAGTGTCATTGTCATTGTCATTGTCGTTGTCATTCTCTCTCTCTCTCTCTCTCTCTCTCTCTCTCTCTCTCTCTCTCTCTCTCTCTCTCTCTCTCCACTCCCCCCTCTCTCTCCCCCTCTCTCTCTCTGAAAATCATTTATGATCTGTGTAATCTAAATCAGTTTTATTTACTGATGTGTTTATTCAGTTCGGTGACTTGCTGGCTGCTTCTTTTGGTCGTTTGCTTAGTTAGTAAGTTTACAGGTTTGTCGTTTAATTAGTCAGTAACTTTATTTACAGGTTTGCTACTTTTCAGGAATGTTTCAGTGAGACTTTACGTAGCCAAAATACTCGGTTACGGTATTACATAGATTTTCCAGATGCAAGCTTTTCAGTTAACGTGTAGTTCAACGTCACTAACAGAAAAACTGTCTACAGATTTGTCTGCCCAGCGCAGACTGGAAATCATCAGACTGAGATAATATGCTCTAGTTAAAGATCAAAAGTCTGCAGAAACTGTTCTTGAGTTTGGTGTGCCCCAGGGCTCCATTCTGGGTCCTGTGCCATTCATCATGTACACAACTCCTCTCACTAGTCTAACCGAGATACTTTCACTTCATCACGAAATGTTTGGAGATGATACACAACTCCATCATTCTGAATCGTCTGAGAACTACAAAGAACTAGCTGACTTACTTAGAATGCTTTAGGAAGTCGAGATGTGGTCGGAACAGAAACAAACTGAAACTTGGTGACGACAAAACCCCACAGAGTTATTAGATTCTATAATGCCTCTTCCACCGAGACTGTTCCATGTTTTCCGACAACTACTTCACCAGATTACAACAGCAATGAATTTTCTCACACACAGTTCAAAATCTTGGCTTTCTGTTTAATGACGATCGGACATTAAAACAAGATGTCGTGAACTCGTGTAAAGCAGTATACCTCTAAATCAGATGCCACATACCATTCACCATTATCTCACAGCTGACGCAGAACAAAAAGCTAGTCAATTCTTCCACCCTCTCCAGATGGACTATTGTAGCTCCTTGCTAACAGCCATCCACTGACACTCACAACACCAGGGTTATTCACAGACGTCGTAAGACCACGCACATCAAGCCAGTTCTTATAGAACTTCTCTGGTTTCCAGCAGAGTAAAGAATGAAGCGCAAAAAATATGTTCAAATCGTTACTAGAGAGGAAGGCTGTGCTGTTGTGTATTCCTTTCAGGCACTTAACACCTACGCTCCATGCAGAACTCTTCGCTCTCCTGCTGACGATAGAATACTTTGCAAACCCGCCGACAGTCAAGAGAAAACAGCATGGTGGGCACACCCTTCGTGCCTTCGCTAACCAAGTTCTGGAATCCACTGCTTCTTTTATCCGCCATGGCTCTTTTTTTTTTTCCCCGCCTTCAAATTGAATGTGAAAATCCACCCTTTTAAGCCCGACTTTTACATAGCCTCCAGTGGAGCTTTGCTTCTGCCTTTTGTGTATGTCTTTGTGCGTCTACGTGAGTGTAAACGACAGAGTTTGAGAAAGTTAGCGCGCGCGCGTGTGTGTGTGTGCGTGTGTGTGCGTGTGTGTGCGCGTGTGTGTGTGTGTGTGTGTGTGTACAGTACAACACTATGTTAATCTGACAGTAAATGGCTTATGTCAGTCTGACAGTCAGTCAGTCAGTCAGTGTGTGTGTGTGTGTGTGTGTGTGTGTGCGTGCATGGAAATCTGCCTCGTGAACGTTTGTGTTAATATACAAGATTGGTCTATACGAGTAAGTCCGTGCATTTGATTATCTCTCTTGTGATTTAAATGATGGAAATAAGTCACATAGTCATAAAACGTATAATCTGTATAATCTGCCATGCAATTTGTCTGTACTACTTATCATTACTTAAAAAAAAATCTGTATGTATTGTACAGCGCTTTAGCCTTCAGAAATCGCTATGTAGAAGTCGATTATCATCATTTTCGTTATTATTATTATTATTGCTATTATTACTATCATTATTCTTTAACTACCCCCCCTCTCTTTCTAAAAATTATTATTATTGTTTTTATCACCATCATCATCACTATTATTGTCATTGTTATTGTTATTGTTGTTACTATTATCATGATGATGATGGTGGTGGTGGTTGTTATCATCATTATGTTTTACGCGGTACTTTTACAAAATGCCATTTATACAAATACTAAGGTTGGCTGCCTCATGCATTGTCCAGGGCACCCACTGTACTGTTCGTTTGCTGAAAGCTTCCGGCAGAATGGCGGCAAATCGAACATGTCCGTCCGCTGTCCGTTCACTAACTGTTGTCCTGTGGTTCCATCCCTGCGTTCTGTCTCATTCGGCATGCTGGATCCATTGACCACGCTCTCTCGTCTTTTTCAGATGCGTGTGTCTAGTTGGTCAACCGATCACATAATTTACGCCCGTGTACTCCTCGCCTGTCTCCGATGGCACCCATCTTTCCGCGCGCGCAAACACACACACACACACACACACACACACCTTCTCTGCCCCCCTCCCCTCCTCTCCCCTCCCCTCCCCTCCCCTCCCGGCTAGCGCTTGCGAGTTCGCTATCATTTCACACTCTGTTGACACCGAACGACAAATTTTTTCACGCATGCGCTGTGTGCCTAGCGCAGCGGAAGTTATACAGTGATGACATGCATGGCTGCTTTCTTCCCTAGAAAGAACTTAGAGAAATACAGACAGGGGGAGGAGGGGGTGGGGAGGAGAGAGAGAGGAGAGAGGAGGAAACGGGAGGAGAGGGGGCATAGGGGAGGAAGGAGAAGGGTGGGGGGGGGGGTCAGAGGGGATGGAATCAATAAGTCCGCCGCTACTGTTGTTGGCGCTGTCAACACTTCAGACGCTCACTTCGTCCCTGGCGCACTAATGGAGTGATGCTGGCTGCACACAAAAAAATAAACGCGCAAAGGCCTTGCTTAAGGAGTCGATTATTTATAGACAGGCACAACTAGATGGTTTTGAGAACGTTCATTGTGTCTGTCAGAGAGTTGATTCTCTCTTTCTTTTCTTTCAGTTGCCCATCAAGGTACATTACCAAGTGGTTCCAAGCAGACAGATTAAAATGAAAGGACTTGGGGGGGGGGGGGGGGGGGGGGGGGGGGACACCTGCCGCAAAGATGAGGTCATGAGTGAGAGCGAAGGCCAGACATGTGACGTCAGGTTAGGGGTAGCTCAGTGTGTGTATCTAGACTGTGAATGATTTCATCGGGAGAAATCCCTAAAAACTAGTAAAATGATTGGTGGTAGTGGTGGTAGGGGTGGGGTGGGGTGGGTTGTTCGTTTGGTCTGTTATTAGTTGATTACACATGTTTGGTTCATATATATGCTACACATCAAAACGCGCTTACATGGATTCTATAGTGACTTAGGGCAAAATCCTAATTGAGGCGTGTGGCCTGGTGCGGACAGAAAAACTGGTGCCAGAACGTCCGCTGCCGCGTCTGGAAGTCTGGCGAGTCGTTCTGTGTTTACAACATCTCTTGCCCCCCACCCCCTCCCTCACTTCATGCCCCCATACGCACTCTCTGTCCTCCCTCCCTCTCCACCTCCCTCCTCTTCTTATTACATTACTGCATTTTCCTTTCGGGTGTTTGATCTTTATTGGAAAAATTAAAACAGAAAAGAAAGAAAAAAACAAGAAGTAAAAAAAAAAAAAAAAAAAAAAGAAGAAAAGAACACGAAAGAAAAAAGGTGAAGAAAAGGAAATGTCAATGGAGTGGGTGGTGGTGGTGGTGGTGGTGGTGGTGGCGGTCTGAAATTCAGGCTGTTATTCTCTGCTTGACGCATGGTTAGAGAGTGAACACGCCACCCACCCACCCACCACCATTCCCCTCTTCATCCCTTCCGCCCCCCTCCTGCAGCCTACTTCTTGTTTATGTTCTAATTTACTTCAGTATTTTACCGCGCGTGTTCGTCTGCATACGTTTGATCACATGTGCTTTCTTTGCGTGTAACGCAAGCCACATTCTTGAGCTTAATTGTCTTGGGGGGTTCGTTTTTTTTTTTTCTTCTTCTCAGTTTTGAATTGTGATGTTTGAGGTTCTTCATCCTTCACTCAGACGCAGTTTATTTGCATTAAAGGCATCATGAGAAGAGAGACCTCAGACTCACTGACAGAGGATGGAGTGACACTAGCAAACTGGCTGAGGACTGTGCACAGTGGAGCGCCTTGACTGCCTCATGCGCCGCAAGACGCGGGAGCATCTAAGTAAAGTAAAGTCACCATGCACACCACCGCCTCCTTTCGGGCTGTCACCAGAGCATCATTTTAGATGTTATGAAAAGGACAGGGGATGGAGAGCAGCCTCTTTCCTTTACGCAGTGGCTGAAATCAAGTCATTTAGCTGCTTTCAGGGCGCCCAGACAAACAGACCTCTAATCGGCTCGCTGTCGGAGGACATTGATGTTAGGAAGCAGCGGACCAAGTAACGATTCGGACAAGTCCCCCACCCCACCCACCACCCCCTCTCTCTTTTACCCATTTTTTCCTTTTCCTCCTCTCTCCCGTTTGGTTCCTGGCCACTTTACCGGTTTCTGTTTTCATGCCCGACTCTTTCGGCGCCCTTCCGCCTCTGTGCTTATCCCGTGTTGTTGGCAGAGGACAAAGCAGCCAATTCCCGGCGGAGGTGGTGTCTGGCATCTTCCACCTCCTGTGCTGTCACATACATCCATTTTCTCTGTTCTGAAAAATCGCATTGCTCATCAGGCTTCTGGTCTCGCAAAATGTGCGTAACTGTGAAGAGAGAGAGAAAAAAGGAGGTTGGTATGGTTTAACAACCATATTCAATGTCAATATCTCAACTCCAGCTGAGAAGCTCATCCTAAACATAGTCTCGCAAAATGTGCATAACTGAGAAGAGAAAAAGGAGGAGTGTGTGTATGGTTTAACAACTTTATCTAATGACAAGCAAAAGCTACCTCAACTCTTAGTTGATAATCTCACCCTACATAAACATAGTCTAGCAAAATGTCCGCATAACCGAGAGAGAAAAAAGGAGATGTGTATGGTTTAACAAACCTTATTTGATATTAAATGAAAGCTATCTCAACTCTAAGTTGATAAGCTCATCCTACACAAACCAGACCCAACGATTTTTTTTTTATCATTTCTGACTTAAAAAAAGACTACCGGCTGATTTTGTCGTTTTCCTGAATCCCGTCAGGAAAAACTAATTTTATAAAACGCCTAATTTCTTCACGCATTGTTAGGGACCAGGTTGGCCACGTGAGAAGACAGGGTGTCCGGATATTCTGTCAGTCCTGCATCGCAGTTTGACATATTGTTTTGTTTTTGTCCCACGCCGATTTCCAGCTTTCTTTCAAAACCTCATCAATCAAATCCAGGGGAACATCCCGGAACAAGGCCTTCATTGAGCTTGCCGTAAAGTCTGACATCATGTAGCTCATTGCATTCAATTAGAATGCGTCTAATGCTAAGACGTTCATTACATGGGACACAATGTGGAACTTCTTCCTTTTTTGAAAGACACGAATGGGTTAAAAAAAAAAAGACGAATGGCCAGTGTGCAGCCGGCAAGAAACTGTTACTACTTTACGACCTCCAGAGAATCAGACTACCAGGCCCTTGGACAAGGTACTGTCTCAGAACAGTTAACTCCAACCGTTGTTCTCACGAATGAGGTGTGTTTCATCAAAAGATGCTTGACCCCTGGGTGGCCCCGGAGATCCGCCGGGCGGTAACGAAACTGAAATCGTTCGGGATCGTCGTCGTCGTCATTGTCTTCTTCTCGGTCTGTCCCATTGATTCTCTACTGATTATCATTCTCTCTCTCTCTCTCTCTCTCTCTCTCTCTCTCTCCTCTCTCCTCTCTCTCTCTCTCTCTCTCTCTCTCCTCTCTCTCTCTCTCTCTGTATGTAATGTATATATGTATGTCCAGTTTGGTCTGCTTGACTCTGTGACGATCAGTCGATAATATGTCTTTGTGTTTTTTTTTGTTTGTTTTGTTTTTTTGCGGTGTTCTCTTTAGCGTAGCTGACCGATACAAAACAAAGCAAGCCCATATATTGATTTTCGTTCTGTGAATAACATGCGCAAAATATTGTTGGTTTTGAACGCTTTTCTGGGGTTGTTTATGTTTTATGAGAAACAAACAACAACAAGACACACATACACACACATGTGCGCGCGCGCGCGTGCGTGCGTGCGTGCGTGCGTGCGTGCGTGCGTGCGTGCGTGTGTGTGTGTGTGTGTGTGTGTGTGTGTGTGTGTGTGTACATGCATATATCATGTATGGATATATTATGTGTGAATGTATGTACGAGACAGATACAAAATCAGAATCACAGACAATCAAACAAACGAGCAACGTAACAGACAAACCGATTGATACACAGCATAAAACAATTAACCATGTCAGCCTCAGATATTATTCGTCGCACCATGTGTTCTTTTGTGCGAGATTTAATTAAAAACTGACCATATAAGTGAAAGTATTGATTGATATTTGCTGTGGACTGACTGTTGCAGACACACACAAAGGGCAAGGTGAAATGCACAACAAAACAGTCTGTGTTTACTGCGCAAACAAGCAAACAAAAACCAACAAACGAGAGACCATGACGTGCAATCGCGCGCGCTTGTGCAGGTGCTCTCTCTCTCTCTCGCTCGCTCTCTCCCTTGTCCAAGGGCCTGGTAGTCTGATCCTCTGGAGGTCGTAAAGTAGTAACAGTTTCGTGCCGGCTGCACACTGGCCATTCGTCTTTTTTAACCCATTCGTGTCTTTCAAAAAAGGAAGAAGTTCCACATTGTGTCCCATGTAATGAACGTCTTAGCATTAGACACATTCTAATTGAATGCAAGGAGCTACATGATGTCAGACTTTACGGCAAGCTCAATGAAGACCTTGTTTCCGGATGTTCCCCTGGATTTGATTGATGAGGTTTTGAAAGAAAGCTCAAAATCGGCGTGGGGACAAAAACAAAACAATATGTCAAACTGCGATGCAGGACTGACAGAATATCGGACACCCTGTCTTCTCACGTGGCCAACCTGGTCCTAACAATGCGTGAAGAAATTAGGCGTTTTATAACAAATTAGTTTTTCCTGACGGGATTCAGGAAAACGACAAAAATCAGCCGGTAGTCTTCTTTTAAGTCAGAAATGGTAAAAAGAAATCGTTGGGTCTGGTTTGTGTAGGATGAGCTTATCAACTTAGAGTTGAGATAGCTTTCATTTAATTAATATCAAATAAGGTTTGTTAAACCATACACATCTCCTTTTTTCTCTTCTCTTCTCGGTTATGCGGACATTTTGCTAGACTATGTTTATGTAGGGTGAGATTATCAACTAAGAGTTGAGGTAGCTTTTGCTTGTCATTAGATAAAGTTGTTAAACCATACACACACTCCTTTTCTCTTCTCAGTTATGCACATTTTGCGATACTATGTTTGTTTAGGATAAGCTTTTCAGCTGGAGTTGAGATATTGACATTGAATATGGTTGTTAAACCATACCAACCTCCTTTTTTCTCTCTCTCTTCACAGTTACGCACATTTTGCGAGACCAGAAGCCTGATGAGCAATGCGATTTTTCAGAACAGAGAAAATGGATGTATGTGACAGCACAGGAGGTGGAAGATGCCAGACACCACCTCCGCCGGGAATTGGCTGCTTTGTCCTCTGCCAAACAACACGGGATAAGCACAGAGGCGGAAGGGCGCCGAAAGAGTCGGGCATGAAAACAGAACCGGTAAAGTGGCCAGGAACCAAACGGGGAGAGAGGAGGAAAGGAAAAAATGGGCAAAAGAGAGAGGGGTGGTGGGTGGGGGGTGGGGACTTGTCCGAATCATTACTTGGTCCGCTGCTTCCTAACATCAATGTCCTCCGACAGCGAGCCGATTAGAGGTCTGTTTGTCTGGGCGCCCTGAAAGCAGCTAAATGACTTGATTTCAGCCACTGCGTAGAGGAAAGTGGGCTGCTCCATCCCCTGTCCTTTTCATTACATCTAAAATGATGCTCTGCTGACAGCCGAAAGGAGGCGGTGGTGTGCATGGTGACTTTACTTTCTTAGATGCTTCCGCGTCTTGTGGCGCATGAGGCAGTCAAGGCACTCCACTGTGCACGGTCCTCAGCCAGTTTGCTAGTGTCACTCCATCCTCTGTCAGTAAGTCTGAGGTCTCTCCTCTCATGGTGCCTTTAATGCAAATAAACTGCGTCTGAGTGAAGGATGAAGAACCTCAAACATCACAATTCAAAACTGAGAAGAAAAAAAAAAAACAAACCCCCCAAGACAGTTAAGCTCAAGAATGTGGCTTGCGTTACACACAAAGAAAGCGCATGTGATCAAACGTATGCAGACGAACACGCGCGGTAAAATACTGAAGTAAATTAGAACATAAACAAGAAGTAGGCTGCAGGAGGGGGGCGGAAGGGATGAAGAGGGGAATGGTGGTGGGTGGGTGGGTGGCGTGTTCACTCTTAACCATGCGCCAAGCAGAGAATAACAGCCTGAATTTCAGACCGCCACCACCACCACCACCCACTCCATTGACATTTCCTTTTCTTCACCTTTTTTCTTTCCTGTTCTTTTTCTTTTTTTTCCCTTTTTTTTTTTTTCCTTCTTGTTTTTTTTCTTTCTTTTCTTTTTAAATTTCCAATAAAGATCAAACGCCCGAAAGGAAAATGCAGTAATGTAATAAGAGGAGGGAGGTGGAGAGGGAGGGAGGACAGAGAATGCGTATGGGGGCATGAAGTGAGGGAGGGAGTGGGGGGCAAGAGATGGTTGTAAACACAGAACGACTCGCCAGACTTCCAGACGCGGCAGCGGACGTTCTGGCACCAGTTTTTCTGCCCGCACCAGGCCACACGCCTCAATTAGAATTTTGCCCTAAGTCACTATAGAATCCATGTAAGCGTTTTGATGTGTAGCATAAATATGAACCAAACATGTGTAATCAACTAATAACAGACCAAACGAACAACACCCACCCCACCCCCCACCCCTACCACCACCACCACCAATCATTTTACTAGTTTTTAGGGATTTCTCCCGATGAAATCATTCACAGTCTAGAAACACACATTGAGCTACCCCTAACCTGACGTCACATGTCTGGCCTTCGCTCTCACTCATGACCTCATCTTTGCGGCAGGTGTCCCCCCCCCCCCCCCCCAAGTCCTTTCATTTTAATCTGTCTGCTTGGAACCACTTGGTAATGTACCTTGATGGGCAACTGAAAGAAAAAAAAGAGAATCAACTCTCTGACAGACACAATGAACGTTCTCAAAACCATCTAGTTGTGCCTGTCTATAAATAGTCGACTCCTTAAGCAAGGCCTTTGCGCGTTTATTTTTTTGTGTGCAGCCAGCATCACTCCATTAGTGCGCCAGGGACGAAGTGAGCGTCTGAAGTGTTGACAGCGCCAACAACAGCAGCGGGGGACTTATTGATTCCATCCCCTCTGACCCCCCCACCCCCACCCTTCTCTTTCCTCCCCTATGCCCCCTCTCCTCCTCCCGTTTCCTCCTCTCCTCCCTCTCTCCTCCCCACCCCCTCCTCCCCCTGTCTGTATTTCTCTAAGTTCTTTCTAGGGAAGAAAGCAGCCATGCATGTCATCACTGTATAACTTCCGCTGCGCTAGGCACACAGCGCATGCGTGAAAAAATTTGTCGTTCAGTGTCAACAGAGTGTGAAATGATAGCGAACTCGCAAGCGCTAGCCGGGAGGGGAGGGGAGGGGAGAGGAGGGGAGGGGCAGAGAAGTGTGTGTGTGTGTGTGTGTGTGTGTGTGTGTGTGTGTGTTTGCGCGCGAAAGACGGGTGCTATCGGAGACACACACACACACACCACACACACGCACGCCGTTGTTGGATGTGGACATTTAAACATGAATAGCTAACCTATGGTGCAGAGATTAAAAAAATAAAGGAGTTACACTCCTTGAACACACGTGCGCATATAGCCCTTTCCTGTACAAACGAAATTGTGTTGTTGTTGTTGTTGTTTTTGTTGTTGTGAGACTTGTTCGCAAACAGTCACCGGTGCATTAATTTTCTTCAGTGCTGCGCTTAGACAATTAAGAATCTAAACTGTTTGTGGATACGAGCACTACAATTATCTATGTAAAAATTTAACAATTACAATACCCATCAACGCATCGTTTTGCAGGTGCGCAGTGCAAGTGATAGCCGAGGTCAGCTATTGGTGGCTTTTGCTCATTATACTTTCTGCGACGATCTGTTTCTTGTGTTTGGTTTGTTTTGCAGCGCAACATAGCTAGAGCTGAACTCTGATGAGCGCTGTGGATCTCTTCTCTCTCTCTCTCTCTCTCTCTCTCTCTCTCTCTCTCTCTCTCTCTCTCTCTCTCTCTGATTTTCTGTTTGTTTGTGAGTGCCTGCCTGCGTCTCTCTCTCTTTCTGTCTTCTCTCTCTCTCCTCTCTCTCTCTCTCTCTCTCTCTAAGTGAACTCTGATGAGCGCTGTGCATCTCTCTTCTCTCTCTCTCTCTCTGATTTTCTGTTTGTTTGTGAGTGCCTGCCTGCGTGTTTGTCTCTCTTTCTTTTTCTCTCTCTCTCTGGTTTTCTGTTTGTGAGTACCCTCTCTCTCTCTCCTCTCTCTCTCTCTCTGATTTTTCTGTTTGTTTGTGAGTGCCTGCCTGCGTGTTTGTCTCTCTCTTTCTTTCTCTCTCTGGTTTTTGTTTCTCTTTTCTCTTCTTCTCTCTCTCTGGTTTTTCTGTTCTCTCCTCCTCTTCTCTTCCTCACCTCTCATCGGTCTCTCTCCCTCTCTCTCTGCTCCTTCTCCCTCTCTCTCCTCCTCCTCTCCCCCTCTCTCTCTCTCCTCCTCTCTCTCTCTCTCTCTCTCTCTCTCTCTCTCTCTCTCTCTCTCTCTCTCTCTCTCTCTCCAGCAATCGTTCGTATGGCAGTTCAAACGCAGTCAGTGAATGATAGAAATTTATATGTTGCTCATATGGATTTTGAAAAAAAAAAAAGGTTTTGATTCAATGTCAAGAAAACTTTTGTGACCAGTTCATTTTAAACATGGAATAACGGTTGAACTCTATGGTTGCATAAGAAGTGTGTAAAACAATGTCACGGCAAAATAAAAAAAAAGACAAATTTTGACAGATTTCATTGTTTGTTCAAAAAGGGGTTAAAAAAGAGAGATGCCACCACTTTGGTTTCTTTGAATATTAATAAACTTGCTTCAGAAATAACCAAAAATAAAAGACATGGTATTACATCTTCTCCTGATTTCACTGAGTTGTGTGTTTTACTATTTGCAAATGATATTATTGTGATGTCAGAAACAATGGTAGGACTACAAGCTACAATAAATAGTATGTATACAGCAACCAGGTGTGTGGAACTAACGGTTAACGTGAGCAACAGTAATGCTATTGCTTTCAGTACATAAAGAAAAAAGACGGTATTTAGCTGCAAGGGAACAATGGACAAACAGTATAACAGACGTGAAAGCTGTCAATAGTTGTTCCCATCTAGGCGTGTGCTTTCAGATTCCGTGAAAACCTTGTTCGGAGACGTCCCGCCTGATGTGACTTTTGAACTTCTGAAAGAGTAATATTTTTCATCTGATCTAAGATAAGATTTTACAGAAAATTTTTAGCAAAATTTTCGGTGTGTTTTTAGAAGGCGTGTCTTAATGAGTCGTGTGATTTTCTTTTAAAAAATCATGACTTGAGAGTTAACTTCAACACGGTGACAACCCTGATATGGTCCTTTGCGATCGGTTGCGCTAAAAGCAACATTCTCTCTCTCTCTCTCTCTCTCTCTCTCTCTCTCTCTCTCTCTCTCTCTCTCTCTTTCTCTCACTCCCTCCCTCCTCCCCTCTCTCTCTCTCCCTCTCTCTCTCTTTTCTTTCTCTCTCTTCAACCAAACTTAATTTCTATACAGCATGTGACGATTTTGTGAGCAAAGCTAGAACAGCATTGTTAAGATTCCAAGAACATGACATAAAGTTGAGAATAATTCACCCCGAATAAAAAAAAAAATTGACGCCCAAATGCAATCTATAGTACAGTACGGTTCTGAAAAAGGACTTTAGACAAGAAAGCTTTAGAAATTGAAAAGGTACACATACTCCCTCGTCCCTACCTTCTGTGTGTGTGTGTGTGTGTGTGTGTGTGTGTGTGTGTGTGTGTGTGTGTGTGTGTGTGTGTGTGTGTGTGCGTGCGTGCGTGCGTGCGTGTGTGTGTTAGGTGGCTGAGTTTTTACGGTGCGTGCATCAACTAGAAATCGAAAACCAGAACTGATGCTAGTTATTAGCAGCTGTTCTCTAAACAAACAAAAAAAACAAACAAAGACTCCGTTGACCTAAATAAAGTACAATTTGCAGACATCACGAACGATTGAGGCAGCCAAAAAAAAACACATCACTGAGTAATAGATTAACATTTTAAAAGAAAGACACAAAAAAAAAAAAAAAAAGTCAATCATTCGCACTTTCGGTTATTGCTTTTCGCCAATGATACCTCATTTCCATTGCTCTTTCACCAGTCTACCCCCCCCCCCCCCCCCCCCCCCCTAAATGTCACTCCGTCTACCGCACAGCCCGCTATCTTTCAGGATTGCATTTGCTTTCGGTGCAAACCTCCATAGATTGTTTGTACACACCCAGAGCTGTGCGACAGACTGGTACAAATCTCTGTCTGTCAGCAATTGTCCCCCTTGAACTTCGTTAGCTGACAGTGTGACAGTGATAAGAGGCCACACGCCACAATTATAAACCTTAATCTAAATTATTGTATGATCCATATAAGTGTTTTGAGGCCTAGCATAAGTTTGAGCCAGTATTTAATATTAAACTGGAAACTGTTCGAAAGAACAACCCCTCCCCCAACTGATCATTTCAATTGTTTATTTTTTTCTTTTTTTTTTTTGTATTGCCACCGTTTGACATTTTTTCACAATCTTCGAGTATATGACCTTCCACTTAACTGACGTCGCACTTCAAGACTTCTCATTGATCCGTGACCCTATCTTTTGCGCCAGATGGTTCCTCCCAAACAGTCCCGTTCCCTTCATTTTAATCTACCTGCTTGGAACCACCTGGTATGTATCTTGATGGGCATATGGAAGAAAAGAAGGTAAACAACTTTCAGACACAACAAGAATTATATATATATATATATATATATATATATATATATATATATATATATATATATATAAAATTGTGTCCATCTATAAATACTCGACTCCTAAAGCAAGGCCTTGGCGCATTAATTTTTGGTGTGTAGCCACATGATCAGGCTAGCTGAGCACTCAAAGCCCGACTAAATATTCCCTGACCCTACTGAATGGAGTGTCTTGTCCTGTACTTTGTTTGTCTATGTCCTTGGCGGTAACAAACCCCCTCTCTTTCTAAATTTTGCTTCATTTTCCGCCCTCAGTCACTCCGTTTTGGAACTACCCGCCTGGGTTAGACATGGGCGTGAGGGAATGTGTAGGCCTGTCCCGATATGCAGTCCTTCGTTTCAGCCAGGATGGTCCCCCCTAGCTCCCCCACTCCCTATCACGCACTTCCCTCCCCTTTCCTTCCTTACCTGAACCTGTATTCCAGCCACCACTCCCCCCTATGCTCTTTTGGGACTCGTAGCTGAAGACCTGTGTGGTACATTTGGCTTTGCGCCTCCTTGAAGATACTGAAAACTGACAGGATGAAAGCAGCTGGGTTGGAAACACAAAAGATCGAAAATGGTGAAGAACTGATAGGTTGGAAAACAATCGGGTTCAAATCAAATCATGTTGCTTTAATCCCTGCCGACCACAAAAGCCATATATCAGAGCTGAAACATTAAAACAAACAAACAAAACCCAAAAACAAAACAAAAACAAACCACCAAAAAGCAAACAAACAATTTACCACCACCCCCAAAAAAAACCCCAACAACCCCCCACCCCCCACCCCCCAAAAAAAAAACAAAACAAAGAAAACAAAAAACAACAACAAAAAAACCACCACATCACCAACAATGTGAGAAAATTAAATGCAAAGTTAAATTTCAATACCTGTTTTATTTCTTTATATCAAGAGACCCGCAAAAGAAAAGGGTCTGTCAAACTCAAGTTAAAATCAAATTTTCTTCAAAACACTGATTTCTTAAAAAGAAAGAAAAAAGTAAACCTCAAAAGTTAAATCCGAGGGAACATCCCGGAACAAGGTCTTCATTGTCTGACATCATGTAGCTCCCTACATTCAATCAGAATGTGGCTAATGCTGAAAAGTTCATCACATGGGACGCAACGTGGACTCTTCGGTTGAAAGACCGATTAGTTGAAAAGATTGAAAAAAATAAACTGACAAGATGACCAACTGATGGGATGAGACTGCTGTGTGAATACCCCCCCCCCCCCCCCCCCCTACGCCCCCCCCCCCACCCCCCCCCCCCCCCCCCCCCCCCCCCCCCCCCCCCCCCCCCGGATTGAATGAAATACTGATAAGCTGAAAACTAGTGGGATGACAAAATGACACATACTGGAAAGCTGAAGAAACTGGAACGGATTAAAAGTTTACAGGCTGAAAATTGTTTGGATGACAAAATGACAACCTGTTAGATTGAAACACTGATGGAATGTAACGTCGAACAGGGTGAAAAACTGATTGGGTGAAATACTGATGGGTCGAACGGATGATGGGATGACTGATTTACTGACTGGTAGGTTGAAAATTGGACGGGATGGCGAACTTACAAAACAGGCAGGCTGAAAAAAAAAACTGATGGAAACATTGACAGTTGAAAACTAATGGCAGGAAACATTGACAGGTTGAAAAACGGATGGCATTAAATATTGACAGGTGGAAACACAGATGGTATGGCATAAAACATGAACAGGGGGTGGAAAAACAGATGGCATGAAACACTGACCAAGTTGAAAAACTGACGAGAAGAAATTGACAGGTTGAATCACGGATGGCAATAGGTGGAGGACCTAGCAGATTGTCTTCATCTGCTGCACTCCGTGCCACTTGGAGAGCAAACAGCCTGCAGGCCTCCACTCCATCAGCTTAATGTCTATGGGCTGCTCTGCAAATTAGCTTGAAATTTGGTTTAAAGGTCAGTGATGTTCTCTTCCATTGATTCTCTCTCTCTCTCTCTCTCTCTCTCTCTCTCTCTCTCTCTCTCTCTCTCTCTGTCTGTCTGTACGTGCGTACGTGCATGTGTGTGTGTGTGTGTGTGTGTGTGTGTGTGTGTGTGTGTGTGTGTGTGTGTGTGTTGTGTGCGCGTGTGTGCATGTGCGTGCGTTTGCGAGAGAGAGAGAGAGAGAGGAGAGAGAGAGAGAGAGAGAGAGAGAGAGAGAGAGAATCAATTTTAGTCATCAGTAAAGCCTCAACGTGGTTATAAGACAAAATGGAATGAAACTTAATGATTACAAAAACCCAGCGGCGTTTTTTTTTATTTCATGAGTGAGAAAGTGTGTGAGTACATATGCGCACGCGCGCGTAGTATGCATGTGTAGGTGCGTGCAAGTGTGTGTGCGTGTATGCGTGCGTATGTGCTCGCGCGCACGCGCGCGCGCGTGTTTATGTTTTGTGTGTGTGTTTTAAAAGATATGTGTGTGTGTGAGTGTGTGTGGTGTGTGTGTGTGTGTGTGTGTGTGTGTGTTGTGTGTGTGTGTATGTGTGTGTGTGTGTGTGTGTGTGTGTGTGTGTGTGTGTGTGTGTGTGTGTGTGTGTTTGAGTGTGTGTGTGTGTGTGTGTGTGTGTGTGTGTGTGTGTGTGTGTGTGTGTGTGTGTGAGAGAGAGAGAGAGAGAGAGAGAGAGAGAGAGAGAGAGAGAGAGAGAGAGAGAGAGATGTACATTTATTGAGTGTATTGACTGCGATGCCAGATTCTCTCTCTCTCTCTCTCTCTCTCTCTCTCTCTCTCTCTCTCTCTCTCTCTCTGATATTACATAAAGCGCTTCATGCATTCAAGCCTTTATATTTATCATGGACCAAATCTATGGCATCGTGCTTTAGAAAAATGCAAAAAAACAAAACAAAACAAAACAAAACAAAACAATACAAACAAACAAACAAACAAAAAAAAAAACGACTTTTGTCTTTAACGATGTTATTTCTGTATTTGTGCACAGTTTGTGAATGAATATGTGTTAAGGAAGCAAAAATTTCATAACATTCTTCTTCTTCTTCTTCTCTTTCCTTCCTCAGTTGGAACTTCCAAATTCATTAATGCTGAGGTGCTTACGTATGTGACCGTTCTTGACGTCAAGTAGCCATATTCTGTCTTCGGGCATGATATCTAAACACTAGATCAGTGTGTGTGTGTGTGTGTGTGTGTGTGTGGTGTGTGTGTGTGTGTGTGTGTGTGTGAACCATCCAACCGCTACACGGCATCCTTCTGTTCTCTGAAAGGTAGGACGGGATTTAACTTGCTTATATATATAATGCTGAACAATTAGTAGTATTAAGTAGTGGGGGGGGGGGGGGGGGGGGGGGGGGGGGGGGGGGGGGGGGGGGGGAAACAGTGCAGGTTAACAATTCTTCCATCATTATAGTCATGACTTGGCAAAGATTTGAAATTGAGAGGGAAAAAAAAAAAATTGAAGATGAAATAAATGGGAAAATGTATATCTACATATACACATATACATATATATTTTGTAATGCGTAAGTACACGCAGGGGACTTCG
>JADBJO010000412.1:719680-723805 GCA_016801955.1 Conus betulinus
TCTAGGGATTTCTATCGATCACATCTTTCACAGTCAAATATATGAGCTACGCCTTACCTGACGTCACATCTCAGACCTTTGCGCTTACCCGTGACCTTGTCTTTGTGGCAGAGTATTTCCCTAAAATAATTGCATGCCTTTCATTTCAATCTGTCTGCTTGGAACCATCCGGCATGTACCTTGATGAGCATGTGACAGAAAAGAGGGTGAATCAACTTTCAGACCCAAAAATAATTTTCAAAATGACATGAGTGGTGCCTGTCTATAAATACTCGAATCCTTAAGCAAGGCCTTAGCGCATTTTAAGTTTTTCTTTTTTTGGGTGTGCAGCCACCCTCTGCCGTCGCAGTCAGGGACGCGCTGAAATGCCGCTATTGATTTTGACTCCGTCTAGAACGCGTTCAGGACGGTAGGACATAGGCAGAAACATGTTCAGAACGATAGGACATAGGCAGAACCATGTTCAGCAACAAACTGCAGAGGAATCTGGTTTTGTTCTGTTTGGAGTTATTGTGAAAATATTTTGTCTTTGTGGAAAAAAAAATCCTCTATCAACATACTTGATTTGAACAGACAAAGAATACGTCAGTCTCTCTCTCTCTCTCCTCTCTCTCTCTCTCTCTCTCTCTCTCCTCTCTCTCTCTCTCCTGTTAGTCGTTGTTTTTGTGCCGCTGTTACCGTTTGTTATTCATAACACCCCCCCCCCCCCCCCCCCCCCCCCCCCCCCGTCGATAAGCCCCTTTTGCTAATGGCAAAAAAAACTGTGTTAGTGTCAGTGTCAGTGTCAGTGTCAGTCTCTGTCTCTCTCTATCTGTCTCTTTCTGTCTCTGTCTGTCTGTCTGTCTGTCTCTTACACTTCATACCTCTCTGTCGGTCTGTCTTCTTTCTGTCTGACTCTCTCTCTCTCCTCTTTCTCTCTTTCTCTGCCTGCCTGCCTGCCTGCCTGCCTGCCTGTCGGTCTGCCTGCCTACCTGTGTGTGTGTGAGCGCGCGCGCCCGTGTGTGTGTGTATGTGGTGTAGGTGCGGAAGAACCAACGTAGCGAGTGTGGCACAGAACATGAGGCATTAAGCATCAGCAGTGTTCAACTGCACGTGATATATGACTCACGTTTTTCTACCCGAGACACGCAGTCATCTGCAGCACTCACACCGGCAGGTGTCCTCCGCCTGTCGGGCCACCATCACCAGCCTCGGGCTCACTCTCTCCTCTCTCTTCCTCCTCTCTCTCTCTCTCTCTCTCTCTGCGAAAAAACAAACGACAATCAAGCATGTACTTTGTATGTATTTTGGTCACATGTCTCTTGACATCCAGTAATGACAAAAAACAAAAAACAACAACGAAAAAATGCAATATTCTTCACAGCGTCTGACAAGAAAGGAACACAATACAATACGAAAAGAAAAAGAGCATGACAAGTCATAGCAGCCACCGAAAAGAAATAAACTCGTTACAAAGCGGAACAATAGGGATTATGTGTTACATTATTGAACAAATGAAAGCGGCAAACTGCATCATATATGACACATTCCACGTACACGTTTAAGCCAGCTGTCCCATTTTCAAAGCGCGCGTTATGAATTAAAGTGCTCGCGGTGGCAAGGTTTTCGTCCCCCAAACTGAAGTTGAGCAGTTAAAGGGGAGTAATTGCGTTTTACAAACCTGCGTCGAGCATCATTTCCCTCGAAAATCATACGGAGCTAGGCCATTAATTTTATTCCCGTCTTCTCATGGTGGAGTAGTGGCAGGGTGGAGGTATTCAAAATGTGTCTATCTGTTTTTGGTATATTTAGAGGGGGTTATAACTGAATTGATTAATCAAATAAAAAATCTTTTTAGTTGTTATCTTAATTTGTTCCTTTGTTATCATCAGTATTTTTCAAAAACAAATCTGTTTACAGGTTTTGAATTATGTCGTAATAAGCAGCACCAGAAACTGTTATTATTTTTTCTCTTATTATTATTATTGTTGCTTGGTCGTTTGTTCTAGTTGTTGTTCTTATTGCTGTGTATGAGAGAGAGAGAGAGAGGAGAGAGAGAGAGAGAGAGAGAGAGAGAGAGAGAGAGAGACGGGGGTGGGGGTCGGGGGCGGGGGGGGGGGGGGGGGAGGATTGTTTTCCCATGAAAAAACGTTTGGAACTGGTCAACGTAGAGCACATAAACTGTTCACAATTATCATGACCATGGTCACACTCAATCATTGTGCTTTTGCAGGCTGTACGCCATCCATGATGTGATCAGCATACTGGGGGAAGATGGAAATTTTGAGTCTTCATACATGTTCATCGACGGGAAAGGCCATGCTGCTCTGCAAAACCGCTGCTTTGAAGGTTTCCATGTCCAGCGAGATTTCCCAAAGAAGACAGGTGGAATTTAACCAAAAGCCATGTTCTTCATTTTTCTAACAGCAACCTGGTTGTTATTAGGGTTTCTATGTGCTATGTAAAGGATTGGTCTGGCTTGTTGGGGATTCCGTAAATAGTAAGTATAGTCCGTCCGTGTCTGGCATGTGAAAAAAGGAAAATCCGTGTCTAACCTAAAATATTAGCATGTTTTCAGTCTTCCTTGTGCCTGTGTAAATTGACTTGTTTCTGGCTTCCAGTAAACAGCTGGATGACGTCAATTCACAAACTAAAACAAAGTACACAGGGTTGTGTTCTTTGTCAAACAGTCGCACATCAATCTCCCACCCCTTCCTGAATCCAGTGTTCCATTTTTGGGGGACAACACTGTTTTCATGCTCCAAGGATAAAAATACTTCAAATTGCAACCAGCATTTACTGGTATATATGAGCTCGCGTTAAAGTAAGACGTGTTTTTTTTTTTTTTTTACTTCACAGAAAAAAAAAGAAAAAACACTGCCAGGTCTGAGTTTTTAATGGCACATAATGGTTTGGGTGTTAAAACCTAGGATGCATAAATTCTATTTTTGCAGGATATAGAACGATTTCATTTTGTTTTGCAAATATACCAGATCAATTGAAATGAAAGTATTGTTTCTCATCGTCTTTAAAATGAAGCAGCCAGAAAATTTAAGTAAAGTAAACCGCAAAAAAGTCACCAAAGCATGTTCTTCCATGTAAACATCAAGTCAAATTGTTTTACTACATTATCAGCAACTGTCAAAATGTCCAGAAAATAAAACTATTAGTCTGATAATTTTCTAAAATAATCGCAATTTACAATGTGAAAAAATGAGTGATTTAAAGTGGAAAAGAATTCACAGAGCTTGACTGTCAATGGCAATGTCCCAGACGTGGTATGCATGGTCAAAACCTCTTCGACTACAATCTGTAAATTAATAAGCAAAAACGCTTGCGGTCACATCAAGTGAGCATTTAGGCAGCTATAGAGAAGACGCAGGCAGTCCTGTGTCAGCTGTGAGGAGGGGTGGGCGTGTCACTGACGCCAGTTTTTTTGAACCACTCGGGGCGTGGTCCCCAAAGTCCCCTCCTCGTTCTGGCCCGACACCAGCACAGTGGCGGGGAAGGTGCGGGGAACGGTCCGGTCCTCTGATTGTGGTCGAGCCGTGGTTTGCTATGAAACGAATGACGTAGCCACACCCTGCGGCGGGAAGAATGGTTTTGGTGTGAGACTGCCGTGAACCAGGTGTCCATGATGAGAGGACACTTGCCCGTCCCTGGACAAGATCGCCATCATCAACGCTTGAGTAGGAGATGAACAGGTAACAAGCTGAAAGGCGTTACACAGTGGCATTTTCATTTGATCTGTTTGCTTCCGTTGTCTAGATGCTATGATGCCAAATTCCTCTTTCTCATGATATGCTCATTATATTTTGCCTCTACTTTTCTTTGTCGTCAGATACAGTGGAAGGCGCGTTAGATAATTGAATTTGGACTTCGCTGAAAAAGTGTGTCTATGCTCCATTCTTACTTCCCGAGACGTTTCATCCGTAACCAACATTTTGACGTAGAAAAATATGTTGGACAAGTCCATAATCACTGCTTTAAGGTTGAATCTACTTCAGTTTGATGCTGGCTTATGGCCAACTGTAGGTCCAGGAACTGGTTTACCAGCGTTGGGATGTACAGAAGCATTGCGTCCCTTTGTATGGAGCTCGTTTTGAGAGAGATAGATAGAGAGATAGAGAGAGATGGGCTGATTGG
>JADBJO010000413.1:0-15478 GCA_016801955.1 Conus betulinus
ATAATGCTTGTCACGGGATGCGCAATAAAAGCCTACCCGGCCCCATTGATCCTTTAGTAAGTGCGATTAGGCCGCTTGTCCCGAGACTGCCGACTATCGCTGTCGGCCGACGGTGTTCGCGCTCCGACCCACATGCTCCAACATCTGTAGCCGGCAACGTCAGGGTGGAAACTATACCGCCACTTGTTCCTCCCGTGATTCCAATGCGCAAATACAATGATAAAGGAGTATATTTACACTTATATCGAGCATTTTGAAGCTGTGGCACAAGCTTATAAGTTAAGCAACGAAAGAAAGGCTCTATATCTAGTGAGCAATCTCACGGGTAAAGCTAAGAAGGCCTTCGTAGATATTCCACCAGGAGCTACATATGACGAGCTAAAAGCTGCTTCGAGAACTAGACTCCACATGACCCCAGAGAGCTACAGGAGGCAATTTCGCTCCATAAAGAAGCTACCTGATGAGACGTTCTACCAACTTGGCGAGCGGCTTCGTCGATCCCTCGATTATTGGGTGGAAACGTCAGGGTTGGAGTTGAGACAATGTATTTTATTGGAGCAACTCATGAATTCGGTTTCGCCTGACCTACGCTGCAAGTTGGGTGAGGCCCAACCAGAGTTACGCAGAGGCATTGAGGATAGCTGAGGCCTATGCCGATGCACGACGATATTATTACCATTCCTCAGCAGGTACCAGGAAACCACAAAGGGGGGATTCGTCTGCCACCGGGCAGTCTTCGTCTCCAGCAAATGCGGACCACCAGAACCCCTAGGGGAAGAGGGACAAACCAGGCGCAGAGCCGACAGTGTTTTGTATGTGGTCGCATCGGGCATCTGGCACGTGACTGCCCGGACCGCAAAAAAACAACCTACAACACAATTTAAAGTGGCATATGGGGAGGTGGAAGTGACCACACCAGCCTGCCCTCCCTTCCTGTCAGTAGTAGCGGGAAACGTTGTCGAGGCCATCAGGGACACGGGCGCCACGGCAGTATTTATCAACGAGAAGTTAGTTCCTATGGATGCTCCTCGTGGAAATACCTGTGAAGTCGCGGGGATTGAGTCGTCGTTCACTGTCACTCGATCAACGGTGCTTGTAGACCTCTCGACGCCCTACTTCAAGGGGAAAATATGGGCAGTGGCTTTGAAGCAGCCAGCGTACTCCCTCCTCATAGGGAACACAGTCTGCCTGGAGGACGGTAGGAGCTTCTCCTTATCTAATGAGTTACCTCCAGAGGTGTTCGTCGCCGCCACCACTCGGGCACAGGCAGAGAGAGAAAAGAGGGTCCTAAAGCCCTTGTTTAAGCCCGTGCCTTCACACGACCAGGTCAGCTTAGAACCTTCGGCGATCAAGGGACTACAAAAACGTCAAGTTTGACCAGCAAAAGGGACTTCTACACCGGCAGTTCTCTTCAGCCACCACTACGGTCACCCAGCTGGTCGTACCAGAAGCGCTTCGACAGACAGTGTTGCGTCTGGGGCATGACCTGCCCATGGCCGGGGCTCCTGGGAACAAGACGCACTCTGGAGCGGATTCAGCAAGCCTTCTACTGGCCTGGGATGACTCAGGATGTCAGGAGATACTGTCGAACCTGTGACATATGCCAGAGAACCACGCCCAAGGAACGGCATACCAAGGTGCCTCTAGGCACAGTTCCTTTGGTAGGAACTCCCTTCGAGAAGGTCGGTGTGGACCTTGTCGGCCCCATTGTTCCAGCGTCAGACCGTGGACACCGCTTCGTATTGGTTATGGTCGACTACGCCACTAGGTATCCTGAGGCCACGCCCCTCAAGAAAATAGATGCCGCAACCGTAGCTGAAGCACTATGGGAAATATGGACAAGGACAGGTGTGCCAGGGAGTGTCCTATCGGATCAAGGAACTCAGTTTCTATCTGGTGTGATGGATGAAGTGTACCGTTTGCTGCAAGTCCACAGGGAGACAAACTACATCGTACCATGCACAGGCGAACGGGCGAGTGGAACGCTTCAGTGGGACTCTCAAATGGATGATTAAGAAACTGGCTCAAGAGCAACCCCATGATTGGGACAGATTCCTGCCCGGCGTTTTATTTGCCTACAGAGAAGTGCCCCAAGAGAGTATGGGATTCTCTCCCTTCGAGCTACTCTACGGGAAGACTGTGAAAGGCCCCATGGCAGTGCTACGTCAGTAGTGGACCCAGAAGCTGCGGACTCAAGCTCAGTATGTGCTGGATCTGAAGGAGAGGATTGCAGCTACATGCAAACTAGCACACCAAAATCTGGCCCATGCTCAGAAACGATATAAACAGTACTACGACCAGAAGGCCAGGCAAAAATGGTTTGAACCAGACGATGAAGTGCTACTTCTTCTACCCCTACACCACAATAAACTGCAGTTGTCCCGGCAGGGACCTTTCAGAATCTTGAGGAGAGTTGGGGACTGGGACTATGCTGTCCTCGTCAACGGGAAAGAGAAACTCATACATGCCAACCGCCTCAAGAGGTATGAAAGAAGGGAGTCATGCAATGCTGGATTTACGCCCGTGGTAATAGGACAAAGTAGTGAAACTCCGTCCTTGAGCTTCGACATCCCATGTGTGGCGACTCAGCCCAGTGAAACATGGAAAGACGTCCAGGTCGCGCAAGACCTACCTGAGGAGCATCAAGCTGCAGCAAGAATGTTGTGCCAAGAATATGCCGATATTTTGACTGACGTACCACTACGTTGCAACCTGGGAAATTGTGCTCTGGTTCTCACTCAGCAGGAACCCATTCGAGTAAAACAGTACCCACTACCCCTGTCGCAGTCCGTTGCCATCAAGGCTGAAATTCAGGACATGTTGCAAATGGACGTCATCGAGCGTTGCAGTTCCCCTTACTCCTCGCCTATTCTACTGGTCAAGAAACCTGATGGCCGGATGAGGTTTTGCGTGGACTTCCGAAGGTTGAATCGAATCCTCAAGTTCGACGCAGAGCCAATGCCAGATGGGAAAGATCTTCGCTCAGTTGGCCAAGGCCCAGTACTTCAGCAAACTTGACTTGACGAAAAGCTACTGGCAGATACCAATGGATCTTGCTGACAAGGAAAAAAACCGCATTTACTACGCCTGAGGGTCAGTTTCAGTTCAAGGTTATGCCGTTTGGACTCAAGACTGCAGGTGCAGTGTTTAGCCGTATCATGCGGCTCATGTTACAGCCACTGGAAATGAATGAAGCTCATTACTTCATCGATGATCTTCTTTTGGCAACTATGACATGGGAGGAACATCTGCGCTTGCTAAGGAAACAGTTCCATCGTCTTCGAGAAGTACACCCGCCGCACGCGCCTACCAAGGGCAGGATAGGGGAGTCAGAGGTGCCGTTCTTGGGTCATGTTGTGGGCAGGGGGTACCTTCTGCCAGAACCCGACAAGGTACGAAGAATCGAGGACGCTCAGCCACCCAAGACTAAGAAGGAGCTCCGTTCATTCCTGGGCCTGGTTGGATATTACAGAAAATTTGTGCCCCACTTAGCAGAAACAACAAAGCCCCTACCGACAAAACCTGCTCGAAAGCCCGAGAATCTGGATTGGAAGGAGGAAGACGTGAAGGCTTTCAGGGAGCTGAAGGACGCTATCCCAGACCGCCAGTGCTCCAGCTTGCAGACCCTGACGCCACTTTCGTGCTCCGCACAGATGCGTCCAGGATTGGGCTCGGGGCTGCTCTCCTCCAAGACCAAAGTCGAGGTCTGCTTCCCATATCCTATGCCAGCAAGAAGTTGACAGGAGCAGAATTAAACTACCACACCATCGAGTTGGAGTGTCTGGCCGTGGTGTGGGCCGTCCGCTGCTTCTATCCGTACCTCTACGGCAAGGAGTTCATTATAGACAGACCACCATCCCGTGGCCTACCTGCACAGAATTCGTCCAGTGGGTCGTCGACTGATGGGCTGGGCGGTCGAGCTTCAAAGTCACGCCTTCACGTTCTGACATTTCTGGGAAGAACAATGTGGAGGCAGACTTCATGAGTCGAATGCATTGAGGATTTTTCACCTGCATTCTGAAATTTACCAAGGTTTCACCAGTCTCATTTGTGTTAGTTTGACCTCTCTGCATGCCTAGAAACCAGCGGTGCTGGAAGACTGCAGGGGACTGTGCCTCAGTGGCACAGGCCTTTTGGGTGGGGGGTGTTGTCACGGACGGACAGCCCTCCAACCCACTTTCAATGTGTTATTTAAATTTGTTAGTTTGTTACTGCCTTATTTTGTGTAAAAGAGGGGTGGGCGGTTGTGTGTTGTCAAGTTGTCAACTTTTCAGGGAGAAAAGGGTGCCCGTCGGTGTGGTTTGCATGCATCCTTTTGCACCGCATGAACATCTTTTTCTGTGCGATACTCGGGTAGTTGTGGAAGCCCGTGGAGAGCTCACTGAGTCGTTGGGAGTTATTCCCCTTTGATCGGCAGTTGGCGCTCGGGAAAAGTTTTTACTTCACTCGGATTGGAGCCACGAGTGGGTGGAGACCACGTTCTCTTTGGTGCGGCGGCGTTTTATAACTTTTGACGAAGGCCACTGATCTACCTGACTGTGGTAGTCTTATAAGTTGAGAGAGAGGAATCCCTATTCCTGCCCACCAAGTCTATACCTTAACCCTCTTTGCTGGGGGTGACCAGCCGTCGACCGTCCCATGGTGAAGGGCTGCTGGTGCTGTTGGTTCCGGGGTCCCTGGTAGTCTTTTCGCTGAGGATCAGCCTGCCGGGCCCACCTTTTCCCTTCTTTCCACCCGTCGTTCTGGTGAGTTATTTTCGTGCTTCTCAGTTTGTTCCTATTTCGCATTCCACTAGGGTATCGGTTGTAAATGATAAAATTAACATTTTCATTCAAAAATCTATCGTTTTGGGTACTGTGCTGAGGCAGTACTATAGGTTTGGAGAAATATTGTGGTTTCAGGCGCGCTGCGAGCGTTAGCCTGATTTGTTGCTGTAGAAGTGCAAGTTTGAATTTTATTCTAAACGCGCTGCGCTGAAGCAGTGGCATTTTGTCGTCAGCGAATCGTGTGGACACATGGCGCGCCGCGCGGGCTTGCCTGTTTTTGCCGAGTCATTTTGATTTGTGTGTGTACCCCGTCAGAGAGAGAGGGGTATGGTTGTCTGGTTTTATGGTGTGCGACACCATGGTGCACCATTGTGAGTACTTCATTTTGGTGGAATCTTGTAAAGAATGAGTGTCGGCAGTACTTATTTGTATTATAAATTTTTTTTTTTTTATTTTCATTTAAAACCTTCAGGCGGGCGCGGTGTTAGTGGAGTGACCGCGCGACTCACTTGGAGTCGGGAAGTGAGCGTTCCCTCGCGGCGCTGACCACCCCCCCCCCCCCCCCCCCCCCCCCCCCCCCCCCCGCCGCTCCTCCTTTTGTATGTTGTCGATTTTATTATGTTTATCTCTCATCATTTTATTTTACTATTTTATTTTCTTTAGTATGAATGTGGTATGTGTGTGTTGTTGTGATGATTTAAATGTCAGATTAAAACTTCAACACATTAGGATATTGAGAAATAAATACTGCTAAAAAAAAGTGTTTAAATGTGAAATAAATTATTATTGAAGAACTAAATTGACAGTCTTGTGGGTGTGGGCCCATCTCGCCAGGTAGTAGCCTGCACCCACACCATACCTCAGCTGTATTTAGAGTGAGATTCTAATGCCCCTTTTTTAGGGCGGGATTGATTGGGCATCGTGTCAAGTTTTGGCACGGCCCAGACGCCCTTTTCATTGCAGGGCGCCCCAGTCTGGAAGCTGTCTGAGGGAGGAGCGGGATGCTGACTGAGGTGCTGAGAGCGAGCCAGAGCGCCAGTCCTGAGGGTACACTCTTTGGATCCGGAGGGTATCGATGACTGTGCTCTGGGTGCACCGGTGTTTCCAGCTCGGACAGTGAAAAGACTCTCCTCTTCTTTAAGTTAAGTTTTGTCTCTGGCTGTGTATGGGTGGTGTTTGGTGATGCCTGGCGTGTGGGAGACGCTCTCTGTGGGCCTGAGACAGTGTGAGTGTACATCTGTGAACACCTGAAAAAATGTACATGAAGTGTATAAGTGTATGAATGTTGGTGAATATGCTTGTATGGCTGGGTAAGCCCTGTTTTGTCTTTTTCATTTAATTGTTTCTCCCCTGTCCTTTCTTCTTTCTTCATTTTTTGGGATAGATCAGTGTTTAGGGTCTAAACTTTAGCTGTTCCCTGGGTCAGGGTGGGGGTCTTTTATTTTTTTTTTTTTTTGCCCATAAGTAGATATTTTCTTTTAGGTGTCTATCCTCTTCTATTTTCCCTTCTGTCCCAATTTATCACTCTCTGTCCTCCCTCTTCTTGATAGGCGTCCATCCCCACTAGGTGTTAATGAGGTGTTTCTTTAATTTAATAAATTGTTTATTTGGGCTGTTTTCTGATTTTCCACGAGTGGTTTGAGTGTGTGGTCGGTGGGTGTTGTGCCCTGCTGTTCCCTCTCTCCTCCTCCGCCCTCACATCCTTGACTTTGACAATACGGCTGTTTTGATGTTTCAGGCAAACACACAGTGTCAATATGTGATTTGACACGACTAGAATGAAAATATTATCGAGTTCAGTACTGTCATTTCCAGCGTTTTCTAAATTTACACACTCAGCCAGCAATTCAGCCATAGATTTTTTTTTCAAGAATATAACCAAAAATTCGACAAAATTTAGTAATGATAAAGACAGTGACATGAAAAAATTTTTTTTAAAAAACATGAAAAAAAAACTCATTGTCACACATATATTCTATGAACATCAAACCGTTGTCACATGAACAACACCCCAATGTAAAACAATGCATTTTTTAAAAAAGAAACTCATTATCGTCAAATCGAAAATCAAAGTGTTCTAAAACGTAACACTATGCACGTGCAGTCTGCAAGTGTACTTTCTGTTTTTTTTCCAGGTCTTTGATTCTCCATTTACACAATCAGAGTAGTCACCTGTGAGTGAATGTTTGTAGTTGTGTTATTGTTGTATGTCTTACATGAGTGCGTATATACCATGAGATCAGAGGTTTGTGGTCAAAGTACGAAAACAAATTTGAAAAGTTCTTGAAATATGAAGTCACGCATACAATCTTATACTCATACAAAATTGTCACTCAAAACGGTGAACACGGAACTGCCAGATGAATCACTTTTAAATGATGAAAACATTTAACATATTATTGAGCACACAATTTGGCACACAGATTTTCAACAAACACAAAAAAACAATGAAACGCTGTCACATGAACAATATCCAAGTGTCATATTCAGCTGGATGTATACTGTGCGCAATTATCAAAAACAAATTACAGAGTACAAACCCTAACAGCAAAACTTAACAAAAATATCATTGTCACATCGACAATGAAAATGTCAAACGCAGCATCGGAACCATATTACATACTCGGGCCCATTTCTTTTCCTACCAGCCAGTCTTTAAATGCAAACTTGTGAGGAACTGCAAATCTTTGCTTTGTTTACATTAAACATTAAAGAAAAAGTCTTTCGAAATGACAATGGAAAAGAGAACAGTGATGTGCCCTTTCGTACAACCTTGTGCTGTGGATGTGAGAAGACGATTTCAGAAACTCAGTACCTCTCTGATTGTCCAAATGCCAGTGATATAAACATTTTCTGAAATCGTCTTCCCTTTACCACAGCCAAGTGTTGTACCACACTGTCTATTATTTACAATCCGCCCGATTTCCAAGGCAAGACCGCTTGCTTGTCCTGCTGCACGTATAAGTCTTCTAATACTAACGGGATCTGGGAACGTTAAGGACAACACAGAAGTCAATATACAGTCTGGGTAAAGGGATCCTGGAAACTGTCAGCCTAAAAAATGTGTTCACCTTTTGCAGCGTGTACCTGAAGCTTGGATCCATTCGGACTGTAGGGTGGATTATTAAAGCCTGGATTTCTTGGCAAAAACTTGCGACTATCGACTGGGGAATCGCAGTGTGTTGGTCAGGAAATTCGAAATTCGAGCAATTCAGTCTAAAGCGCGTCGCTAACGTGGATGAAACTCGACTGTGTGGTTCCAGTCTACCCATTTAAGCCTATAGCACACTCAACTCTAGGCAGGAGCGGACCAAGGTCGAAATTCCCTCGGAGCTGATGGCATTCGATCCCATGGTCTCCCGATCGGAAGTTCGCGGCGCTAACCATTTCGCCACGGCGGCCGGTGCCCTTCATTGTTGGTCGCCACTTTAGGCGTGTGTCATTGCTGCACGATTTGTCGCCCCTTGAGACGCCAACATTTGCAGTCTTTACAATTTGATTGTTGTATTTCTATGCTTGTTGTTTTTCAGTTTGAGATTACCAGGAGTTTCTGGTATTTTATTCTCTGCTGAACGTCACCCTTCCAAGTGAAGGCCAGTGGGCTGATGTTTGCACTAGCAGCACCAGCAATAGCAGCAGAATAGTCGTGGTTGCAATAGTCACATTAAAGCAATTGTCTCCAAATTTAAATACATTTCTTTAGTCATTAAAATACTAGCAAATACAAAGAAAGAGATCTATTCACCGGAAAACCTTTTCTTCCAAACAGTTTTTGTAATAGTTTTTTCATTTACTTGATATCTTTATTGTCGGATTTTCCTTCGCTTTATAATGGGAAATGTAATAAAAACGACCAAAAAGATTTTAGAAGCAATATGGGGAACTTCCTACACTTTCTCCGACTTTCCGAAGGGCGAGGGTTGCAGCCACACTTTGTCGGAATTCCACACTTTCTTCGAAATCTTCGAAAAAAAAAAAAGTGGGTGGGGGGGGGAGGGACAAGATGCACAGCATACAAATGTACTCCCAGTTTATTTTGAATAGCAACAGTTTTCTAACATTTTTATATCAAGAGTTCATTGCTTTGCCACAGACTCTCCAGAATCGCTTTAAAATCGGTCAAGTAGTTTCTGAGATATTCGAAAAGGAAGAAAAAACAGATAATGGAGGCTATGGTGGAAGCCGTTGCAGAGTATGGAAAACCCATATTGAACACACATGCCAATTTTCAGAACGATCAATTTTCTCTAAAATGAGTGGGATATATTTTGCTAAAATTTAGAAGGTTTTTAATGTTATATATACAGATTTTACGATTATGTCCCATCAGCTGAAGGAAGACAATGATTTGACACAAATCGTCAAAACCGCTTGACAATCGGTCAAGTAGTTTTTGAGATATTTGATAAAGAAGAAAAATTGTTATTGACCATTAGCCATTATTAACGGGCTATTCTATTCTATGAAAATATATGGTGGGCATCGGTGTCTTCCCATTTCGCCCCTTCCCACTTCGCCCCCCTAAATTATTCCCATTTTGCCCCTTCTCCATTTTCGCCCCCTTCCCATCTCGCCCGTTCCCAATTCGTCCCATTGTCACTTTGCACTTTCCCTTCTCGCCACTTTCTCGGTTGATCCCTTTCCCATTTCGTCCCTTCTCATTTCGCCCCTTCCTATTTTTGCACCCCCTTCCCACTTCGCCCCTTCCTATTTTGCCTTGCAGTTTATGTAAGCGGAATTTGCATTGTTGGTCAACAAGCAGGCTTTCACCTCCCCGGTTGTCTGCATGAATTCTATAGCATTCTCCCTCTTGCCTTGTGATTTTGTTTCTCAGTCCACTGATTCTGTGGTTGCAGAATTCCAGGAAACAGACTGCATATTCCACGAAACTGGTCTGCTTGAATCGCTTGGTTTCTGTTAATATGGAACTGAGATGTGACAGAAAGGGACCAAATGGGAAAGGAGCATGGGTAGGGGTGAAATGGGAATTACAAATCATTTAAATTAAATTGATTAGAATTAAAAAATGGAAGGGATCAAATGGGAATTAACGGATAGAGGCGAAATGTCTGTCCCTGTCCGTCCCCCCCCCCCCCCCCCCCCCCCTCTCTCTCTCTCTCTCTCTCTCTCTCCCCTCTCCCCCTCTCTCTCTCTCTCTCTCTCTCTCTCTCTCTCTCTCTCTCTCAGAAATGGGAATTAACGGACAGAGGCGAAATGAGAAGAGGCGAAATGGGAAAAGAGACGAAGACGAATTGGGAGTGGGCAAAACAGGAAGGCTCGGAATGGGACAGGGGCGAAATGGGAAAGGGATGCCCTGGATGAAATGGGAAGGGGCAGATTGGGAAGGGGCAAAATGGAAATAAGGGGTGAAACAGAAAGGGGGCAGAATGGGACAGGGGCGACATGAAAAAGGGGCGAAATGGGGAAAGGGACGAATTGTAAAGGAGCAGAGTAGGAGGAGGCAAAATGGGAATAGATTGGGGACGAAATGGGAAGGGGCGAAGTGGGAAGGGGCGAAATGAGAATAAACCGTGGGCATCATCCTTGACCCATAGCAAACACATCTCCAAAATTTCAGAAAGATCGGCCCAGTACTTTTGTTGCAGCACTTGGAACACACTTTGTTCACACACACACACACACACACACACACACACACACACACACACACACACACACACACACACACACACACACACACACACACACACACACACACACACAGAGAGAGAGAGAGAGAGAGAGAGAGAGAGAGAGAAAAATGAAATGAGGTCTTTATTCCATAAGGCCAAGGCCCTCTCTGGAAGAGGGGAACAAAAACAAATACATATAAACACCAATACATACACATAACATTGATGTACATTCAAGCTATAGCAATCTGCTGTGCTTTAAATGCTTGGTGAACATAAAGTGCTAATGTTCTGACTGTATTACTGTTCGGTGAAGCCAACAAGAGAGATAAACGTAAAACAATTTGGATTATGAAAGAACTTTTGAGCTATGCACTTTTCTCTTATGCTATTGTAGAATGGATAACATAACAAGAAGTGCATTTTCGACTGCAACTTTACATAGTTTACACATTAAGTCTTGTGGCCTATGGTTTCTATACCTATAGTAGTGAACTGACAAGTCAGAAATGCAAAAATCTAAACTTAGTTATAATATGCTTTAAATGCCTGTCAGGATCCATGCATAGATATATAGGTAGAGACCCACACGGATTACAAGAAGTTCTATATACAGAAAAAAACTGTCACTTTCATTCACGTGTTCACTCCATTCTTGCCATCTACAATCAATCAAATCACTGCCGAAAGACACACAATAATTACTTGACATCGCCCTCGCCCACACCTAGAGAGAGCCCACTGAGAGAGAGAGAGAGAGAGAGAGAGAGAGAGAGAGAGAGAGAGAGAGAGAGAGAGAGAGAGAGAGAATCTTTATTGAAGAAGGTAATTGGATAAGCTAAGAACTTCTTTATACCAGGCCCTCTAGAGAAACGAAACAGAAAAAAAGAAAAAAAAAAAAACACAACACACACACACACACACACACACACACACACACACACACACACACACACACACACACACACACACACACACACGCGCGCGCGCGCACGCACACACACACACACACACACACACACACACACACACACACACACACACACACACACACACACACACACACACACACTGGCAGATTTACCAAAAGGCTTATCGAAAGGCACAGAGTTAGCCCAATTTGCTGATGATATATGCCTTTTTGATGAGAGTAACCATGAAACGAATAACCCCTTCGAGGTCGCTGAACTACATAAAAGCTTTATACCAACGAGAACTCAATAAAAAAAAAAAAGTATTTTTACAAGAAAATGGGCTCGCACTTTCTTTAGAAAAAAAAATATAATGCTTTTCAATTCTGGATATGACCCAGAAAAGCTCCCAGTTTTTACTTTAGATGGCATTGAAATAGAATATGCTAAATCAGTAAAATTCCGTGGTATAATCTTAACTTCTAAACTGTCATGGAACCAGCATATTGACCACATACTAAATAAAGCACGGAAAAGTTTAAACTTTCTTAAGATTATAAACAAGCAACCATGGGGCCAAGATGCTTCGACTTTAATACCTCTATCAACCGCTCTTGTGCGATCTAGGTTAACCTATGCTCAGGAAGTATTTTTCAGCGCACCACAACATCTGTTAAATAAATTGCAGAGCATTGATTGCAAGGCTTACAAACTCGCTCTTGGTGTTCCCATACATACATCCAACTTAGGAACATACAATGAGATTGGAGTGCTACCTCTCAGAGAGGTTCGAAAAGTAGCTGCGTCGAAGTTCGTTCTGAAGAGTTTTACACAGAAAATTTCTGTTCAAAAGAAGTTTGTTTACATTCTGAAAAAAGATTTTGGAAAAACGAGCCAGAGGAATACAATCTACAAAATCAATCTACTCGTATACTTCTAACCTCATCAGAGATTCCAACATAAATAGAAATGAAATCGCTGTTAAAACATCCTTTTTCACCAGTACCAAGATGGGAACAAACGAAGGCCTCCTTTGATACGATTCATTAAGATTTGTCAAAAAAAAGATTCACCCGACACACTAAAAATGTCCGTATGCTTACACCTGGAAAAATCAGTACAAGAACCACCTAAAAATTTTCACAGACGGCTCAGTGCTAGAAGACAGTAGGACAGGGGCAGCTTTTGTAATACCTGACTTAAACGTGGAGAAAAAATGTACCATCTTGGCAGAATTTTTTTTCCATTTTTAGTGCCGAGCTAGCCGCCATCCTAATGTCCTTAAATTATATTCTTTATCTCCATCTGAATGTCAGTCATGTACTAGTATGTACTGATTCTAGATCTGCCCTTGAAGCAATCCGGTCTTCACATTCAAAAATCCGTTTGGAGATAATAACAGAAATAAATCATGTTATACATCTTTTATCCGATAAAGGCACATCAGTTAGTTTTTGCTGGGTTCCCTCTCATTGTGGCATTTCAGCAAATGAGAGAGTCGATCAGGCTGCAAGAAAGGCAGCTCGAAATGTTGAGGGTTCAATTCCCTTTAATATTCCCTTGGATTTAAATGAATGCAATATTCTTCTAAACAAAACATCGGATGAGAGCTCAGAAACTTGATGATAAACTCAGATACTCAGTATTATCAGAGTTGTGTTAAATTTTTGTGGCAAAATCAACTCGAAAGCCTCGTCAAACAATCACCTTGCTTCTCTGTCTAGAGAGATTAGAAGTTTACTACACGGAGTGCGGTTAAATTCCCTTCGTACGAAGTTCTGTAAAAACATTAGATGTATGTGTGGAGAAACACTCGGAGTAGGACATCTGTTAATCAATTGTCCAAGAGCAAGGGAATTATATCGTAAGTCGGGCATGTAGTTTATCTGACGGATCCAGTCCGTCATCTGTGTCCAAGATTTTGAATGACTACTCTTTTCTTTCCTCAGTTTGTAAATGTTTGTTACACAGCCCAGTGGGCATTTACCTTTGATGTTCTATCCTTAATATTAGATTGTTAATTACTTAGCATTACTTACAGTACTCCTGCTCCAATGCTACACTCAGTTTGAAGCGTACTTGCCTAATTCTGGATAAATTGACACATTTACATACAAGCGCGCGCGCGCACACACACACACACACACACACACACACACACACACACACACACACACACACACACACACACACACACACACACACACTCACATCCACACATTTTGTCCCTCTATCTGGCCATCTCCAATCTCAACTCATATCATAAGAAATGTTTATCATGCAACACATTTTCAAGAAACAACCACACAGTTAATACGCACATTTCATATACTTTAACACATCGTCTGATATCACTTTTAGTGGAAGGACGTTAAACTGAAGAAGAAGAACACACACACACACACACACACACACACACACACACACACACACACACACACACACACACACACACACACACACAACTTAGAGAAGAGAGAGAGAGAGAGAGAGAGAGAGAGAGAGAATTTATCCCTTCCGACCGTTCCGATTGTAGAGCATTTTTTTTTTTTTTTTTTTTCTGTTCTGTTCGTTTTTTCTTTGTTTTGTTGTTGTTGTTGTTGTTGTTGTTGTTGTTGTTGTTGTTTCAACTTGTGCGTACAATAAAATCAAGTCAAACCAGCCGCCGTTGCGAAGTGGTTAGCGTCGCGCACTCCCGGCTGGGAGGTCGTGGGTTCGAATCCCATCAGAGTCATGTGGGTTTTTCTGCCCCGACCGTCTCCTACCCAGAGTTGAGTTTGCTGCGGACTCAGTTGGGAAGACTGGGACCACACAGTCGAGTTTCATCCACTTAATGGATGCGTTTCTGAGAGTGTTGCTCAAATTTCCTGACCAACACTGAAGGTGCCTGTATCTCTCGGGCCTGGTTGACGCCGGGATATATTATGAAAGGAAGCGTAGAGTACAGCCCTGTCATGTAGTCTCAGACCGAAAAGGAAATCCGTAGCATCACCTTAATCATCCTCATCTCATCGATCAGCATAAAAAAAAAACGTCTCAAAATTCTGTGGCCCTTCACGCCCTGCTCTCATGGTGACCTCAATTTCGATGTCCTCTCCTCGTCTGTGGCTTTGGTTTGGTTCCGTCGGGGTCACCGGTATCGGCGAGTCCATGGGGGCTGTCGTTGGACGGACGTGGTGGCGCCCTACGGAGGGAGAGCTCACTCACGCCGGCTCCGCGACTAAACAATTATTGTCGCCAGTAGGGGGCTTAGTAGGTGGTGTCCTGCGTATGTTAGATCAGAACAGGCGCCACTGAACACCACCGAAGTGACTCGGCAGCAGTGCAATGTCTTCTCCGGTGGGTTGCCTCTTGACGACTTGACATTGACTGCTCCCTGTGGATTGCCGGTGCCGAGGCTGCGGCGGGACCGACCGGGCTGTGGCTGTGGACGGGGTGTCGGAATGAGCGAGCGAGGGTGCACTGCCTCTGAGGTGGCGCAGAGATTGGGACCGCAAAAAAAAAAAAAATATAAAAAAAAAAAAAAATAAAATAAAAAAAAAATCAAGTCAAAAATCTACAATATGACTTCAGATCCGAAGTTTCTTCTTTCAAGGGCGCGACAAGTGTGCAGCAATGTCACATATGAAAAGTGACGACAAAGTGTGCAAGGGGCGACAAAGTGTGCAAACTTGTGGATATTTCTCATGGCTGGGACGACAAACTGTGCAGCACACTTTGTTGTCGGCGACAAAGCATGCAACACAGTTTGTCGCCGGCGACAAAGTGTGCAGGGGCGACAAAGTATGCCGTAACACCCCCTCTCTTTCTAAATGTTGCAAGTGACACTAGAGTCATTTTGGCATTGATTCCTTCCCCTTGAACATGTTTCACGGTCAGTTAGATTTGGTTTCAGCGCGTTTATTCCGAGTCACTGTGCGGCGGTATTTTCAACTCGATTCTAACTTCTATCTGCCATTGCATATGGATATTTCCAAACTTCAAGCAAACATTTCTGAGTAGTTTTAGACAATGCATACTGCCCATGAACCTATCACATCACACACACACACACACACACACACACACACACACACACACACACACACACACACACACACACACACAATGTGTGTACGTTAGATTAATTAATCCTGATTGTCATCATATAGATAGCAGTATAGTTAGT
>JADBJO010000413.1:21637-26637 GCA_016801955.1 Conus betulinus
GCACCCTCTTTGGTCGATAATCTACCTACAATAACTCGACCAAACACACACACACACACACACACACACACACACACACACACACACACACACACACACACACACACAATAAAATAAAATAAAACACACATCCTAACTCCAAAATATCGACATGGGAAAAAAAAAAAAATATGCACAATCTGCACGCGCGCGCGCACACAATTTGGGAATAATAAACACACATGGGACGGGGGAGAGGGAAAAAAATAAAATGAAAACCGCCCCACCTTGACATTTATACATGTTGTAATGAAGGTATTTAGACCTAAAAAGATTTGGAATGTAAAGCAAAACAAATCCTGTTTCTTTTTTCATTACACACTTTCATATTTTCTTTAACAATTGTCTTTGTGGTTTGAGGCTTTGCATTGTTTGTCATGATCATGTACTTTTGCTCATTTGTGGTTTTAATTGCCAGTGAAATTTCAGATTGTGGAGACCCAACGGCTTTGTCCTTCGTGTATTCGTCTGGTGGAAATGCTCATTGTTTGCATTTACTCGTTGGTTTCCTAGCTGTTTTGTGACAGAATTTCCTTCCCCCTTCCCTTCCCCTGCCCCCTCCCCTCCCCTCTGCTCCCAAATTGTTCTGGTGGCAGGATTCATTTCTCCCTCTCTGTATTTTGAGTGAGCACTGGAAGAAACGAAAGCTGATTTATGTTGAAAGTTTGACAGCACACATGGATTTGTGTGGATTTATCGTTTTTTTCGTCGTCGTCGTCGTCTTCGTCGTCGTTGGAACCAGCAGCGCTAGCAGATAGCCAGTTATATATAGATATATTGTGTGTGTACGCCTTATGGTTGGCGTGCCGACCAAATAATGTTCTTACATTTTATATGTATGTTTGTCTGATGGCTCGGGCAGCATAAAATAAAAAAAAAAGTGTTATTCTGTTGCCTGGCTGTCAATGTTCGGGTGAGTGGGGGTGTGTGTATGTGAATTGGGAAAAGTCGTGCATGCATCCATGATTTCTGTGTGAGAGTCAGACACCTGCAGACACGACCCATTCCATCCGTAACAGTGAAACATGAAATCCCAGGAGAGGGGCCGGGATCAGGAATGAGTTTGGAAGTGCGGGGAAGTGGGGAGGGGGGGGGGGGGAGGGGGGGAGTGTGTGGGGGGGGGGGGGGGGGGGGGGGGGGTGGGGTTGGGGGAGGGGCTGGTGGACGTACAGACAGACCAATGTGTTATCTAATTGCCTTTGGCAGTGCTGCGCTATCTGATTGCCTTTGGCAGTGCTGTGCTATCTGATTGCCTTTGGCAGTGCTGTGTTATCTGATTGCCTTTGGCAGTGCTGTGCTATCTGATTGCCTTTGGCAGTGCCGTCTATCTTATTGCCTTTGGCAATGCTGTGCTATCTGATTGCCTTTGGCAGTGCTGTCCTACCTTATTGCCTTTTGCATGCAGTGCTGTGCTATCTTATTGCCTCTGGCAGTGCTGCGCTATCTGATTGCCTCTGGCAGTGCTGTGCTGATTGCCTCTGGCAGTGCTGTGCTATCTGATTGCCTTTGGCAGTGCTGTGCTATCTGATTGCCTTTGGCAGTGCTGTGTTATCTGATTGCCTCTGGCAGTGCTGTGCTATCTGATTGCCTTTGGCAGTGCTGTATTATCTGATTGCCTCTGGCAGTGCTGTGCTATCCGATTGCCTCTGGCAGTCCTGTGTGCTATCCGATTGCCTCTGGCAGTGCTGTGCTGATTGCCTCTGGCAGTGCTGTGCTATCTGATTGCCTTTGGCAGTGCTGTGCTATCTTATTGCCTTTGGCAGTGTTGTGCTATCTGATTGCTTCTGGCAGTGCTGTGTTATCTGATCGCCTCTGGCAGTGCTGTGCTATCTTATTGCCTCTGGCAGTGCTGTGCTATCTTATTGCCTATGGCAGTGCTGTGCTATCTTATTGCCTCTGGCAGTGCTGTGCTATCTTATTGCCTTTGGCAGTGCTGCTGCTATATCTTATTGCCTTTGGCAGTGCTGTGCTATCTGATTGCCTTTGGCAGTGCTGTGCTATCTCATTGCCTCTGGCAGTGCAGTGCTATCTGATTGCCTTTGGCAGTGCTGTGTTATCTGATTGCCTTTGGCAGTGTTGTGCTTTCTTATTGCCTTGGCAGTGTTGTGCTATCTTATTGCCTTTGGCAGTGCTGTGTTATCTGATTGCCTTTGGCAATGCTGTGTTATCTGATTGCCTTTGGCAGTGCTGTGTTATCTTATTGCCTTTGGCACAGCTGTGCTATCTTATTGCCTCTGGCAGTGCCGTCCTATCTTATTGCCTTTGGCAGTGCTGTGCTACCTTATTGCCTTTGGCAGTTCTGTATTATCTTATTACCTTTGGCAGTGTTGTGCTATCTGATTGCCTTTGGCAGTGCTGTGTTATCTGATTGCCTTGGCAGTGTTGTGCTTTCTTATTGCCTTTGGCAGTGTTGTGCTATCTTACAGCAGTGCTGTGCTTATTGCCTCTGGCAGTGCTGTGCTATCTTATTGCCTTTGGCAGTGCTGTGTTATCTGATTGCCTTTGGCAGTGCTGTGCTATCTGATTGCCTTTGGCAGTGTTGTGTTATCTGATTGCCTTTGGCAGTGCTGTGCTATCTTATTGCCTTTGGCAGTGCTGTGCTATCTTATTGCCTCTGGCAGTGCTGTGCTATCTGATTGCCTTTGGCAGTGCCGTCCCTATCTTATTGCCTTTGCAATGCTGTGCTATCTGATTGCGTTTGGCAGTGCCGTCCTATCTTATTGTCTTTTTGCATGCAGTGCTGTGCTATCTGATTGCCTCTGGCAGTGCTGTGTTATCTGATTGCCTTCGGCAGTGCTGTGTTATCTGATTGCCTCTGGCAGTGTTGTGCTATCTTACAGCAGTGCTGTGCTTATTGCCTCTGGCAGTGCTGTGTTATCTGATTGCCTTTGGCAGTGCTGTGCTATCTGATTGCCTTTGGCAGTGCTGTGCTATCTTATTGCCTCTGGCTGTGCTGTGCTATCTGATTGCCTTTGGCAGTGCTGTGTTATCTGATTGCCTTTGGCAGTGTTGTGCTTTCTTATTGCCTTTGGCAGTGTTGTGCTATCTTATTGCCTTTGGCAGTGCTGTGTTATCTTATTGCCTTTGGCAGTGCTGTGTTATCTGATTGCCTTTGGCAGTGCTGTGTTATCTGATTGCCTTTGGCACAGCTGTGCTATCTTTTGCCTCTGGCAGTGCCGTCCTATCTTATTGCCTTTGGCAGTGCTGTGCTACCTTATTGCCTTTGGCAGTTCTGTATTATCTTATTACCATTGGCAGTGTTGTGCTATCTCATTGCCTTTGGCAGTGCTGTGTTATCTGATTGCCTTTGGCAGTGCTGTGTTATCTTATTGCCTTTGCCAGTGCTGTGCTATCTTATTGCCTTTGGCAGTGCTGTGCTATCTGATTGCCTTTGGCAGTGCTGTGCTATCTGATTGCCTTTGGCAGTGCTGTGCTTTCTTATTGCCTTTGGCAGTGCTGTGTTATCTGATTGCCTTTTTCAATGCTGTGCTATCTTATTGCCTTTGGCAGTGCTGTGCTTATTGCCTCTGGCAGTGCTGTGCTATCTGATTGCCTTTGGCAGTGCTGTGCTATCTGATTGCTCTGGCAGTGCTGTGCTATCTGATTGCCTTTGGCAGTGCTGTGCTATCTTATTGCCTTTGGCAGTGCTGTGCTATCTTATTGCCTCTGGCAGTGCTGTGCTATCTTATTGCCTCTGGCAGTGCTGTGCTATCTGATTGCCTTTGGCAGTGCTGTGCTATCTGATTGCCTCTGGCAGTGCTGTGCTATCTGATTGCCTTTGGCAGTGCTGTGTTATCTTATTGCCTTTGGCAATGCTGTGCTATCTTATTGCCTTTGGCAGTGCTGTGCTATCTCATTGCCTTTGGCAGTGCTGTGCTATCTGATTGCCTCTGGCAGTGCTGTGTTATCTGATTGCCTTTGGCAGTGCTGTGTTATCTGATTGACTTTGGCAGTGCTGTGCTATCTGATTGCCTCTGGCAGTGCTGTGTTATCTGATTGCCTTTGGCAGTGCTGTGCTATCTGATTGCCTTTGGCAGTGCTGTGCTATCTGATTGCCTTTGGCAGTGCTGTGCTATCTGATTGCCTCTGGCAGTGCTGTGCTATCTGATTGCCTCTGGCAGTGCTGTGCTATCTGATTGCCTCTGGCAGTGCTGTGCTATCTGATTGCCTCTGGCAGTGCTAGGCAGTGCTCTGTCATTTTAAACTTCTTTTAGGTGTCAGTCTGTATCATGGGCATTAACCCTTACACTGCAATATGTTTTTTTTTTCCACCGTGTTATCTGATTGAAATATGTGGGGTGAAAAAAAAAACACAGGAATAGCGCCAGGGGGGAAAACCTCGACTGGAAGGAGGTGGGCGTGCGCACGCACGAACGCGCGCGCGCGCGCGCCTGAGTGTGCGTGAGAGAGAGAGAGAGAGAGAGAGAGAGAGAGAGAGAGAATTTGTGTCCAAGTAGGCACGTGCGTGCGTGCGTGCGTGCATGCGTGCGTGCGTGTATGTGTCAGCATGTGCGTGTGCGTGTGTGCGCGCGCGCACCAATATTTATATGAGAGAGAGAGACAAAGAGAGAGAGACAGAGAGAGAAAGAGAGAGAGAGAGAGAGAGAGAGAGAGAGAGAGAGAGAGAGAGAGAGAGAGAGAGAGGATAAGGGAGCTATCGCTAGTCGTCACCGGGTTTTCTTGACTGAGCAGAGTCAGCTCCCTTACTTTGTCATGTTCTCGGGACGATAAACTTGGTCGGTGTTTGTGTCCGGTTGTACGATCTGACTTAAATAAAACGATTTCAATAGTGGACTGAAAATCGCAATGATCATGGACTGAAAATCGCAATGATTATGGACTGAAAATTGCAATGATTATGGGCTGAAAATTGCAATGATTATGGACTGAAAATTTTAACGATTATGGACTGAACATTGCAATGATTATGGACTGAAAAATGAACTGATTATGGGCTGGAA
>JADBJO010000413.1:36637-46637 GCA_016801955.1 Conus betulinus
CACACACACGCACACACGCACAAGCAAGCAAGCGCACACACGCACTCACATGCACACACACACACACACACACACACACACACACACACACACCACACACACACACACACACACAAACTTCCCTCCCGTCTATCAAAAAGAAGACAAAAACGGAAAAATCAATACGGCTATTTACATACATGAAGGGGTAAATTACACACTGTGCCCTAATCCTATTCCATCAGATATTTCCACAATTCATTCTTGTGCTGTGACAGTGCAGTTTGATAAGATTCTACTAACCATCTTATCAGTGTATTTACCAAAAGGTCCAGATGATAACAACACTGAATGGATCCGTATGCTTCAGGCAGATAAAGGCAAAAAAGTGCTAATTACAGGAGATTTTAATGCACATGCCCCTTTTTGGGAGAAGAACTGTGACCATATCACAAGCAATCGTTTGATAGAGAATGTTGTAGATTCATCATTTTACCTATTAAATGATGGTCGAGTTACAAGAATCCCTGATAATCCTAATCATAGAGCAACGGCAATTGATTTAACTCTGGTTTCGCCTGATCTAGCTCCCATTTGTGAGTGGAACACACTGGCTCATTGCTTAAATAGTGATCACATTCCGATTATAACAAGTTTTGAAATTACAAGCACAAGAATTACAGATTTAACTGAGGATAAAGTTCCAAAGTACAATTATAAATTTGCTAATTGGGATAAATTTTCAGCAAGTATGTCCACGTTTTTATGTTGAGGATATGCACGAAAAAAATATAAACGATCTTTATTTTACATTTACCAATGCAGTCCTAGAGGCTGCAAATGACTCTATACCCATGCTTAAAAAACAAAGAAATCACATAAACACTCTGGAAATATCTGGTGGAATGACGACTGTGAAAAGGCAAATAGCGAAAAATGGGAGAAATTTAAAATATACATACAAGAAAATTCTACCCCAAACCATCAAGAGGCAAACAAGGCAAAAAATAAATCAAACAGAGTGAACGCCCAGGCCAAGAGACATACTGGTCTTTTTTTGTATTAATGAAATCTACAGTCATAAAGATATGCAAAAAGTCTGGGAAAAAATGAAAACCATGAAGAACGGAATTAATTTACCACAATGTCCCATAAGATTGGAGAACTCAGATCTACCCACTAATAATGAAAAAGCAGAAGCATTCGCAGAGATGTTTGCCAGTTATAGTAGAAATACAGGTCTATCAGCTGAAAGTAAAGAGTATAGACAAAGTGAAGAGCAAAGTAAAACAAAATCAAATCATGATGATAATGAGTTCACAAGGGAAGAGCTATGTAAACTCTGAAATAACACTTGAGGAAGTAAAGAAAGTATTTTACATTTGAGTAAAGCAAAAAACATCTGTTGGATTAGATGGAATATCTTATGAATGTTAAAACACTTACCTTACAATGTTATTGAATTTTTACATATATTCATACAAAGATGTTGGGGTAAAGGGGAAATGCCTTCTGTTTGGAAGCAATCAATTGTTATTCTATACATAAGCAGGGAAAGCCTAAAGCAGATAGAAACAGCTATCGACCCATCTCGTTAACATCACACGTTTGCAAACTTATGGGAGAAATAATATTAAACAGATTAGTCCATTGTTGCGAAAAAACAGTGCATTATACCCCTAAATCAAGCAGGCTTCGGAAAAGCCGATCAACTACAGAACATCTAGTGAAACTAACAACACAAATCAAACAGCAGTTCGCGAGGCGGAAAAATATCCTTGCAACCTTTTTTTGACGTTAAGAAAGCTTATGATCAAGTATGGCACTACAAATTATGCAAAAGCTTAAGGAAAACAATATTAATGGTAATATGTATAACTACATTACAAATTTCCTTTCACATCGTTTCATACAAGTAAGAGTAGGAAACACGTACTCGAACCCCAGAGAACTTCAGATGGGATTACCTCAAGGTTCAGTTATTTCTCCTGTTTTATTTAATATACTCATAGCCGATCTCCCAAAGAGATTGTCAAACGACTCAGTTTTAGTCCAGTACGCTGACGATATATGCATGTGGATGAAGGGTAACAATGAAACGCAATACACCCACTAGAGCATTAAACTATACAAAAAAAGTTTACCAAAAGGAATTAGATAAAATCACTAGTTTTATGAACGAAAATGGTTTGTCACTATCTTTAGAAAAAACAAACATGGTCCTTTTTAACTCAGGTTATAACCCAGAAAAAATGCCTATATTCAGCATTAATGGAATTGCCCTTAGTTTGTGCAAAGTGTTAAGTTTCTAGGGTGTTTATCTGTCATCAAAACTTACCTGGAATCAACATATAAATCATATACTTGATAAAGCACGAAAAGCATTAAATTTTCTCAAAATTATTAGTAAACAACGTTGGGGTCAAGACACTAAAGCACTTTTATGTCTTGCAAACTCACTTGTTCGATCTCGTTTAATATATGCCCAAGAAGTTTTCTTTAATGCACCCAAGCACCTATTATCCAAACTTCAAAGCATAGACTGCAAAGCTGTTAAACTGGCACTTGGGGTTCCAATACATGCTTCCAATCTAGGATCCTATAAAGAAGCGGGTGTTCTTCCTCTAGACGACAATAGGAAAAATTCTTGCGCTAAATTTATAGTAAAAGTCTTTTGCTTTTGATACATTTTGTAAGGAAGAAATTAGAGATTAGACTCCGCGAAAGATTTTGCTAAAAGAGCTAAAACAATACTCTTTACAATCAATCAATTCCTACGCCACTGATATAATCAATTCTAAAGAATTAAAACACAAAAGAAATAGCAACTAAGCCACCTGTTTCACCAGTAGCACCCTGGGAGCATATTAAACCTGCTTTTGATATTGACGATACGAATTTAAACAAAAATCAATCTCCAAATGTCTTGAAAAAATTTAGTAAACATAAGCATTGAAAACAAGTATACTGACTATATCAAGATTTACACAGATGGGTCTGTAATAGAAAATGGCAGTGCAGGATCAGCATTTTTTTTATTCCTTCCTTGAAAACATTAAAACGTTATAATATTGGTAAGCATTATTCCATTTTCACTGCTGAATTAATGGCCATTTTAATGGCGTTACATCATATTAAGAGTTACCTTTAAATGCATGCAAAATATTATTTTGTGTGGATTCAAAATCAGTATTATATGCTATCAAAGGTCAAAATACCAAGACACGGGTTGAAATGACACACGAAATCAAGCACTTAATACATCACTTAGCAAGCAAAGATATCAGTGTTACTTTTTATTGGATTCCATCTCACTGTGGAATTCTCTCTAATGAACAGGTAGATCACGCTGCCAAGAGTGCAGCACGCAATGCTGCAGGGACAATTAAACTTAATGTTAAGCTAGATCTACATGAATATTATAAATACTTTGACAAGTTAGCAAAGGATAATTTTGTTGACAAGTTGAAGACCTCAGATATACAATATTCACATAATTGTGTAAAAGTTTGTGATACACTGCATTCGGATATGATAATTAAGAGTTTAAGTCAAATTAAATCCAGATCAATTACGTCTTTGATGTTTAAAATTCGTCTAAATGCTCTCAAAAACAAATTTTGTAAAGATATTATTTGTGTTTGTGGGAGTCAAATTTCTACGAATCATCTGCTTCTGCACTGTCCTGCCATCAAAGCTCAAATGCTCAAAAATGGAGGCACTGCGCTCAAACATCGAAATCCGATAACATTACAGAAAATAGTTAATGACCTTGATCTTCTTAAGCTGTTTTCAGAAACTTTGCATTCTAGTTCTGTTGGTATTTTTCTTTGATCGTTGTTGATAATGTTTGAGATTATTTGTGTTTGTAGAATCTAAAATTTAAGAATGGCATTGATGTTACATTTACTCTCAAAAACACTCAACACTTTAAAAGAGAAGGGGACAGACAAACAGACAGACAGGCAGAAAAGACTGACCGACTGACATACAAACAGACTTAGCAGTAAGGGGACAGACAAACAGATAGGCAGAAAGACTGACTGACATACAGACAGACGCAGCAGTGGTCTCTCTACGGGCGGGCGAGAGGGAGAGAATGGTTAGGTGGGCGGGGTGGGGGTGGGGACTACGATGCTCTGAAAAGGTGCTCCATATGAATAGTGGAGAGATTAAAAGGAACGATGTGGATTAACAAACGATGTGGATTAACAAACGATGTGGATTAACAAACGATGTGGATTAACACACACTTACGTAAATCTGAATTAAATCGAAAGCTCGTGAAAACTGGTTTTGCGAGGTGAGGTTGCCCTCGTACTTCTCCTTCACCGCCTCCTCCAGACCTCTCCGGAGGGATTTTTTTGATCTGGTGCCAGACATGATTCAGGCTTAGAACATAACGGTCAACGTTCCACTGTCTGATGGTGCCCATGGAGGCTGTGAACTGGTGTTGAATTCATTGTGTCTACAAACACGCGCGCGCGCGCGTGCAAGCACACACACACACACACACACACACACACACACACACACACACACACGCACACACACACGCACGCACGCACGCACGCACGCACGCACGCACACACACACACACACACACACACACACACACACACACACACACACACACACACACACACACACACACACACACACACACACACACACACACACACACACACACAGACGGAGAGACAGAGAGACAGACGGACAGATAGACAGATTGAGACAGAGACAGCAAGAGATAAGGGAGGAGTACAGAAGGGGGGGGGGGGGGGGAGACATACAATGACGGTGATTCTTTATTTTATAACGGTAACAGTTTTGGCTTACTTAGATATTTTTCACACTTACCGTTACTATTCTACAAAGCTGGTACTAAATGATGCAACGTATGTATCAAACCATGATGATACAAACAGACGTCAACATAAGTTAAGGACCACACTGCAGAATGCCTTAGGTGCTTTCAAAATCAAATATCAAATAAAGGTTAGTAATTGCCAAGGTTTCTGAACGCGACAGTCGTCAGGCCTTCTCAATAAATACTGCCAAGCATGCAACAGCTGCACTAACTCCCCTTGAGCGTGCAAAAAAAGTGCTCTTGTTTGGCAAAACAAGCTGTTTGTCAGCAATCCGTGCACACTGACTCGAACTGTCTACAGGTGAAAATCCTGATGCACGTGACAGCATGAAGGTATGGGAGTGCGTTGTGCTCACCACAATGGCCATAAAAGCCGTCGAATACCCGTTCTGAAGCACAACACCAACATGCCAGCGAGACGAAAGTTGAGAAATTTCGATCATGCCCGAGCTATCGCCCCGCTGCGCTGCAGGACGGAGTAGGCGTCTGAGAGGTGGCCAGAAGGCTGCAAGTGTCACACTCGGTCATTATCCGCCTGAGACAGCGCCATCAAACCACAGGCACCGTCCAGGAACGGCCACGCCCTGGGCGTCCCAAAAACACCACACAACGTGAGGACCGGTACCTCTGCAGACAGGCCCTTCGGGAGAGGACAACCACCGCCAATGCCTTGAGTCAGCAACTGCGTGCTTCCACCAACACAGCAGTAAGCGGGCAGACCACTCGGCGTCGCCTACATGCCGCCGCCTTGCGTTCCAGGCGTCCGGTGAAGAAGCCCATGCTGACTGCAGGTCACAGGGCACGCCGACTTGCTTGGTGCCAGGACCATTTGAGGTGGACTTGTGCTCATTGGGGCCATGTCCTGTTCACCGACGAATCGCGCTTCATGGTGGGCCCAAAGACGGCCGCATCAGGGTGTGGCGGCGCCCACAGGAGCAGCTGCAAGATGATGCTATCCAGGAGGCGGCTGCTTTTGGAGGTGGCTCCATTATGGTTTGGGGAGGCATCAGCCGACACTACAGGACTCCTCTCTCTACATGTGGAGGGCATGCTTAATGGGCAGCGCTACCTGCAGGAGAGATCTTACAGCCTCTGGTCACAGCGACCCCCTCCAGCAGATCGGACCCCAAGCTGTCCTCCAGGATGACAACGCCACACCACACACAGCTGCAGGGCTGTCAACACTTTCATTCAGGAAGCTGGGATCACCAGGATGCCACGGCCTGCGAACAGCCCAGATCTCAATCCAATCGAGAACATCTGGGGAGAACTTGGCCGGCGAGTCCATGCAAACCGCTCACGTCCAGCTAATCGGGAACAGCTGCTGCAGGTCCTGCGACAGGAGTGGGAAAACATCCCCCCAGGCCGTCATCGCAAACACCATCATCAACTCCATGAGGCAGCGCTGTCTTGCTCGTGTTGCTGCGCGGGGTGGACACATCCGTTTTTTCAACAGATTAAAGAAACATGTTTGTGGATTTTCTTTTCCCAGACTGGGTCTCTTTACATTGTTTTTATCATTGCAAAACCATTACGCAATCAAAATGAAATTGCTTTAATTTGATTCACAAGGGTTTGCAATTAAATATCTGTACACATGAAACATTTTTGTTTCGCGCGTGTTGCATTTGTCAGACAGATTGCAAGTGGTCCTTAACTTATGTTGAAGTCTGTAGCAATAACTACCACCACTAAGAAGCAAGTACTGACAACGTCAGTGAAAATAAGCAAATGAGCACAGACAGACAGACAGACAGACAGACAGAAAGAGAGCAATGTCTACAAAGTCACTGACATTCCAAAGGCTGGAGCCAAATACTCAGAACAAACGATGGCTCAGCGCTTTCAGATGGTGTAAAGAACTAAATCGTCATGCCTGGGAGAACGTTTGGAGGTGCCCATAACAGAGCTGTTCCGATCATTCCACTGCAGTTGACTGATCCTTCAGACACGCTCCCCATCATTTCTGGCAGCCCTGATATGGCCCTTTGTGGTCGGCTGGGCTATAAACAACATCACACCTTACCTTACCTTACCTTACCTTACCTTACCTTACCTTACCTTACCTTACCTTACCTTACCTTACCTTACCTTACCTTACCTCGTCTCTGGAAAGCTTACAGAAGAGGAGGTTCAGAAAGCTAACAGAATCTCCAAGAACAGCATGTCACGTGGTACAGACGCCACACGTGCTGAACATTATGGTAAGATCTGAATGGCAGCCCATTCAGCATGAGATGTACAGAAATTGCGACAGGTATGGGATTCAGGAATGCTGCAGAGGATATGCACATTGTTGTGTTCTTCTTCATAGAAAAGCAGCTTCAGTGACTGTGATAAATGAAGAAAAGTGACACTTACGTCAGTACCATGAATGATGCTCTTTCAAATGATACTAAACTCAGTGTGTAATCTAAAACTCACTAAGAAGCAGTCGACATTTAAATGAATTTGTGCAGAATAAATCGGCGATATGTGGTACAACACAAATAGGTTCCATGGCCACCAGGAGTCGGCTTTATTGATTTTGGCAAAGCCTTTAAGAGGATTGGCGTACCCACTCCGGGGACGATCCTCATCTCCCATAGCATACCAGTCAAATTTTGATGGTTTGTTTGTTGTCGTAAAGGATCTACATCTCGAGCTGATGTGCATGAACAGATGCTGGCTACATTAGCTGATTTAAAGTCCTGACAGCTGTGAGTCAAGGAGGCGTGCTTTCTCTTTTCCTGCTTGATGTTGCATTTGAGTGGGAGTTGCAACTGCAACTGACGATAAAAGACCGTTATATTGCCTGATGTGGTGGCAGTCGTCAGTCGGATGTTGAGTGAGCAAGAAACATTGTGACGACGGCGTCGAGTACCTCAATGTTTGGTCATTTAATCGATGAGAACACACGTGGAGTTGACCCCTGCTTAGGGAAAGCATAAGAACATAGGCATCCCTCAATCCTCCGCACGAATCTTCGTGACAAAGCAGAAGACCAACAATGTTAAGTTTACACATATAGGTTGCTCCATCCCCCATGAGAGCAACGTGGATCATAAACTTTGCCGACTTTGAAAGCGTCAAAAGTCTTCAGTCAAAGGCCAAAAGTTTAACAAGTTGGTCAAGTTGGCCTCTGGTTAAAACTCCACTTCCACAGCTTCAGTGTACTCAGAGATTATACAGGTACACAGAGTACTCTAACATTATACACGTATACAAAATAAGAACCAGTGCGCTCGCACCTGCACGCATCCACTTTTTGTCGTCAGCTGTGACAGGAACACAATGGTCGGATGAAAGCTTCAGTCGGCTAGAGCCGCTCCATGGGTTTAAAGAGTTTCTCGGCGGCGTCTGCAGACCACGTCTCTGATTGCAGGTTCTGGTGCTCAGGACAGCGCCGGAGGGAATGTTCTTCCATTTGGAGTGAAGTGTCTCTGAGGTATGCCCTTGAGTCACCGGTGTGGACCCCTGGTGGGCAGGAGGTTCTGCTGACTTGTATAGTCCACTCCCAGACTCAGGACGACCAGCTGGTCTTCCCTGATGGTAATCAGGATGGTCATCGTTGTTGTGGTGGTTGGGATGTTAAGGCATCTTGCACTCTGATGGTAGTAATGATGGTCATCGTTGTTGTGGTGGTTGGGATGTTAAGGCCATCTTGTACTCTGCTCAACCATGGTTTGGGCTTCTTCTTCGTAGATGACATCCTGCTCATCTACATGGCCCCCCCCCCCCCCCCCCCCCCCCTCTCTCTCTCTCTCTCTCTGTTCAATTCCTCCCCTCCCTATCCTGTGCCAGTCTTTCTTTTCGTTTTCTTGGACGTTACAAAACCTGAGCGTCAAGTGAACGACCGTAAGTTCAGAGGATTGTTGTGGACTGACTGACTGCTAGGATCATGACCATAAGTTCAGAGGATTGATGTGGACTGACTGACCGCTAGGATCATGACCAGAGGATTGTTGTGGACTGACTGACCGCTAGGATCATGACCATACGTTGACTGACCGCTAGGATCATGTTGTCAGAGGATTGTTGTGACTGACTGACTGACCGCTAGGATCATGACCATATGTTCAGAGGATTGTTGTGGACTGACTGACCGCTAGGATCATGTCCATTTCTTTGTTTCACACGGGAGTGGGACTACAAGAAATGGGGGTTGAGCTTGCAGACCAGAAAGGGTATACAAAAAAGGACAATTCTGGGCTGCATTTCTATTCTCTTGGAAAGTTCTATTCTCTCAAAAAGTTGTATTCTCTTGGAAAGCCCTGTTCTCTTTAAAAGTTGTGTTTTCTTGAAAAGTTCTATTCTCTTTAAAAGTGTGTTCTCTTGGAAAGTTCTATTCTCTTAGAAAGTGGTTTTATCTTGGAAACTCCAACTCTCTTTATAAGTTGTGTTCTCTTGGAAAGTTCCATTCTCTTAATTAAAAAGTGGTATTTTTTAAAGTTGTGTTCTCTTGGATAGTCCTTTTTAAAGTTGTGTTCTCTTGGATAGTCCTTTTTAAAGTTGTATTCTCTTGGATAGTCCTTTTTTAAAGTTGTATTCTCTTGGATAGTCTTTTTAAAGTTGTATTCTCTTGGAAAGTTCTGGCAACGGTCTGGAGTGCATCTGCTCTAGCTTTGTAGATTGGTAAGTTCAGACCTGTTGATGAAGCAACTTGCACAGTCTGGCTGTCAGTTTGACAAACATCCCCCAGCTCCGTTCCAACCGCCTGTTGTTCCCAGCCATCAGTGTAAAGTGTAGATCCTCCACCGCCTGTTGTGCCCGCCTGTTGTAGATCCCCAGCCATCAGCCATCAATGTAAAGTGTAGATCCTCAACCGCCTGTTGTGTCCAGCCATCAATGTAAAGTGTAGAAAGTGTGCCCAGCCATCAATGTAAAGTGTGGATCCTCCAACCGCCTGTTGTGCCCAGCCATCAATGTAAAGTGTGGATCCTCCAACCGCCTGTTGTTCCCAGCCATCAATGTAAAGTGTGGATCCTCCAACCGCCTGTTGTTCCCAGCCATCAGTGTAAAGCGTGCATCCTCCGTTTCTCGGGGTAGGCTTGGCTGACAGAGTTTAGTATCAACTCTTTCCTGTCAGCTTCAGACTGGGTGCTTTGAGACGGATGCTGGGGAGTCTATTACTGGTTTCTGAAAACTTCTCTTTTTCAGGCTGAAGTATGT
>JADBJO010000413.1:56637-64137 GCA_016801955.1 Conus betulinus
CTTTGTGTGTGTGTGTGTGTGTGTGTGTGTGTGTGTGTGCGCGCGTGTGTGTGTGTGTGTGTGTGTGTGTGTGTGTGTGTGTGTGTATGTTTTTGTGTGCGTGCGTGTGTGCGTGCGTGTGTGCGTGCGTGTGTGTGCGTGTGTGGTTTACTTTCTTTTTTTTTTTTTCTTTTTTCTTTTTTTTTTTTTTTTTTCTTGCTTTAAATAAATCTTCCCTTCAAAATTATTGAACGGGTGGGGTGGGGAAGGGGACCAGGTGTGGGGGTGGGGAAAGGGACCAGATGTGGGGGTGGGGAAGGGGACCAGGGTGTGGGGGTGGGGAAGGGGACCAGGTGTGGGGGGAAGGGGACCAGGTGGGGGTGGGGAAGGGGACCAGGTGTGGGGGGGGTGGGGAAGGGGACCAGGGGTGGGGGTGGGGAAGGGGACCAGGTGTTGGGGCGGGGAAGGGGACCAGGTGTGGGGGTGGGGGGAAGGGGACCAGGGGGTGGGGTGGGGGGAAGGGACCAGGGTGTGGGGAAGGGGACCAGGTGTGTGGGGAAGGGGACCAGGTGTGGGGAAGGGGACCAGGTGGGGGTGGGGAAGGAGACCAGGTGTGTGGGTGGGGAAGGGGACCAGGTGTTGGGGCGGGGAAGGAGACCAGGGGTGGGGGTGGGGAAGGGGACCAGGGGGGGGGGGTGGGGAAGGGGACCAGGGTGTTGGGGCGGGGAAGGAGACCAGGGGGGGGGGGGGGGGAAGGGGACCAGGGGGTGGGGGGGTGGGGAAGGGACCAGGTGTGGGGAAGGGGACCAGGTGTGGGGGGAAGGGGAAGGGGGACCAGATGTGGGGGAAGGGGACCAGGTGGGGGGTGGGGAAGGGGACCAGGGGTGGGGGTGGGGAAGGGGACCAGGTGTGGGGAAGGGGACCAGGTGTGGGGAAGGGGGAAGGGGACCAGGTGTGGGGAAGGGGACCAGGTGTGGGGGTGGGAAGGGGACCAGGTGTGTGTGGGGGGAAGGGGACCAGGTGTGGGGGTGGGGAAGGGGACCAGGTGTGGGGGTGGGGAAGGGGACCAGGTGTGGGGGTGGGGAAGGGGACCAGGTGTGAGGTGGGGAAGGGGACCAGGTGTGGGGGGTGGGCGGCTCGGGCAGCGGGAGAGAGCGGAAGAGACAGAGGCTGGGCGAGGGCTATGGGAGGACAAGACAAGACAAAGACAAATAATTTTGATATACCGGGCCATCTGCCCATGTCAAAGGGAACAGTGGGGCGGGGATAAAGTCAAAAGAAAATTTCATGTGTGTCTGAAATACAAAGCACTGACATGGGAAGTCGAGGAAGGGGGGGGGGGGGGGGGGGGGGGGTGAAAAGCGAGGGGGTGGCTTACGGTTACATAAATCACATAATAGCTTGTGGCTCAAACACGTGGATCAACAGCAAACATTCACATTCTATTACTTAAGGTAACTCGACCTCAGCTGAAGTGCCTGAAGTGCTGAAGAAGCGACTGCGAATGGGTGACTAAGACTTGACAGCAGCAACGCTAGTCCGTTGTCTCGTTCGTCATTTCTTCAGATGGATTCCCCCTTCTCCTCGACAAAGGTGGCAGTACGTCGCAGGTCCTCCAGTCCTCCGTAGAGCTTCCGGGCCACTGGTATTGGGTCGGGCTAGGTTTTCTCTCGAAGCGCTTGGTGGAGCGGGCAGGACTGCAGCAGATGTTCTGTTGTCTGGCTGCCTGTTCTGAAGGGGCACTACTCTGTGTTGCCGATGCGGAGTTTAAAGAATAGGTGGTGTTTCAAGCGGTTGTGGCTGTGTTCTGAGCCTGAAGATGACTACCTGCTCTCGTCGAGTCAGCAGGTATTACGGGTCTGCTCTGTTATGGCGAAGATGCTGCTGCTTCCACTTATTCTGCAGCTTGGCCTTAATGATGGTCCTAGATTCGGGGTAGCTGGTAGATCTGGCCATCTGCTCCTTCGTAGTGCCCTCCTTTGCCAGGGAGTCAGCAGTCTCATTGCCAAGCACGTTGCAGTGGGAGGGAATCACTGCAGGGTGACTGTGTGACTTGTGCAGAGGGAGTCGAGAGATGAGGACAGATCGTTGGGCTCTGGATCTCTGTTGGACTGAAGGGCCTGCAAGATGGACAGGGCGTCAGTCAGGAAGACAACGTTGTGGCTGGCGCAGGGGCTGACCTCGATGTGAGCTGCTGCTGTTTTCAGGGCTTCTACTTCAGCCCTGTAATTTGTGGAGTACAGGCCGGTAGCGAGGCAGATGTTTTCTTCTCTGCCTCCTGGATATTGGACATAGACTCCTGTACCTCCATTTCGAATGGCATCTGCTGCAGAGCCGTCGGTATAGACACGAGTCCAGGACTCTTTAGGGAACTGGGTATGGAGGTGTTCAAGGGTGAGGGACTTCTATCTCAGGGCCGCTTTGGAAATCTTTGGGGCCAACACCAGGGATGCTGCACTGAACGAGGGTAGGGGTTCCTTCGCTCCAGGGAGGGACGGCAAGACACCGGGTATCACTTTGGGGTCATAATCAAGGACATCTGGTGTCTTCACACTGACAGGAGGGCTGGGGGAGGGAGGGAGAGAGAGAGAGAGAGAGGCTGGGCGAGGGCTATGGTGGCTGCCAATGCTCGGAGGGAAGAAAGGGGGGGGGGGGGGGGGGGGGGGGGGGCGGGCGGGAGAGAGAGCATCGTCCTATGCCGTCCGTATTACTTCCTTATATACAAAGGCGTCGGGGCAAGCCCCCCCCCCCCCCCCCCCCCCCCCCCCCCCCCCCCCCTCCCCCTCCGCTTGCGAATGAAAACGTTGGGTATGATGGTGAGTCAGAGGCAGAGCGGCATATGCCTCCAAGATCTCGCCGACACCGTTGATCTTAATACAAGTCAACAACAGTCCCCATGGTGTCGCCGACACCGTTGACCTCAATACCAGTCCACCGACACCGTTGACCTCAATACCAGTCCACCGACACCGTTGACCTCAATACCAGTCCACCGACACACGTTGACCTCAATACGAGTCAATGACAGTCCCCATGATGTGGCCGTCACCGTTGACCTCAATACAAGTCAACGACAGTCTCCAAGATGTCGCAGACACCGTTGACCTCAATACAAGTCAACGACAGTCTCCAAGATGTCGCTGACATCGTTGACCTCAATACAAGTCCACGACAGTCTCCAAGATGTCGCCGACACCGTTGACCTTAATACAAGTCCACGACAGTCCCCAAGATCTCGCCGACACCATCGACCTCAATACAAGTCCACCGACGACACAGACTGACGTGGAGAGGAAATCAGAACCGAGGTCACCATGAGAGCAGGAGATGAAATTTAATACTTTTTTCTTTTTCGTTTTAAATCTTGATTGATGAGAATGACGACGATCACAATAACAGTGTGGAGTTTCACCTCCGGCCTGAGACTATACATGACGAGGTTTCGGTCTACTCTTACTTTCATACTATATTCTGTCCAAGAGATAGGCCTACAGACACCTGCAGAGTTGGTCAGAAAAGCAGAGCAATGCTCTCAGAACGCATCCAGTGAGCGGATGAAAGTCGACTGTGGGGGTTTCAGTCTTTCCGTTGAAGCCCATGGTAACTCTGGGCAGGAATAGGTAATGGCACTGATGGGAATCGAACCCAGGATCTCCCAGCCCGGAATCCGCAACAACAACCACTGCGCGCACGGGAGCAGGTTGACTGTAACGACGTTGACCCTGGGCAAAAATTCTGTAACAGAATCCATGTCCGTTAGATTATTTAAATTTTGAAAAAGGAAAGAAAAAAAAGGGATAGTTAAAAACAAGCAGCAGTAATAATAATTTTTTTAAGACACTATACCATGCGACGGGATTTCCCCAGGGAACACCTGCTGGCCCGGATTTCCCACAGGGAAATCTGTTGCATGGCTGTCAACCTTCTGGAATGAAAATTCAGGACCCCGGGAGATGAAGTGGGCAGTTTGAATAAACAGCATGTATATTCCCAACTGCTTCAACTGATCAAGGCAGGCTTCACTGTAAAATGAACACGTCATCTTCACTAACACTACTTAGTCGCTGACACTCGCAAACCCTCAACTGGACTTCATTCGATCGGCAAATAGTTTGTCAGCCTCTTCTAGGACTGATCCCTAAAACCACCCCCACCCCCCCCCCCCCCCCCCCAAACCTCACTTTCTTTTCTTTTTTTTCTTTTTTCTCTTTCTTTCTTTTTAAAATTGAAAATCTGCAATTTTTAATCAACAAAGTCCGGAAACCGTACAGGACGGTAAAATCAGGGAAATTCCTGATCAATTCGGGAGGGCTGGCAACTATGTCGTTGTAGCGATAACGTCACATAACACAATATATGACGTTTTTGACGCGGATTTTTTTTTCATTTTAATCCCTCATCGTCTTTCCTTGGAGATATGTACCATGCGCGCGCGCGCGCGCGCGCGCGCGCGCACGCGCACACACACACACACACACACACACACACACGCACGCACGCACGCGCGCGCACACACACACACCCACACACACACACACACGGCCGACATGCAAAGAATTAGCTATGGAGGAAGGCCAGTGCAGGTAAATCATTACGTCGCCATTCTGTAAAATACTTTTTATCAGATCTCCGCAGGTAAAGAATTTTCCGGGTTTCCGGGTTTTTTTGTTTTTGTTTTGTTTTTTTTCGAGCCCCTGTTGGGTGCCCATATGGTCGCCGGCCCATAAAGTCGCCGTCTACCATATGGGCAGGGACTTCGGTGCCCGTACGGTCGCCACTGTTGCCCGTAAGGTCGTCGGCGACCGTACGGGCACCGAGTGGAGATTTTCTGCAGTGAAAATACAGACGTGAACGACTTAGTAAATATATGACCTGTAACTGAAGTGCTTCTCTCTCTCTCTCTCTCTCTCGTCGTGTGAATGTGTATGTGTGTGTGTGGGGGGGGGGGGGGGGGGGGGGTGTACAGAAAACGACCGGTAAGCCTAGTAGGCAACGCTCATGGGCCTATGTATTGTAAAGGTAACATCTAGTATACAACGCGCACAAAAACAATCAGGTTACAGGAGGTAGGCCCACTCATTTTTATGCCTGTACATTTTTATGCAAAATACACTCTTGAGCGTTAGGTAAAAACAGACCGAATTGACTATCTAGCGCTTGCATTCGCAGCCTGTTTAATTGTTCGGGCTGGAAGAGGGTTGAGGTACTGTCACGTGAGTGCAGTTGACGCTGGCTTCATGACGTCAAAAAGATTGTCCTCTTTTCTACACAGTGATTCTTTTTGATTTTAGCAAGAGCAAGATGGACGACGGAAGAACGCGATCTGTGCCCTATCATCATGAAACGAGTGATGAAAAGGCTGCTGTTCTCAAACAGCTTGCTGAAGGAACATTCCATATACCGAAATCGCAACAGACACGACTACAGAAAAACACTGTTCGCCGGTTCCAAGAACGCCGTGAAAAATTCAAAGTCATATTGACGGTTTGTTGTACTTTGATGGAAAGAAAGTTGTGACGACCAGCAGTATTCCCAGAGTTGCAAAGCAGACTTTTCAGGAAAACCTTGGCTCAAGAGCCAGATCAACATGGCGTCAGGTGAACAAGACTTGTGCTGGGGCATCTAAAAGGAATGTAGAAGGCATTTTCAGAAAATCGTCTGCTTACCACAGGACATATCCTCGATTTGACAACAGGTTACCCTCAAAACCGATAGTGTCAGAAAAAGTAAATGAGCGCTGGCAGATCGATATGAGGAATGATCAGGTCCACTTCCAGGGAAAATCGTTCAGATACATTCTATCAATAATCGACACATTTTTCACGCTTTTTTGCTTTTGAGACCAATAGCAAAGAAAACAAGCGCCATTGTTGCCAGTGCTTTGAAAAGAGTATTTGCTGAGCATGGAATTCCGGGCATAGTCCAGTGTGATCAAAATTATTATACTCGAATGGAGTGTTAAGCATAAGTTTTGTTAGGTATAATTTTACATTTTTTCTCTTGTATAAAGATAAAGTTTAGTTGTTGTTTTTTTTAAGCTGAGAATATAGGGCCTACTGTGGAATATCTTGATTTAAGGTTTATAGATGAAAGTAGCCTATGCATCACATGTGTGCTTTTAGTGGGGAAGAAACCCTGCAAACTTTTTGAAGATAACCAAAGATCTTGGCTGATTGCCGGACGCTTGTTCTTTTTTTTCTGTGCCAAGAGAACTTTTGTTGTACTTGAATACTTTGGTTTGTTAAGTATCGTGTTTTTTTTTTTCATTAAATCATTGTTTATAGTTTACTAGACTGTCCATTGGTTAGTGTGAGAGTATGAACGTGTGTGTTTTTATGTAGGTCAGTTTATGACTGCGTCTGTGTAAATGTGTGCGTTTGTGTCATTGTGTGTTTTGAGAGCGTGTGTGTGTGTGTGCGTGAGAGAGAGAGAGAGAGAGAGAGAGAGAGAGAGAGAGAGAGACTAGGCCTATATGAACAATTTGAACAATCTAAAACCCCATCATTTTAATGTTTATAATTAGGCCTATAGACCCTAATATACTCAAAGAGATAGGGAAGAATGTGCCATTGAAGGCCTACACAAAGCTTTATGCAGAAAACAGAGTGGCCTGTCAGTTAGCAATAAAATGTACATTAGTTTGTTAATGTTTTTTCTGAGTTCTTTTTATTGCGTCGTGGTTTTGGGGATTTACGTTCCTTTTGACACCATATCATGATAGGAAGGCTGTTCAGCTTAAAATAAATTTATGTCGGCCTACAATGGCTAGGGCCAGGTTAGCCTAGTGGTTAGGGCACTGGACTCGTAACCAGAAGGTCGAGGGTTCGAACTCTTGGAATTTTTCCAGCTTATATGACCATAGTTTACCCCGGAAACCACCCTGGTTCCCTGGTGTCAGGGTAATGTGACCGGCTGTCCTGAGAACAGAGACGTAAAGCCATGTCACCAACAAAGCTTCCAATGGCACATTCTTCCATTTCTCTACCCACCAAATTTCAACATGATCCACACAGTACTTTCTGACTTACCGTGATGACAGACAGAATGAATGAATGACAGACGGACAGACAGACAGACAGACCATAATGACAAATGGTAAGGAAAACATTATCAAGATGTAAAGCATATAAATGTACTCCCAACGCACTTAATTACCTCTCCATTCCATTGTGTGGTAAAAGCCCGTGATTTGTCACAAATTGGTCGAAAGTGCTTTCAATTCGGTTCAGTAGTTTCCAAGATGCACATGCGCGTTTTAACAGTTACTTAATGTGTTGTGTAGGAAGAGCACTTGATCGGTCTCAACTTTGTCCGAACCGCTTGCAATTCTGTTCATTAGTTTCCGAGATATACATTTTTAAAAAAAAATTGCTAAAAATGTGCATGCGCGTTTTACCGGTTTTAATCTAGCGTATCCATTGCAACCACTTAAGTGGATAGAGCATTTGATTTGTCACATTTTCGTCTAAACCACATTAAAATCGGTTGAGTAGTTTCTGAGATATCCAATGAAGAGGAAAA